>JAFMOC010000015.1:50000-575000 GCA_019802505.1 Corydoras sp. C115 | reverse complement strand
AAGGAATACTGAAATGTGTTATTGTATTAATAAAGATTCATGGTGCTAAAGCAACAAAAAAGATTACATGATTTACCAATAGCCAAGTAAGCTTTGAAATGTTAGCTTTTTGTTAGCTTTGTAGCTATTGCCGTCCAAAAAACACCTCAGACATTATATAAGCAAAAGATGTCCATCCAGGTACTCTGATACAACAATTCAATTTTATTTCTCTTAAAATTTTGCAAATGTATACCTCCATCTATCCATTATCTTCTGCTTAATCCTATACTAGGGTCATGGGAGGGGGGGTTCCCCATGCCCATGGGGTGAATGGTGCAAGCGCTGGGTAGATATACATGGGACAGGGTGCTAATCCAGCGCTGGACACACACGCACTCACTTACTCAAACACACACTATATAGAGGCAATTTCAGGGGCAATTTGGAGCATCCAAATCCATATTTTCGGACAGTGGAAGGAAACCAGAGAACCCACAGAAAACCCCACCGGACACAGGGATCGTATCCCCAGTGCTGAGAGGCGAATGTGCTAACCACTAAGCCACCATTTTGCCGCAGAATGTTTACCTTTATTTCAAATTATACTATATATTAAATAAATAATTTACCCATTACATTTATAAATAACTCTTTCTTACAATAGCTTTTTCACATACGTTCATGTGCCACAGATCATTTTCTTTGTACATTACTCTTGTAAATATGCTTTTGACAAATATTTCTAAATTATAAAAAAAAACCCTCATGTAAGAGTCTTTCTTTGTATGTAAGTTTGTGCTTTTAGTCAAAATAGCAATTCTGGCTCCCAGTTGATATACTAATTCCTTCCTTGTTTGTTTTGTAGAGTTCAATTTAAAGCTCTAGGTTGGCAGTTGGCAGTCCTTCATGCCATCCATCTCAATTAGGTCTTCATGAACAATGGTTGGTGCACAGTGACACAGAGTCATGTTCGAACATACAAGGGCCTCCACCTAACAGCTGAAAGCTGCTATAACATGTTAACTGTGTTTTTATGCCATAGCACCAACAAAGTATTATGACATTTATAAAGCCTTAACCCAAAGGTTTAGAAAAAAGGAGGTGCCTCCATTTAGTTTTGGTCATAGTCCAGAGGAAACTTTTATTGCTTAAATGTTCATCTTTGGTGTCTCAGGAGACTTTTTGTGAAATCATTTACATCTCAGTTTATGATTTATAGAACTTTTTTTAAATTGCTTAGGAGAATTAGTATTGTACAGAAATGAGACATAATGCTGCAGAATCACTGTATTTGTCTGTGCTAGATTTTCAGCTATCAATGTCAAAAAAGGTAAAGTCATTCACAGTATCAGGACTGAAACAGCTCTTTGAATAAAAAATGTTCAAGTTAAGGCAGCTGTCTAGTAAAAAAAAAAAAGTTATTATTCAGGCACATCTGAGTTTTTATCGAGATTTATACAAAAAGAAGATGGTATGAGAGTACTGAGATCTTTATCTCAGGAGACATATTTGAGCAGAAGGAGTCTTATGCTAACATTTCCTTTGTCTTTCTATTTGGTCTCATTGTTGCCTAAAAGAACATGAATGAAATCTCCTTTTTGATTTTTCCTTTCTCTGGAATTGTGTAAATAAAGTGTCTGAATGGTCTCTCAACTTATTTCCAGAAATGTATAAATAAATTTTTTGTGCCATTCTTTCACCAAAGTATCTCATGAGTTAAAATGCATCCTTTGAATGTTGGTCTTTACATAACTTAGTTATGAGGTTGCGAGGCTACGAATGGAAAAAAAAAACAAGCAAAAAAAAAAACACCACCACCACTGTATTATACCTGTACATTAGTGATTCATTATGATTTCATATTATTAGACTGGTACCTTTAACAATAAATCTCATGTGGATTAATATGAATTGCAAAAATGTTGGATGAAAATCAGGTGCTAACCTTTAGATGCTGTGTTTGCCAAGTCATATGATGAAAATATCAATATCCATTTAGAGGAACCTGATGGATTTAGATAACAATGCCTCGTAGTGGCTGATTAATCGATGCGACCGAGACACGGCAATATAGCTAAGCCAGACGAGACTTTAGAATCCTTTATTAGCATTTCTCCTCAGGATAGCTTTTGTAGATTCTAAAATATGCACAATGAATAATTGACAAAGTTGAAAACGCAAGACCATGAAATGCAGACCAGAAGCAGTGAACAAGAGTCTCTGTTTCTTAGTTTTATCACCAGCAGTTCTGCCGTAGAGCAACAGAATGTGTACATGCAACATGACGCTAAATTAACTTGATTTTATGCAGGATGCAGTTCACGGATTCTGACTAGTGTATTGGGTATCACCAGTAAGACTGAAGATCAGATGAAGATCAAGTTGAACTTGTTTGTTGCTCAGTCTCACAACTTACTCGCCAACAAACTCGCCTTGATTTCACACATATCGCTAAGGCAAAGCAAGTAACTGTTTTTATTTAGGTTTTTTTGGGGGGATTTGAACACAGAACCTTCTTCTTGTGAGGGAAAAGTGTCACCTCAATGACATCAAGCTAATGCTGCTTGACTTAGTCAGCAACGAAGATGTCAACAGATTCTGAATTAACAATCTAATCTCATAACATAACTTGCTGTTGGTGTTTGTTTGGCCAAGCTTAAGTGATAAACTGTTTAAGTGCATTGTAGCAATGTGGGACTTAATGATAGCTGAACCAGTTTACGCGCTTGCAGTCTCTAGTGGCCCTCCTTCTATAAATCGATAAAGCGTGTTGTGTCAGTGTGCCGTGTAAATCTACTCAGCTGTCCACTGTGTGTAGCATTGTCTCTTTAGGAGAAAGGCTACACCGAGCAAGCAGCATTTCCTTTCCTGTCTATCTATGAAAAAAAAGCATCACCACTAAGTAAGTTGGGTGGCTGTGGATTACCGTGGCCATATATTGGGGTTGCTATAGTTTGTAAATATGCAGCTAAAGTATTTTATAAATTAATAGCCATGATTTGTAAACCTAAGTTAGATTTGATATATTTTATTATTATTTTTTTTTTTTTTACATTTTATGACTGTAGTAAATCATTTACATTAACTTATTAACCTTTTTCAAATCCATTATAACAAGACATGAAATCTTTAATAAAAAATTCAATTAGCGGCCACATTTGCCATCCTAAATCTTAAATGTATGTGCATAGACACATGCCTGTAAAAAGGGGTCTTGACAAACCTTAGCTGATTTCATATTTATTTGTATTATTTGTTACTTTTCATGCTTAAGTGTTTCATTCACGTCTATTTAAAACACTGATCTACTGTATGTTCTAGTTTGAAACATTAGTTGTTAGTATAAGTAATAAGTTGAATGATTAAGTGTTTGGAACTCGGGCCACAATGCTGTTTCTAATATCAGCTCATTATTTTTGCTTAATCCTCTACTAGGGTTGCAAGGGCCAGGGGGGAGGGTCATCCATGATACTCTAACTGGAATAGAAGTGAGATAAAGTTGATAAAAGGAAATTCTGTGATTATTATTACTAGTATAATAGAATGATTTTCTTACTGTAGCTTGCTGTATTAATACTTTGGGTTTACAGAAGTTTGAAGAATGTTTAGAATGCTCTGATTATCTATTTTCAGTAACTTAAAAGCGACTGTTGGACTTTCAAATTGAGGAGCCTCAATTACGGGAAATCAACAAGCCACTTATATAAGAGGCAAATGAAAGTCATTAACATACACACAGACACACACACACACACACACACACACACACACACACACACACACACACACACACACACACACACACACACACACACACACACACACACACACACACACACACACACAGACATGCACTGCTCATCAAATTTCTCAAATATACTCTGTGGTTGTTAGGAAAACGTACTAGTAAAATAGAAGACTAAGTGTGTTTCAAGCCATCTCTCGAGCACACTTAGGTTTGTCCAGGCCAGTTTAGAGCCAGATGGTGTGTGTGTGTGTGTGTGTGTGTGTGTGCCTGTGTCTGTGTGTATGTATAAGTTCACCTTGTCCATGGCCATCTCTCCAGCACACTAGAGGTGTGCCAAACAGATGGATAATACGGATGCTGTGATTTTAAAATCCTGCATCTGGAAACTATTTTTTTTCTTTTTCTCACCATCATATCTCTCCATGAGATTTTTCCTGTTCTGATCATCTTTTACCAACATTTTTGCGTTCTTTATCTTTTTGTTTTGCATATTTCTCTCTCTCTTATTATTTCTACTGCTGTCATGTTTAATTAAAACCTCACAATATGGGTGCTGTTCACTTCAAAGCTGCTCCAAATTGCATTTACTTTGTAAGGATTGCATCACGAGCACCGTTTTGTATCAACATATCAAGCTTCTTTTAACCAGCATCTCGTTACTTTTCCTCTTTTAAATATTAACATATAAATGAACATATAACCTGAACTAGCATCAGTCGATGAAGCAAAGTAAGCGGGAAAGAATATGGCTTTTAACAAAATAGCTTAAGGATTCTCTGTTGTGTATTAGACTGAGAGTGTGTCTGCACGTGTGTCTCTGTGTGTGTGTGTCTGTCTGTCATTAAAGAAACATGTAACAAATTAGGAAAACACACCAAAAAATAGTTCTTTAACTGCTAAGATTATTAAGTCACATAGAATATTTTCTTATGTTAATGTCGCCTGATTAACTGCTTATTTTATTCATTGTGTTACTGTAAACATGAGAGCACTTTTGCCTAAAACACAACTTATATAAATAGCACAGAAATGCATTATCTAATAGTGTAAAGCCTTTTAACACTAATGTCAACATCATGTCAAATTTTTGCAAATCACTTAAACTTTCAACGCGGGTATTTCATGCATAATTCACTATAACCAACAAAACACCTCACTTAACTAACAGTACTGCCAGAGTGAGAGTAAATGTTCTTGTTTATTAAAACTAAAATATAACTTAAAGTGGCGGCACGGTGGCTTAGTGGTTAGCACGTTCACCTCTCAGCGCTAGGGATTCCTGGTTCGATTCTCCATCTGGGTGGTTTCCATGTTCTCCCCGTGTCTGTGTGGGTTTCCTCCGGGTTCTCCGGTTTCCTCCCACAGTCCAAAAACATGGATCAAGTCAATTGAGTTCTCCAAATTGCCCCATGTAGAGTGTGTGTGTGTGTGTGTGTGTGAGCGATAGATTGGTGCCCTGTCCTGGGTGTATCTACCCAGCGCCCGAAACGCTCTCCCCTGGATGGGCATGGGGAACCCCACCGCGACCCTAATAGAGGATACAGCGGAAGATAATGAATGAATGAATGAATATAACTTAAAGTAATTAAGTTACACAGAATCCTGTGTTGGGTTGCACGATGGTGTGGTGGTTAGCACATCTGTATCCAAATGCTGGGGATCCAGGTTTGAATCCCAAACTGGGTGTTCAGGTTGAATTGCTCCTATATACTGTGTTTGTGTATGTGCCAGATAATGGATTGGTGTATATGACCAAGTAGTCAAGATAATGAGATGAGATGAGAATTCAGTGTTTTACTGAAACATGCTTGCTTTTGACTCATAAAACATATTTGAACCTTTTATCTCTAAAGTCTTCACACACACACACACACACACACACACACATTATATATATATATATATATATATATATATATATATATATATATATATATATATATATATATATATATATATATATATTCTTGTAATGGACAACAAAGAAAAAACTAAAGAGACTAATGCCAGAACTTAGAAAAATAGCAAGAAGTGTTGCAGAATAATATACATGTATTTTATTAATATTATTAAATAAACTATTAAGAACTAACTTAAGAAAATTAAATAAAGACACTAAGAATATAGTTCTGCATGTCACACAACTAAAAGCATGTAGCATGTCACACAACAAAAAGCATGTATCATGTCACTGATATCATGTCAATATATATATATATATATATATATATATATATATATATATATATATATATATATATATATATATATATATATATATATATGGTTGTAAGTTTCTAGAACATATACATTGAGTAGACTACTTAGTAAGAACATGCATCAAAGACAGAGAAAAAGAGACAACGAGAGTGAGAGAGAGAGAGAGAGAGAGAGAATGTAATAAAATTAGCTTCATACCTAGCATAACCTGAAGGTACAAAGCTTATTAAGTGACACTGAGATCGCCAGTAAGTAAACCTATTTGGCAATTTCATTGTGTGTTAGCCTAAATGCATGTTTGTCTATCCAGTTCACAAAAAGTAATAAAATTACATGCACCAAAACTAACAGAACCTGAGGCTAATTCTCTTCTTAGCTTATTAAGTGGCACAAAAGATGGCCATTCAGTTAGGCTCCCTGGGAATTGTAGTCTTTATTTATGTGCTTGTATTATTTTGTACAGTACACACACAGATGCCCACACACACACACACACACACACACACACACACACACACACACACACACACACACACACACACACACACATAGGCGCGTGCACACACGCGCACACACATAAATGAGGGCTCCATTTAAGGTTAAAGTGGCATAAGCGATATTAAAGTGGCACAGCTGAGAGGCAGCCCCCAGGCCGTTATTCTAATGCAGGAGTTATTTTTAATTTCGCTTCAATAAAGCAAGACGTAAGCGGCATCCCAGCGCCCATCCTTAATTAAATACTTCACACATTATATTAGTCTTGCGACTGCAGCTGCCAGTTCCGAATAGTAATGGCCATAAAGAGAAACATTTGTCTGACAGATAAAGTGAGGGATAAATCACTTCTCACACTTCCAAAAGAAAGATTGAGAAAAAAGAAAATACTTGTGTTTGCTATTGTGAGAGAAGTAATGAGTTTTTCGAGGACCAGAGTCGGAAACTTTTCAAGCGGTATTTCTAACGATGGTTAGATGTTTTTTTTCTTTTTTTTAATACAATAATAGTGTTCAATTTGACCTTTATTTTTTCATAAATATAAGTGGAGAATAAGTGCACAAGATGCGTTTTAACAGAATATTATGTACAGATCTGATTTTTGAACACCTAGTCTGTTTATAACATTGGGATACAGCCCTTTCATTTGAGCAAACAGTTTAAAGTAATAGTCCTATAGCATACTCCATACATATGTAGGACAATTACAACTTCGTGGCAAAGGTTTGGGGAGAGCACTTGTCACTTTAGAATGCCAAAGACCACCATACTATACATATAGTATCCTCCCTCATATCATTATATTATCCTCCTATATGTATAATTGCATGGGTTAATACTGAACATTACTATTTGCGCTATATATATACTGTTTAGCTGCCATAGTACATCTGTACACTGTATCTACTTATTCCCCCTGAACAAATATGTATACCAACTATAATTTATCACTGCACTTTATTAACTGTATATAACAATTTTAGTAACACTGGATATTTGCACTTCTGGGTAAATGTCTCTACTAAATATATACTATTATTAATAATATATACAGTATTATGTTAACTGTGCATTTACCATCCTTTATTATTAAAGTAATGTTTTCTCACCTGTAATCTTGCTTAAGTGAGTTAAGTCCTTAAAAGGTACCCGATAGACGTTAACAGAACAAAAGCTGGTAAGAAAAATGGGGCCATTTGGACTTGTTTGTAAGTCCTGTCAGGAAGCAGCACCTCTGGCCTGCTCAGTTAACAAATTGGATGTTTAATCTGGTGACATTCCTATCTGGGCCAAGGGCTAATGTATGTGTCTAAGAATAGGTGTTGGGCAGCTCTGATAGATGGGGGGCTATTATAGTCAGTATTTAAATCCAAACAGACGATTTCTCCCTGGCGGTGGAGCAGAGTGACAGCTGGAGGAGCTTTCTGGATGAGACTGTCAGTCTGAGCATGTCAGGAAGAGGTTGGCTTTGTTTTTCAAGCTTTCTGGTCTTGATGGAACGGCAGAATACTAGCAGTGAAGGCTGGGATAGAAAGGAAGGTGTTGTGCAGTGGACTGATAGTGTTTTATAGGTGCATGATGGAAAGTTTACACTTGTGCATTGGACGATTGAAGCTTCACTTTTAGATAGATAAGAAGAAATGACAATTGCATTTCCCTAAACTAAACTATCATAATATATATGACATAAAAATTATATATTTTTTATTATAATTGACTTTTATGAAAAGTGGTGGTGATTTTCTATCCAGACTTTTCAAACATATTCACCATGTTTAATAGCCAGGAGTAATGCAAGCAGGAGTGGTTCTGTATACTAGTCTATTAAAACAAAGTACTATGTGGACACTTTTTTCCATACTGCCTGGCCAAATAAAAGTAACCACCTGGAGGTAACTATGATCTGAGGTTGCTGCAGTTGGTCAGGTCTGGGTTCAGCAACGTTATGCACCCAAAGAATGAGGTCAGTGGTCAGAAGACGACTAAACGATCTTCTATTTCATTAATAGATTTATTCTTCTCTGATTAGACAGACATATTCCAAGATGACAATGCCAGGATTCACTGGGTTTAAATTGGGAAAAAGTGGTTCAGTGAGCCATAATTTTCACAAATAGTTTGGTCAGTACAGAGTCCAGACCTGAACACTATTGAGAACTTTTGGGATGTGCTGAAAAAGAACAAGTCCTTAAAAAAAGAATGCAGCTCTGGACAAAAATAGATGTTGTGACATTGCCACAGCAAATGTGGTAATCAAAGCTAAAAGGGATCCAGTATGTGTGCTAAAGTATGTGACCTTTTTTTTGGCCAGGCAATGTGTGTTTTTTTGGTGTTAATATAGAGCTGGTCCAAAAAAGCGGTTCATTAAATTACAGTTAAAAAACAGGCAGTGGATGCAAACACATGGTGCTGCTTGTAACCAAAATCTGAAACCGAGCACTGTGCAACTAACTGCTGCTTACTGTACAATCCGATAAAATCAAATGAACTAATATAAACATACTAACATACCTGATGAACAATACCATGGTTTCTATCAGACTAACAGGTCTGTAGTTCTGCCAGGTTGCTACAATGAGCACTTTTATTTTCATCAAGGTTAAAAAAAATGTAATGACTGAACTAAATGATGTCTGTTGTTGATTTAACATGGTGGTGGTTTTTGTTGAACTGAGCATTTAAATGTATTCAGTAAGGGTCAAACGTTTGGACAAAATTCTTTTTTTTCCATTTATTGTCTATTTTATCAGTTCTACTTACTGTAAAGATGGACTTTGTAGTTCTACAATTCCAGACTGTAGTCCATCTGTTTGTGTACTACAGTACATGTTGTGTTAGTTCCATTTACTCTGTTCTCTAATGGTCAGAACCCAATAGTACCACCACAGAACTGACAATATACAATACACCACCAAAATTATACCAGTTCTGTGATGGTCCTGACTAATAGAGAACAGAGAACCAACAAGGGACTAAGCAAAAAGAAAATGTACAGTCTACTACAGTCTGTAATTGTAAAATTAAAAAGTCCATCTATATGGTAAGAGGAAAAATAGACAAAGAAGCAAGAAGGCGGTGTGTCCAAACTTTGACCAAAGATTGGTATTGTACATAATCTATATATTTTTAATGTGTTACACTGGTGAACACTGCATTGCCCTTCAAGGAAGATGAGCCCCTGCTCAGGCCTGTAACTAAAATACAGCTGTGATGTTATTTGAGCAACTAATGTTCTATATCTTAAATTGGTTTGCTGATTAGACATGAAGCCATAAGCTTATAAAATCTTAGTGTATAAAAGTGCATTGGTTTTATTGGTTGTAGTTTTTTAGTAAGATATAATGCTGCATGCCCAGCGATGGATTAGCACCCTGTCCTGGGTGTATCTGCCCAGCGCCCGAGACGTTCTCCCCTGGATGGGCATGGGGAACCCCACCGCGACCCTAATAGAGCATAAAGCGGGAGATAATGAATTAATGAATGAATGAATAATGCTGCATATACTGGAGGATCATTAGTATAAAGCCTGTTGATGAACAGCTTGATGAACCAGTGTCACATCAACTTGGGAACTGTACCTGTCAATCAAGATTAAACAGGTGAGTCTCTGTAGCTGTCAGTTACAGTAAGGAAGGCAGTCCAGATTTATCAGTCTCCTTAAGACACATGTAGCGTCTTTACCTTTCTGTATCAAATATCTCTCCACTATAGTGCGCTAACTAAAACCAAATGATTGCACTACATCATATAACAAAGGAAGAGCAGATTGCCACTATGATATACTGGATGTCAGAAGAGAGACGAGTAGTGAAAGACTTGTATGTTTTTGGATATAGAAAGCGTCTATTTAGAGCTAAGACCAGGGAACAAGAAGACAGAAAGTAAGAGACAAAGATCCGGCACTGTTTTAGTGCCTTATTAAATATTTAGTTTGATTGTACATGGTCCTGTAATTGCCATCTTGGCTCGTGAATTATTAATAGCATGTAGCACAGCAAAGAAGGGGTCCTGTGCCCTGAGCTTTGGCTAGGTGGTCTTTCCCTCACATACATATATGTATACGTACACACACCTTCTTATTGTTGGTAATAAATCTGAATTAATGCCTTAAGAAAATCTGAATTTGACCTTTTGCTATGTTCGTGTTTTACGTATTTGTGTTTTTGTTGTCAAATGACAAGCAGTAAACAGTTTAAAACAGCTGTGTACTTTGATTAGCCTCTTATCCAATCAATCATGAAAGCCCATCTCTCTACTAACAATGTGATATGGAACATTCTCTGCACCTTCTCCTGGCTTAAATTTCAACAATTTATAGCTTTACAAACTAATAAAATTTAATGAAACTGCACACAGTTGTGTGTTTTAGAGTCAGAACGTTATGCAACGGTAAGTTCTCATAGAATGAAGTCAACTGAACACCTGACTATATCAATTCCATAAATCCCATCAATAGATGTTTTCTTCCCTGATGGCACGGGTATATTTCATGATGACAGGATTTATTGGGTTCAATTTGTGAAAGAGTGGTTCAGGGAGCACGGTACCTCATTTTCACACACGTTTTGTCCACCACAGAGTCCAGACCACAGATATACAGCAGCACTGCTGTATTTGATCCAATCATACCACACACATACAGTTTACCACCATTTCACTGCAATGGTGAGAATGAGCCGCCATCAATGCAATACTTGGGGATGAGGGTCCTCATCACTAGATAAAGGTGTATAAGATAGTGTGTATGTGATTATTTTGCTGTATAATTTGTTAAATTCATTATCTAATTGTTCCATAAAAGATACTGCATACAGAATGCCAGTAGATGATTTGGTTGGTGATTTATTTTAGTCTAGCAGTAGCAGAAGCAGAATTGTTGTGTCTGAGCTTCTATACCAGTGCAAAACAAAGTAACATGCTACCACCAAGTCAATGTCACCATGATGCCAAGGCTTATGCACCATTTAAAGTCACCATTTTTAGTCATACTAGCTCTGGTGATGTCCTGCGGCATCATAGAAGAAACTAAAACTGAAAAACAACGTAGGTAGAGAAATAGATGGACTGTCGTCCCTTTCTTTGTGTTGGTCCATCTTTCTTTTATTGTTTTTTGTTGCATATGTTGCAAGTGTGGTTCTATGTAATTTTTTTAATTTAAACTCAGCATGTTTATATTAAATAATATACTATATTATATCTGGCGGCACGGTGGCTTAGTGGTTAGCACGTTCGCCTCTCAGCGCTAGGGATTTCCGGTTCGAATCCCCATCTGGGTGGAGTTTCCATGTTCTCCCCGTGTCTGCGTGGGTTTCCTCCGGGTTCTCCGGTTTCCTCCCACAGTCCAAAAACATGGATCAAGTCGATTGAATTCTCAAAAAATTGCCCCATATAGATGGATTGGCGCCCTGTCCTGGGTCTATCTGCCCAGCGCCCAAGACCCTACCGCGACCCTAATAGAGGATAACGCGGGAGATGATGAATGATTGAACTATATTATATCTGATTTTAAGTGAACTGTACATACTGTGGCTGAGGCTGTGGCTGCAAATTTTATGATTTTAAAACAGTTTAAAACAGTAATCCTTTTAGAAAATGTTGTCATCATAGCTGATTTTGAAATTGGACTCTTTTGTACCATACTTTTTTCATTCCTTAATTTGATGACATGTAGTGTGTAATTGACTGAAACATATACATACTTGTATTTTTAGATTTTTGATATAAAGCGACTTAATTGTATAAAAACAATGATTTTCAAAAACATGACTATGATAAAAATAAGGATAAAGATTAAGAACTATAAAAAAGATGAAGAAACATTTTGGAAAATGATGAGAATAAAAGAGGTGATCAGTGGTGAAAAAAACAAAACAAAACATGAAGGTCATGAAATAAATAAGGATTATAAAACTATAAAATGCATGATGAGGCTTTAATCCCAAATCCATTATTGAATCAATTGTAGCCACAGCCAGAGTTTTTAGGACCGGTGTAAAAATTTGCTTAGTACGCCGCTTCAAGCCTTGAAGAAAGATTGGGAAAGAGTGGGGTGTTTAGGGGCAGCAGTAATTCGTGACACTGTGTCGGAGGAACATTAGGCGAGTGACAGGGCCACACACTCCTCTTGTAATTGATGGCAGGCCAATGTAATGAGGTGACGGCTTACAACAGAGACTGCGCTCAGCTCATTATCTTTACCTACTTTATAAGAGTAGAGAGAGAGAGAGAGAGAGAGAGAGAGAGAGAGGGAGAGTGAAAGAGAGAGAAAGAGAGAGCGAGTGAAAGTAATAACTGACGTTTAGTTTGAGATGAGCGTTAATAATTGATGTTGTTGTAATAAGTTTTCAAAGGGGAGGGAGACATTCATGAGCTTTTCTGTCTCCCTTCTCTTCTCTTTTCTCTTGTACTCAAGTAAAGGACCATAAGTAGATCTATAAGTTCTAATGTTGCCATTCCTTTAAATATTCCCTTGTTTCATTTTACAGAATAATAATAGGCATGTTATATTATAATAAAACATAACTGGGATCACTTTACTTGTTTTTACCCTTTTTTAAACTTATTTTTGTTTAATCAGATTGTTCTGTTATATTACATATTCATAAAAAATTAATGGAATGTTATTTAAAGGGGTTTATGCACTGTACATTACATTAAATAACTAGTAACAGAAAAAAATACCATAATAATCCATATATATATATATATTACATATGCACATTGCATTAAATAATTAGTTACAGAAAAAAATACTACAATGTAAACAATGTATTACATATGTTTTGTAATAACACCTTAAGTCCATTGATTAATTTTCTTAATAATTTCCTGCCATTGTAATATACTTCAAATGGGTTTTAATAATTATAATTAATGTCATTATTACAGCAGACTACACAACTTCCTTTCTGTAAATACTGTTAAGTATTAATAATAATAAGTTGAAAAACTTTCATTCATATTTTTACCATTTGTAACATTCATGCTGTAAGTACCCAGAATTTTCTTTAACCTTATTTTACAGCAATTACCTTATTTTTAAAGAACTGCAGCACATGTGCTTAGTACATTTCCATTCCGTTTCCGGAGACTTTTAGTTGTTGTTCAAAGGCTAGCATACCCTTTTCCCTCTTTTCCCTCGCCCCCGTTTTCCTGTTTGAAATCTCCACCTCTTAAAAAAGTCTAAAAGTGTGCACTGGGTCACTCCAAAGGGAGCAATCTTTGAAGTGCTGCCTGTTTTTTTTTTTTTTTTTTTTCCACAACGACATCAGGAATATTACATTCCTTGTTAACTTCTGCCCAGTGGCAGCTGGAGAAACCCAGGGCATATGGGGCATCGAGACTTTCTCTACCAGTCTTCTTCAGTTGATCCAAGCTTATTTGCATTTCAGCGGGTTATACTTCATGATTTTCTAAAGCCAAAACTTAAATTATTGAACAATAATCAAAGAGAAACCAAAAAAGGACAGTAAATATTGCAGTCACTGACTGTATTAGCATATAAATCATGGGTAAAATGTGTTAAACATAGCATAGTTCTAGGAAAAGTTATTCCTGTAGCTGAAAAGACATCACCAAACATTAATGCTTATTTACACTATTTGCACTTATTTTTCTGCTAATTGTAAAATGTAATGTAAATCACTATAGTTGAGCTGTTGCTTTACATACTTTGTGAGTGATGGTTAGAGCATCCACAGGACAACACAGTATTATTGGGGTGGTTGATTCTTTTCAGTACTGCAGTGACATTGATGTATGGTGTACTAATGTGCGTCATGCTTATCTGAATGATACAATGTTCCAAAAAGAACATAAGGATACAATAGTAGAGGATGTATGAAGAAGCCTATACAAAAATACTACTAATCTAAAGATTACTGGACTAACTTTTTGGTCAGTAAAGCAATGTGTCAAGCAACTATGTACACTCTTAAGGCTACACACTTATGTACAAATGTAAATTACTCCTAGGTAGCTTAAGAATGCCACAATATAGACTAGTTCACTTTCACGTTAATTTATTATTACATACTGTAGCTCTCTTTACAACAGTACATTGTCACAAAGCAGGGTTACAGTACCGACTATTAGCTAGCGGACTAGTAACCTCTTAAGGGTTTTCCTTCCATTTTTTTGCTTTATTAGCACTGAGACAGGCTCCAGCAGCCCCTAATCAAGACAAGCATAAATCAATTTTACAGTTTAGGTATCATTGTTATTGTTAAATTGACAAACAGGCTAATGAATACCTGTTAGCTTTTCAGCTGAGGTAAATGATTCCAATTTCTACATTTACTCATCAGCAACTTTTGGTCACTGGAGCTAAAACACGTTTTAAGCAAATATTTGGCTGTTTTATCATTCAGCCCAATTATCCTCTAACATACGGAACTATCAGAATATACACATTACAATACATCACTGAGAAGCATCATGTTAAGACCTGTTTCCTAATCTGCACACTGCATTGTATATCAGCACATCATTTGTTCTTTGATATGTTCAGGTTGTGTGATGGGGAAGCTGCCCCCCCCACCCCACCCCACACTTTAGCTGGACGTTGCATCTCTGTGCTATCTATCGCTTCACTTTAGCAGTGCACCGTCTCCTGCTGTGTTTTAATTCAATCCCTATTGATCCATATCTCTCCTCCCAAGGACTCTGATATCATATGAATGGAGCTTGGGGTTGGAGCCCCCATATTATTGTATTCCGCACCCATAAAGGGCATTAGCAGCCTGCAGAGCAACCCGGATCGAGTGTCAGTCGATACCAGCTAAATAGAGCAAAGCCCCTTCTCTCTTTCTGTCTTTCAGTATCTCTGCACTGTGATTACGAAATGCCCATATTTCTCTCAACACAGCACCCAATGATTTCTCTCTGTTTCCCTCTGTCTTTCGTGATGGCTGAGTGTATGGTTTTGCATACATTGTACGTTATGTCATACATGTTTTAGTATCGTATTTTGCATACTAATGGGTGTGTGTATATAAAGATATTGTTTACTGAATTGTAAAGGTGGAATTCGACACACACAGCAGATGGCAGTCTCACTGACAAGTCCATACAACCAAGAAATGATTTGACTTTAATTAACTGCGAATTAGGGAGTGGAGACATATTATTCCAGGTTTAACAGCTTTCATGCAGTTCGAAAGGCTTTTTACAATATTTTTTCAAAGTGTGTTTGTGGGGAACTTTTGCTAATTTATTCAAAGTACAATTTGTGTGGTTTTCAGTCTAAGTGATCGCAAAGATGTTTTATGGTGTTGAGGTCAGGACATACTAGTGAAGTTCATCCAAAACAAATCATACATGTTTGTAACTGGGTTTGTGTGCTGGGTCACAGTCTTGCTGGAATTAAAAATGACCTACCTTAAACTGTTTCTGAAATGTTGTTGTCTAAATACTGTTGTCTAAAGTGCCTGGCAAAATGCTTGATTTTATATATCTGTGTGAATGGGGCTAAAAAATCACCCAAAATGAATAATTATTATTATTGTGTTTTTATTCTAGATTCTTCCTGAAATTTTTTCTCAAGTGTAATCAAAACTGCTTGAAAAATGCAGGAAACCCCAGAGACATGAGACGATTTCAGGTAAAATGAACACCATTTCAAATTCACCAGCAGAACTGCATATTTAATAAAGTAATTAACTGATGTATTTGTTGTTTTTTCAGGTTGTGATTTCCACTACAGTGAATGTAGATGGTCATGTCTTGGCTGTGTCAGACAACATGTTCGTTCACAACAACTCCAAACATGGAAGAAGAGCTCGTCGCCTTGACCCATCTGAAGGTAAGCCAATGCATTTATCATTAAGCAAATAATAACAGAATAACTATAAAGTGTGGCAGGGTTTTTATTCCTAAATACACTTGGATACAACTTATCAGTTTCACGCATTGGTTTTCAAGAGAACTATAAATGGCATCAGGGTGTTAAATTCATCATTTCCGATTGATCCTTCATAATACATTACGGTTAGATTACGGTTTACTTAGGGTTTACAGGGCATGGCTGTTTGTATTATAAAAGTATCATGAGAAATGAGTCTTCTACAAATAAAAAAAAAAGTTTTAATGCACAGTTGCCATTTATTTAGCAAATTTTAGCAAATTAATGAGCTTAACCTTAAAGTGTATGTTTATGTGTAGGTATCATTTGGTACAGTGTGAATTATATAATTTTGCTGTCCTTTTGTGTGTGTGTGTGAAGCAGCTACGCCCTGCATCAAAGCCATAAGTCCCAGTGAGGGCTGGACCACTGGAGGAGCCACTGTTATCATCATTGGAGACAACTTCTTTGATGGACTGCAGGTCGTCTTTGGTACCATGCTTGTCTGGAGCGAGGTGAGTTCACAACTTTCATCATTTTAGAAGGCAATAAAGCTCTACAGTAAATAAATCAGCCACCTCTATCCATCACAACTGGGAACTCACTAGAGCCACATCTGTCTGGCTAAAAGCAAATCCCATTTCAGTGATATACTTAGGGCACTAGACCACCGATATATTCTGTGCCAAGTAGTGCAATTGGGGTGGAAAATGGGGTAAGACACTACGTCCCAAGTTATTGCTGAACAGAAAATGAACCTACTTAGATTGTCTGGTATTTCACGTCTTGCCAGATTTACTTTGGAAGTTACATGAATTCAGATCAGTCTAATGAGACAGTGGATTCTTATGTATTGTGCTGTCATATATATAAATGGCAGATTTCAGATATGTTGATAAAAAATATTTTGCTGTTCTAGTTTACATATGAAAAGCACAATGAGCTTTGAGACACACATTTTTTGTATAAGTTTTTGAATAAAAGGTTTCAAATATTTGACATTGTAATTAAAACCCTAATCGAATCTCATTTTCATTATATACCTCCTTGTGTTGGAAGCTCAACCTACTTTTAACTGGGACTTTGGGTGACTTTAACCCTAAAATCACTTGCTTGAGAGGACCTTTCTCAACTCGGCTCCTATATGTACTCTACGTTAGCTCCAACACTCAGTGTTTAATCCCAGCATTCTGATCACCGTGTGTCTAAGAGGTTACCACCAACTTACTCTGGTGTAGGTAATTGATGTGTATTGAGTTGAACGTGTTGTGTGGTGTGTTTTAGCTCATCACGCCCCACGCCATCCGTGTTCAGACGCCACCCAGGCATATCCCCGGGGTAGTGGAGGTCACACTCTCCTACAAGTCCAAACAGTTCTGCAAAGGGGCACCAGGACGCTTCGTCTATACAGGTAACTCACTAACACCCATGAGGACACGCACACACGCACACACACACACACACACACACACACACACACACACACACACACACACACACACACACACACACACCACTTCAAGCATTTCCTGAACATCAGCACACTCCATCAGATCATGTTGGTTCAGTGCTATGAATTATGTCATGTGTGGAATGACCTCAGTCACAGTTAGCTGCCAAAAACAATAGTATGATGTTTTTCATCACTTCGACCAAAATGTTTTACAGTTACAGCATTTGGTGACTCAACTGTTAAGGACTAGTGAGGTTAATAATGCTGTCTCATAAAACTTGACTTCTACGTTACACTTTCAGCTTTAGTGGCTTCAGTGGCTTATTTCTGGTGTTAATGTATTAAGCGTGAACCACAAACATCAGTATGTATAAGCTATACACTGATGTGGTGAAGGGGTTTTAGTGCATCAGTGCTGCTGTACTTTCATTTAAACACCTCAGTGACACTGCTGGGATAGCAATAATGCACCAACCAAATAATACCTGCTCTTTGGTGCTTCTATTGGGGTCCTGACCATTAGAGAACAGAGTAAAGGTGACGAACACAAGCAGATGGACTACAGTCTGTGAATATAGAACTACATAGTACATCTTCACGTGGAAGTGACAACATGGACAACAAGTAGAGCAAAAAGGAGGTGTTACCAAACTTTTGACTGGTGCTATATATATATATATATATATATATATATATATATATATATATATATATATATATATATATATATATATATATATATATATATACACTTTACTATATATAGTACCAGTCAAAAGTTTGGACACACCTCCTTTTTGCTCCACTTGTTGTCCATGTTATCAGTTCTACGTAGATGTACTTTGTTGTCAGTCCCACGTGTATATCCATCCATCCATTATCTTCCGCTTTTATCCTCTATTAGGGTCGCGGTGGGGTTCCCCATGCCCATCCAGGAGAGAACGTCTCGGGCGCTGGGCAGACACACCCAGGACAGGGAGTCAATCTATTGCTGGGCATACACTCACTCACACAAACACACTCTATAGGGGGCAATTTAGAGAACTCAATTGACTTGATCCATGTTTTTGGACTGTGGGAGGAAATCGGAGAACCCGGAGGAAACCCACGCGGACACGGGGAAAACATGGAAACTCCACCCAGATGGGGATTCGAACGTGCTAACCACTAAGCCACCGTGCCTCCTCCACGTGTGTAATATATATATATATATATATATATATATATATATATATATATATATATATATATATACATTTTTATGTATATGTTAAATGTTAAAATAATTACATTTTGATAAAGGGTCTCATATATATGTGTGTGTGTGTGTGTGTGTGTGTGTGTGTATGTGTGTGTGTGTGTGTGTGTTTTAAATTTATAACTCCTTGGCTATTTGTAATTCATATCTCTCATATCGTGACACACGTAAGTAACTTATTGAAAGTTGCTAAGCTTAATTATTATTATTTGAAGTAAGCCTTCACTTCTGAGAGGCTTTTTCAGAATTTTCAGGCAGGAATGTTTGTGCTGGACTTTATTTTTTATTCTCCTTATCAGCCTTGTGTCTTTTACCCATCTGTCCGTCCAGTCATTCTCCAGTGAGTATCGGCGCATCGCGTTGATGCTTCTTTATTCAGTTGGAATAATTCCAGATGGCTCTAAAAGGTCAGATGGAAAACTGTTTAATGCGATAAGAAAATGTCACGGCATAAATGGTGGCCATGTTTTAAAGCTCTGTGTTAAACGTGAGGTTTATCTCAGTACTCTGCTTTTGTCCTCACTCACATAAAGAGCGGTTTACAATGGGACAGTGGGACTAGCTGATGTCCACCATGACTGACAACGACATGATTTGGCTGACGCCATGCCACTATATTATGAGTGAAATATGCATTTTGAGCCACAGAACAAATGACCCACTGCGAGTAAAAAGTAGAGCATCAGAGTACTCTCTTATCACGAACAAAAATCTGAACTAAAAGTGTGATAAGAAAAAGAAGAAAAAGTTCCTCTGGTTTTATATATAATGCAGATATTGTGACAAATATTCATTGAAAATAAATAAATGTAACTTGTAACACTGTCAGTCAGCTATTTCATAAATCATTAAGCAGACCTTTTCCTATTTATTTATTTAAAAAATTTATGTCACAAATATTTAAGATTTGCGCTGGTCACAGAGGATGGGTCTCTCACTGAGTCACAGTTCTATTAATGTTAATTAATGAAAACAACATAGAGTATTTAATTCATTCATCAATTACTTAATTAATTTATTCATTATCTTTCGTTTAATCCTCTACTAGGATTGTGTGTGTGTGTGTGTGTGTGTGTGTGTGTGTGTGTGTGTGTGTGTGTGTATGTGTGTTGGGGGGGGTTCCACATGCCCATACAGGGGAAAAAGTTTCGGGCCCTGGGCAAATACACCCAGAATAGGGTGCCAATCTATTGCTGGGCACACACTCACACAGACACACACAAACACACTCTATATGGGGCAATTTAGAGCATTTAATTTACTTTCAATTCACATTTCTGAACTGTGGGAGGAAACCGGAGAACCCGGAGGAAACCCGGGACACAGGGAGAACATGCTGGGATTCAAACCTGGATCCCCATGCGCTGGGAGGCGAACAAGCTAACCACTAAACCCCTTTGCTGCCTAGAAAGTATTTTTCTTGTCTTTATCACCTTGACACTTTCCAGAGAATGATCAAGTTACTTCATTAAAATACACTAGTTTGAAAATCCCTATATAAATAAAAAACTTAATCACATTTTTCTGTTCGTTTTATTAATTTTTTTTTAAGTCCAGCATTGCAGAATAATGTATTAACTATTACAGATGATCAAAATAATAGCCTTTGAAAATGGGCCCATTTATAACTAATTATGAATCAGTCATTATTAGTAATAACATTTCACTGCAACCTAAACAAAGCAGCATGGTGCATTGCAGGTGTTTTTAGTTTGATATTAAAGTAATAAGGCACTCGAGGTTGTGCATTTTTGTAATTAAATCACAGTAAAGAGATTAAAGGGCCATTACACCTCTTTGCCGTGATTTATTAAAAAATAGCACAACCTCCAGTTTTTATAAAACAATTATTAAAAACACTATAATAAAAACAAGGTTAATTTTATAAATGAGTTAATAGAATTATTAATAAACAGATTTTTCGTGATGTAATCTAGTCCATTTTTTAAAGTAAACATTGATCACTGAGTAACGGGATACAGGCTTACTGCTCATCAGGAATGGGCTCGCTGTTTATATTGATTTGTATTTCCATTCATGGTACATGATTTAAAATAATGTATTCGATATCACACATTATCATGATTGTGATTGGTTGAGCCATTGTGCAGCCATGACATTACTTACAATAATGTACATGTATGTGTATTATTGCCAATAATGTCAATGCCACACAACGGCTCAGCCAATCAGATTTAAGGACCGGAACTAACCATTTCATAGAACATGCATAGTTAGTTCAGGGTTCAGATTTTGACCACCACCCACAAACCAATTTAGATAAATCAGCTACATTTAGCTAAATTTGCACAAAGCAACATATATAGTTTTATATTTTTATCACGCATGAGCTTTATTAAGCAATTTTACTTCCAGTGTAATTACAGTAATGTTAAATGTTCAGCAGGCTTTAATTGCTAAATAACCTGGACTTGAGCGAATCCAAACTCAGCTGTGTTTTTCTCATCAGGGAGTTTCCAATCTCTCTCATCAGCCTCATCCAAATGAAAAAGAGCCAACTCGACATTTTTGGAAAGCAAGCTCTAAGGTCATTAGAAAATGACTGCACCAAATGTAAGGAAAATGAGAGAAAGATAGAGAAGAACCGGGGAAAGATCACCATGTGGTGAACTAAATTAACATTTCTGTGCTGTCAGGTCTTTTCTTATCACTCTCTTTTCTTCTTCCATAACAAAACAATAACAGGCTGCAAGGTTTGTGTACTTGCAACTTATACAATAATTTATTTATTTAGCAAGGGCCCTTTTTTTTTTACACATCTACACACATTTATAGGCTCTAAAATCCAACAGAAATGTGTTGAGTTTTAGCTTTGACAACGTTTATAATTTAAAATAAAGGATGTCTATTCATATTTGAACCTGTAATACTTTACAGCACAATATTTTGTACACAATATTATTGTGATGCACTGTGTTCAGAAAGTTATCAATACACAATGCATTATTCTGGATACATACCAATGGCATTGTGTAATTCAAACTACTACATTTACATTTTGCTTATAAAGCGGACACTTTTATCCAAAGTGACCTACATTGGTAACTTCAGTAAACCTTGGATTTGAACCCACAACCTTCAGATTGATAGCCAGCACCCTAACCATTGAGCTACTATGTTCAACTACTACTAATTTAATAGTTTTAGCTATAATAATTAATAATAAATGTAATAATTAGTTTTAAGCCTAAAAACCTGCCATGGTGTAGAAACGTTGAGTCGTTCAACAGGAAATAAAATACAAACACTTTAGATGGTCTTCTGTGATCATTTTATTCAGACACTTCAGACATTTCTGTCTTTGTCTGCCTCTCTGTCAGGTTTGATTTTTCTATCCTACACTCTCCCCACCCCCCAAATTCCACCTCCAGCCTCTGGAGTCTAAAACTCACCAGGTGCAAACAGCAGGTTGGGAGGGAAGAAAGGGTGTAAAGGAGAGAGACAGACCCAGGGGTATCGCCTTTCCTGGGAAAACACATCTCTTGAAAGAAATTAGGCTCCAAATACTGCAGTCAATTTGCCACAGCTGATCTACACTAACATTGATTCTTGCATCATAAACTTTTAGACATGAATGCAACACAGGCCGAAATTATTATTATTGTTATTAATATAAGTAATTAATAGTAGAAGTTACTAGCAATTTTGTAAAGTGACATATACATAAAACTATTCACACTTTGGTGTTATTTATATTGTTTACCAATATATAGACCTACGAATTGGGTCATGCCCCTTATTGACAAATTCATTTTGTGTGCATCATTTGTGTCTTGTAGAAAGCAGTCTTGAATAAGTGGTTGTTACAGATACAAAAATGTTGATAAATTTCAGATAACATGCCAAAAAAGCCTATAGGTTATTATTATCCTTATTATTGTTGTTATATTGTTATTTTTGGTAGAGAACTGTGAAAGTCAACAGAAGTTCATGCTTCACTGGTTCTATCTGTGGTGTCTGTTGACATATTGAGCAGAACATGGCATGCCCAGACATGCCCAGTTTTCTCACAAATTGTACACAGACTGGCTGTGAGTGGTGTCAAAGAAGAAGGTTGAACTCTTTATACAAACATCATTCAGAGTTTGATAGAAAATAGTTCAAGGGCACATTCACAACACTCTCCTGTTTAGGTAACTAGTGCATGTATTAGTCTTACTGCTGTCATGCTGTCTCTTCTTGATTATTTTGATGGGGTGCAACTGCAAGCCATTCAATTATTTTATATCATTTATAGTTTTAAATACATTGAAAAGCCAAAAGTTGAACTGGCCTTGACTAGAAAGAAAGACCAGTTAGTTCTCCATAAAAAAAAAAAAAAATTCTTGTTGGTAAGCAGGAAATGCACAACATTAACAAAAGTGTTTGGACAGATCCAATTCAAAAATAAGTCTATGGGCCCTATCTTCCTATTGTATACTCCGCCAGCAGTTTATTTTTATGCCTTCTACCTGCATCTTTTAAATAACTACTGTGCTTGCAAAAATATCTATTACGATGGATGTGAAGGTCTCAAAAACATGTGAACACCTAACAGTGCACAGATCCATTACACATAACCTTTGGCACCTATGCAAACTTTTACATCAACAATAAACAGAATACAAAATACAATAACGTTAGGCTAAACAAACTACTTAAATTGCACTATTTCACCATTGAAATAGCATACTGCCAATATCAGACCACACGGGACTCTTAAAGGAAATGGCAAGTGACACGCCGACTGACTTATTGCACCTTACACCCAAAACACACCAATAAATAATTAAGAAAATTAGTACATGACATAAAATCAAGCACAAATCAAGTCAAATCAAATCAAGCCTTGTTGTAGTCCAGAGCACAAAATAATGTCTATAAATGAATGGATGGTTGAGATCGGTGTGGAAAAACCTGACTGGCTCACACAGATACCAGAATTTAAACCATCAAACATTTCAGGGATGATCAAGAACACAGATTTCTGTGTTGAATAAATGGATAAAATGCACAGTGGTTAAGGTGTTGGGCTAACAATCTAAGGGTTGTGGGTTCAAACGGGTTCAAATCCCAGGTCCACTGAAGTTACCAATGTGGGTCCTTGAGCACGGCTTTTAACCCTCATTCCTCCAGGGGGTTGTATGTAACCCTGTGTTCTGACCCCAATACTTGGGATATTTGTAAGTCGCTTTGGATAAAAGCATCTGCTTTTATATCTGCAAATCTAATGATCGAGCTGTTAAGGCTAAAAAGGAACAAACTGAGAACGCAATTACATTGAAGCTTCTTTAGGAGGAATGTTTAGGTGTCACATTACTTGGGTCCATAAAGTGTGTATAATGTATTATGAATATGTAATATGGAGTCAACCTGATATTTTGTTAGTTCAGTGTACAGTTTTTGCTGAAAGCATTCCAAACTCAGTTATACAACAGTTTGGTAAAACACTTGGAAACTTGGTACAATTGCTGAGAGTAGGAAAAGGGTAAGATTATGGACCATTTGGGGTGAGAACTGGATTGTGGCCCAGCTGGTTAAGACACTGGAGATTTTTGCTGGATGTCTTCATTAATTTAATTCCAACTTACTACCCCAGTGAACGATTTGTGACGCTCAGACGTTACTGGACAAAACCTAGGTAAAATAAATTATACCACTGTTGAGTGCTGGCTGCCAAATTGTAAAATAAAATGATTGTGTGAAGAAACATATGGTACCTCACTGTTTTTCACATAATCATTAGTAACGTTTCCTGTTTTTGATTTAGGATCAACTGAACAATCAACTAAATACCAGTCACAGGTGTTTGAAGGTGGGATGTAGGAACAATATAGACCATCTGGAAGTCCCAAAGGATTGTATTAGTTGGAAGCTAGATGGGAAAATAAAGACTTTGACTGCATACATTTCAAGTTAAACTAGTACCACATTGCATTAGATTCTAAAAGTCTTTCTAATGAGAAATGTAAAAAGGATTTGGGCATCTGGAACCAGAAATACATGATACACCCTTGCCTAATATTTCTTAATCATTCACTGTATTTTCTCTAGACACATCTCAATTAAGTAGACAAATCCCTGACTACCCATTTCAGGTGTTTTGAGATGAAAATGGGCAGAAATTTAGATTTGATCGAGATGTGTATCTAGAGGACTGACCCAGTCTGAAGTAAGAAACATGAGGTGGAGATTTATTCTGGGCATGATTTTAATCACCCTGATTAATAACTCTCGGTGGTCATTATTTACAGCTTCAAAAGTAGCTGGACATTAACAGAAAACAACTGGAAATACACAATATGTGGCATAGGACTCTTGAAAATGAAATGCATAATAATAATAATAATAATAATAATAATAATAATAATAATAATTACAGCTCACACAGATACCAGAATTCAAACCATCAAACATTTCAGGGATGATCAAGAACACATATTTCTGTGTTGAATAAATGGATAAAAT
Organism: Corydoras sp. C115; assembly: GCA_019802505.1. NCBI lineage: Eukaryota > Metazoa > Chordata > Actinopteri > Siluriformes > Callichthyidae > Corydoras > Corydoras sp. C115. Next base: position 549,535 of record JAFMOC010000015.1, on the reverse strand, counting down.
GCACAGTGGTTAAGGTGTTGGGCTAACAATCTAAGGGTTGTGGGTTCAAACGGGTTATTATAATAATAATAATAATAATAATAATAATAATAATAATAATAATAATAATAATAATAATTACAGCATCCACAAAATAATACTAAATTATTGGTCATTTTTAATGATCTAAAACTAATAATTTTCCCCATGCCCATCCAAGGGAGAAAGTTTCGGGTAGTGGGCAGATACACCCAGGACAGGAAACCAATCTATCACGGGGCACACACACTCACTCAAACAGACACACTATATGGGGTGATTTGGAGACTTCAATTGACCTTGATCCATTTGTTTTGGACTGTGGAAGGAAACCAGAGAACCCGGAGGAAACCCACGCGGACATGGGGAGAACATGGAAACTCCACCCAGATTGGGATTCGAACCAACAAACCAAATATAAGAAACATTTGCATTGATTAAAAAAAAAAGAGAAAAAAAAATCTGAATAACAACAATAAATAAGCGGAAAAGTAAATGGTCTAATAAATTTTTTTAAGCAAATTGTCAGTCAACGCTTTTATGCTGCTTTTTGCACGTGTATAATATCTGCATCTGTTCCTTTTTATGTCAACTCTATTTTTCTTAGATACACCCTGACTCTTTTGCTGTTCTCTAGTGCCAAATATTAAACCTCACTGCGGTGCCAATTCTCACTCCATATCATTCACCTCAACCAAATAGTGAAACGATCTTCCCAACCCAGTCTGTAATTCTGAGACATTTAGCATCTTCAAGAAACAACTCAAAACACATCTCTTCCAGAAAAAAACTTTCTATTTGTTTCTTAAGATCTAGGCAATAAAACCAGATTGGATAATAATACTACAAATAATAAAAATACTACAGTGTAGCTGGTTTCTCCTTAAGTTCTGACTTATGTTGTTATATTATTTGTTAGTCTCTTTGAAATAAAGCATCTGCTAAATGACTACATGTAAATCTACATGTGTAATGGAGGAGTTCCTTTCCTGTAAAAGCTGTGAGCTTGTAGTTGATTAAAGCAAATACATCCCATTAACATTTCATCCTAGTGTATACACAGTATTGTTACAGAAGTTATGAATGCTTTTTAAGTTTGATGCTAATTCACATCATGCCAGCTGTTTGTTTAGTTTGTTACCTTGTCCATATGATGTTTGTTTATATTTTTGGTCCAATATTAAAAAAAAAAACTCCAAGCAAACCTACAAACAAAAGACTTTTCTAATCTCATCTGGACCCAATAAACTAAACTACAAGTGGAAGTGAACTGTAAGACCAAATAAGTTACTGGGTGTAATATGAATTACCCAAATAGTTGTTAACATATTGAACTGATTAGACTAAATTGTTTCAAACAAACAACACTATGCACCTGAAACACCATTGTCAAAATATAACATTAAGAACTCTACAGTAACACATTTCCACATGACACTTCTCTGAATCGACTGAGCAACACATGGTGCAGGTCAAGAGAAGCGGTATGAAGCAACAGTTGAATTAGAGGCTCCCAGGAAAGTGGAGAACTTTTAACAATAACCTCTTATTGAAAGATTGTTAGCTCCATCTTGTCCAACTGGGTGCTTGGCAACCTCCCCTCTGATTATCATTTTTCCACATTTATGCAAACAACACAAAGCTCTTGAAATGATGGAAGCTGTACCATCTGGGTTCTCAAAGGACTGTTCGCAAAACACAAGGTTGAATTCAATTTGTGTTAGCAGTTCCAAACGTACCTGGACCACGCCAGCGAACACTAAGTACATTTAAACTGAGAGCCATTTTATGGATTATATCAGGAGTTCCTGATAAATTTGGTTTGGGAAACAGACTAAAGATGTGTTTCGTCACATTTCAGCTAAATCATAGATATAACATTAAATGTGCCAGATGTTTATTACTTTGTCAAAGTATGTGGACACAAGTCCATTGCTCTTGTATAAGTTTAATAATAATTCCAAGCAGTGGGAGATGAACTAATAAAATAAAACTTTCCTTTCCTTTACCTTTATCATAAAGGCTTTACAGACATGTTTTGGAGTGTGTGGGAAAATCAGTTTGATTAGTGTGGTCAAGCACTAATGTTGGATTAGAACAACTGGCTCTTCATCAACAATAACATTTAATGTAAGCCAACATTTTTAAAACGGGGTTTCTTAAGACATCTTGCTAAACCATGCACATGCAGACATGCTACATGGAAGCATTTAATTGTCTTTGTATTAACATATTATTCTGGAATATAAGAATACTCTACCAGTCAAAAGTTTGGACACACCTCCAATTATTGTCCATTTTGTCAGTTCCACTTACCATAAAGATGGACTTTGTAGATATACATTTGCAAACAGTTGTCCATCTGTTTGTGTACTATAGTAGTCCCCTTTACTCTGGTCTCTGTTTAGGACCCCAATAGTAGCACCACAGAGAAGGTGTTTTTTGGTTGGTGCATTATTCTTATCACTGAGATGTTCAAATGAAACTACACCAACCAAATGATACCTGTTCTGTGATGGTCCTGACCAATAAAGAACAAAAAAACAACAGGGGATTAACACAAAAGAAAAAAGATGTACTACAGCGTGTAATTTAAAACCACAAAGTCCATCTATATGGTAAGTGGAGAAAACAGAAGGTGGAAGGTGTGTCCAAATATTTGACTGGTGTATGTTGAATTAGAACATATACATTATGAAATGTCTAATTTATAAAGCATGTGCAACCAGGTTAAGTTCAGTACAGTATCTTGTTCTTAGGGTCAAACAGTATGTTTCCATTTTTCTTGAACGACATTGACGTTAATGTATCATAGCAGCATAGTTGGGTTTGGATCAGCTTATACAGTATTGGCCTAAACATTACTTTCAGAATCATATTGGCTACACACGGAAACAATCTCAGGTGTCAGTAGTAACTCACAGCATGGCTGGCTGAAAAAGCATAAAACAGGATAATTCATACAACCCTGCCTTAACACACTCGGTGGATAAAGGAAGTATATGACTGTTAAAGGAGCCTGACATGGCTTATTTGAGTCACCACAGCTTAATTAGGTGATTCTGGCAGTTAGGATGTATATAGGTACCAGCTTTTAAACTTTAATGCCTGGATGATTTTTTCACAACATTTTGAAAGTAATAAAGCACGACTTTGTTGCAAGCTGCAGCCAGGATGTAACCAAACACTTTATTACTCTTGCACTGACAACAGGGCATTCTGTGCTGCAGTAGGACTTTAAAATGGCCAGGCTTGTTCAGAGAACTGCTTTAGAGGGTTGAGAGCATGAAAAGAGCGGAGAAGTGGCGTCACCCCTCGTGGGAACTTTGGCTCCTAAGAACACTTTCTTCAACCTGTGTGAAGTGGTATGAAATGTGAGTGTGAGGGACCTGTTCTGTCCTTGGCCAGATTTGGTGGCGCCATGTGATGTATTGCCATTTTAAAAGCTCTCTAAAGCTTTATGGGTACAGCAGTTTTGGAAAGCGAGGGTGTCCAAGTCTAGAAGTGTGTAGGACACTGAAAACAAAAAGGTTCTGTTTTGCTTTGCCCTTTTTATCAGTAAATGTGCAACACACTGCAGGATTGTTGTGGCATGTGGACTGGTGGCATTGTTACATCCAAGTTCTGAAACATGGGGGTAATTCTATATGTTACATTTTAAAAGAATTGTTCATTATACAGGGTGGCACAGTGGCTTAGTTTTTAGCATGTCCACCTCTCAGCACTGGGGATCCGGGTTTAAATACCGATCTGGGTGGAGTTTCCATGTTCTCCACATGTTTGCATGGGCTTCCTTCTGTTTCTCCTGTTGTGAGTGTGTGTGAGTGAGTAATCTGAATAAATTATTTTTTTGCTTTAGGTTCAATAAGATCATTTATTATAAAGAATTATATATTTTTTGTATGAAAGGAAATAGATTTCAAAACTTTATATACCTGATCCAACTATTCAGTTCAATTACAGCCCATTATTAGTAATAGTGGAAGGAGGGGTAGGGGAGCGGGGTAGAAGAGCGCCAAAACCTGACTGAATGTCATACTTTAGAGTCAGTATTAACACTAACATGTTGGGATACTGTAATAGTTTGATTTGTGAAACAGCTCAACTTTTGATTTAGTGAAAATGGCCTGAGTTGATGGACTGTAATTATTTCGTCTGGTTACCTCACTTTCTTTTCTAGTCTGTGTAGCATACTCAGCTTGATTATCTCCCTTTCCTTTTTGGCTGTGAAATTTTGCTCTGACTCAACCTTCCTAATTACTGCAGCATCCATCCGCTTCCATATGCTAATCAGCCCTCAGCTAATTGCTTCAGTGCGGTCTTGATTAAGCTGAGTGACACCTACAGGAAGTGTGCATTAAAATCTCTCTATCCCCCACCTGAGGAGCGTGATGTTACTGACTAACATCTCAACATACACTTTCTTAAAGACACTGATGCAAGGAATGAGCAGCTTTCAGCTCAAAGATATATCATTTACACTTTATCTTTTGTTTACTTATATACTTTTTTGATTTCTAATACATGGAGTAAATTTTTCCTTCTGTTTTAAGAACAATGGAAAATGAGGTGCAGTAATTATTCCTGAGATTTTATGCATGAACAACAAAGAGGAGTTTCAGAAAGGTGGGGTATTTGTATAAAGCAGGACATGGTGCTCAAAAAACAATTGCAATCAGTTGTACAGGTTATAAATAGTAATTATCGAGGCGCTTACTGTTGCTGTTTAAAAATTTCAGTGTCGACTAATACCTCATTTACATTTGATCATTTATCTACAGCAACTGGGCGGCACGGTGGCTTAGTGGTTAGCACATTCACCTCTCAGCATTAGGGATTCCCGGTTCAAATCCCAATCTGGGTTGAATTCCCATGTTCTTCCCATGTCCATGTGGGGTTCCTTCGGGTTCTCCGGTTTCCTCCCACAGTCCAAAAACATGAATTAAGTCAATTGAATTATCCAAATTGCCCCATATAGAGTGTGTTTGTGTGAGTGAGTGTGTGCCAAGCGATAAATTGGCGCCCTGTCCTGGGTGTATCTGTCCAGCGCCCGAAACGTTCTCCCCTGGATGGCACGCCACCACGACCCTAGTAGAGGATAAAGTGGAAGATAATGGATGGATGGATGGATCTACAGCAACTTAAAAGTTTCCCAAGTTGATAGTTGAAGTCAGAACACTGAGGGTCAGCCATGATAGAGACTGCCTATAGGCCTGGGGTTAGGATCTTGCTCAAGGACCCACAATGGTAAATTCAGTGAATCTGAGATTTAAACCATCAACATTCAAATTAATACCACACCCCCTACTCTTACACACTCTTATTAGAAAGCTAGTAGGATAAATAACATAGACATTGGCATAGAGAGACTTTACTCTCATTCAAATTGACACTGTACAGTGTGCATAAGGACAAGATTCCGTTGCCTCGACTCAACACATGCAGGAGTGCCAATAGGACAACAGACTATAGATTGCATGTAAAACACACCAGGGTCAGTCTCTAGTGTAATGTTCTAACATGCTTGCTCTCCTATTTACATAAACATCTTGATTCAATGCTGATTTAAAGGCAGAAAAACAACCCCTCCCATTCTCTGTTAAACAGACTGTTCAAGGCAAGATTACTGCATTCCCTATTCCTCCTTTGGACCTTTTACACAGAACATCAAAATTGAATGAATGCACAATATCCCTGCCTTGAACAGGTTTATTGTTCAAACAAACTCCTTTTGGCCTTCACACTCGTCTTCGGCTACTCTCACAATCACTTTTTATTGTCTCACACTTTTTTCCAGACATTTCTTGACCTCTTACACACCATTTCCATTCAGTCACACTCTTACCTTCTCCACTATAGTGAAAAAAAAAAAAAAAAACCTGAATTGCACTGATTTCTTTTTGACTTTTTCAGGGCTTTTAATAAAGAACCTAATATTTTAAATATAAACTAATTTAGAAACTGAAGCCTATAACACACACAAAAACGTTGGGATAGAGGCATGTTCACCACTGCGATATGTCAAATTTTCTTTAAATATTAAATGTATATGAACACCAACCTCCATTTATAGCCCAACACCCTAACCACTGAGCTACCACACCCTATAATATAGATGGATGATGTGTCAATCACGTCACATGTTGGATTTCAAATAATTACACAATTTAAATATTCGAGTCAGTAATACTCAATAGCGGGCGGCACGGTGGCTTTTAGCACATTCTCCTCTCAGCACTAGGGATTCCCGGTTCGAATCCCAATCTGGGTGGAGTTTCCATGTTCTGTGACCGCGTGGGTTTCCTCTGGGTTCTCCGGTTTCCTGCCACAGTCCAAAAACATAGATCAAGGTCAATTGAACTCTCCAAATTACCCCAAATAGAGTGTCTTTGTGTGTGTGAATGTGTGCCCAGCGATAGACAGCGTCCTGTCCTAGGGGTATCTGCCCAGTGCCCGAAACGTTCTTCCCTGGATAGGCTTTTTTCTTATCCATCCATCCATTATCATCTGCCTAATCCTCATTAGGGTTGTGGGGGTATTTTGGGCATCATGTGCAATAAACTAATCAATGTGATTGCTATTTTAATGGTGCAGTTCGACCAATTATGCATAAAGTAATATGGCCGGCATGTTACTGCTGGAAGTCACATGGAATTTGTGATTATTTTTCTTATCTTATTCTGTCTGTTTTATTATTTGGAATTATATTGAAAAAAAAACATTTGTTTGTACTCAGGTATACAGTTCTGCTAAAACTGGAAGAGCCTAAACTGATTTTACAAATTTTATAACTAAATTACCATCCATCCAGCAATTATTTTTCTCTTAATCCTATACTAGGATCATGGGGTTCCCCATGCCCATGCAAGGGAGAACATTTCATTGGACTCTGCAGCAACACCCAGGACACACACAATCTATCATTGCACACACACACACACACACACACACACACACACACACTATATAGGGGCAATTAAGAGGAAAAACCAATGGAAACTCCACTCAGACTGGAATTCTAACCTTGATCCCCAGTGTTAAGTTGTTCTGCCCACTTTCTTATCATCTTTTCTATTCTTTTAAGTTTTCTCTTTGTATTTACACACGGTTATGTCTCTCTTAACATTCTCACACCAGTTCCCTCACATTGTTTTTCCTATATTTTTATACTCGTCCTCATGCTCTACATAGTGTCACTCTCTATTTCTTTCATCCATATTTTTGTCTTTTTGACCTGTTCTCGTTCATTCCCTGTGCACTCAATATAATTTTTTCTTTCCCGACATCCATTTGGTCCGGCCACATTTGTACATAGCACATCATCCTGGAGATTTATGATAAAACCTCTCAAACTAACTGCACATTCCCACTAATGATAATCATTATGGACAAGGCTTCCCATTGTTTCCTGCACATCTAGCATTGTCTCTGCTGGTGGTAAGCACATGATCATACTATGGATGCTGGGTGCTGCCAAACCAACCAACAGTTTATCTGTAAGTCTGTGTGTGTGTGTGTGTGTGTGTGTGTGTGTGTGTGTGTGTGTGTGTGTGTGTGTGTGTGTGTGTGTGTGTGTGTGTGTGATCTCTCATCTCCCCTAGTGCTTTTCTGCTTTATCCGTCTCTTGACTGTCAGTCACAGTTTAAAGTTCATGAAATTTCTATGAGAATTGATCGAAGGTTGTGGGCTTCAGCGATTGATCAAGCTTCATGCTTCTGAATCTTGCTCTCCAGCCCAGTATAGTGAAGGGTGCGAGTGAGCGCCTGCATCCGTGCTTCGCCTGCGTGAGAAAAGTGAATCGATATCAAACGGCATAGGGATTTAAGACGTTTGTCAACAGGCCACTTTGCATGCCCTCCACAGACTGCGAGCAAAAAACAAATCACTTCCTGTTTTCTCTTGATCGCCTGAAAAACATCTTTCCACATCAGACCAAGCAAGGGGACAATCAAAGCACATTAAGACACCTGGCTAAAGTTGCCTTCATCAATAAAGAAGACATGGAAATGGGAAATTGGCGTCTGCTCTGCAGGAATTTCAGGCCTACAAACAAATTGTGCAATTCCATCAGAGTTTGATGGAGTGGTTTGCGGTTGCATTCAGAAACAGCCTGCTGAAGGGCGAGGATGGGATTGTGGCCGGCAGGGGCATGACTGCGCCTTCAATCACTCCATCAGAACAGGAGAGGCACTGTCGTTTTTTTTTTCATGGCCTAGGAGTCAAATAAAATAACAAAGTGAGAACAAAGTCAGATCGGCATCACAAAGTGGGACTCGCCGTCAGATGGCTCCTGCTTGATAGATAAACAGTAATGTACAAGATGAAAATGAAGAAAATAGATGTAAAGTCCCTAGAGTTTGCAAGAGAAACACATCTAAACAAAAGATGAGAAAGAAAGTAGAGGCAGCTCAAGCAGACAAATAACCCTCTAAGAAAAAATTGAAGACCGAATACAAAATCATAAATATTGATATCTACCATAAATACAATTCAGAACATGTATGCTATTTCTGCCACAAATGTTGACACTTCAGGTAAACATGAACAAAATGGAATGTAAAAACATTCATTACTGTACATTCTGTTATTCTTTCATTTCATGCTTGATCTGTTGATGCTGATTGACAAAAGAGAGTTTTATCGGGCAAAAATACCAGATGTTGGTTTAATGCTGTGATTGTAGTTCTGACCCCAAGACAGATCAACAATCAATGCCAGGTCAGCCTTTTGTTATCCTTTCAAGAAAATCCACTTGACTGGGCATGACTTATGGACATAAGCCTTTTGCCATGCAGAACCTTAAGCTGCTTCAAACGTGCACATCATGGACAGGGCAGTAAAATCTTTTTTTTTTTTTTTTTTTTTGACAGTTTTGTCTTCATTTATTCTGAAATTCTGGAGCTCAATTACTGTTCAGCAGACCTCAGAACTGCATGCTCTGGTCTTTCTCATACTGAGGTATTTAGGCCTGTAGATCACAACACAACTCTGCCTCAGTGTATTAAGTCTCGAATTTGCACGGTGGCTTAGTGGTCAGCACGTTTGCCTCTCAGCACTGGGGATCCAGGTTCAAATCCTGATCTGTGTGGGGTTTCCATGTTCTTCTAGTGTCCTTCTTCTAGTGTAGGGTTTTGAAAAACATCGATTTCAGGTAAATTTGCTGCTTTAAATTGCCCATATCTGAATTGCCCCTATATAATGTGTGTGTCTATGTTGGTGCATGTGTGCACAGCAATGGTTTGGAGCCCTGTCCTGTGTGTCTAGTGCCCAAAACAAACTTCTCTGGAAAGAAAATGAGCTGAGATGAGATGAGGCAATTCATTGGCTCAAAGCCAATTTACCACCATTTTTTTTTTGACCCAAGCAATCAAAATAACTGGGACATCATTTGTTTAAATAAAGGCAAATAAAAACAACATGCAATTAAATTTCAGTCATTGACGTTTCAGTGTTCTGGTCTCTGTGCAGTTCTACATGATAATAGGCAAACAATACATTATGAACCTCACTGGCAGTACAGTTCAATCATTTACAACTGTACACACAGCATGATCATTATCATTTGATAGAACGTATTTACCGTTATAAAAATCATAAGCAATATCAAGGGTGCTCACATAGTTTTGATAATGGAGTGTATACGTGGGCCTTTAATTACGCCACTGAGTGATCTCGTCTCACCCACTCTGCACCATTTGAACCCTGACCTTTGTGGTGTGTGTAATAAGAGCATGGTGATTGATTTTTCTGAGCTGTTTTCTCTGGTCCTCATTTGCCAGCTAGATGGCGAGGCATCCGCTGAAATCCGATCTAACAGATGGAGGTTCTCAGCACAGGTTAACATGCTTTTACAGATTTCCCTTTGTCATAGCGAAGGGCTTATTTTTATCATTAAACATCGAGATTAAGCACATGATCTGTCTGGAGGAACATTAATAGACTGTAATTAATTTGTTTTAAATGCAGGAATGAATAAAAAATAAAAATAACTGGACTCTTATGTTATATAATAGATGATTTTTCCCCCACTACAGTTTCAGCTTCACAATCGGATTTATTGTCACCATAATCATATATTTAATAACATCACAGCCTTTTCACAGTATCCCTCTACTGAAAGTTTCATTAGAGCTACCACAAAGTGTTTGAGCCAGTACAGAGCACTATGTACTTTGCTGTCCATGACAAATCAAAGTGATTAATGATGACCTACTGAATATAATTCAAATTTATCACAATACATATTATTTAGTAATCCTTGTCTATTCTGGATTGTATTGTAGCATCACGATCACTGTACAACATTTCAGAATCATAATCAATTTATTTTGCCATGTATATTTTGACATGCATCATACTAAAATCAACAAAGCAGCACACAAACTATACAAGACAATACATTTTACTTAACATATCGCAATACAACAAAATCAGAACTGTGCAACTAATGCAGTACCTGGTACAATCCAAGGCAACTGATGATCACTAATATGACACAATATAATATGATACAATTCTTTAAATGTTGTCAACCGTGCACCTCGCAGCTTAATTTACAGCATATCAGTGGTGTATTTGCTATTGTAACCGTGTGATTCATGGGTGTGTTTTGGGCGTCACATGCAATAAACCAATCAACGTGTCAATTGATATTTCAATGGCACAGTGCGTCCAGTTACACATAAATTACTGTGGCCAGAAAGTTATACTACTTTCTGTCATGACGTTTTAGATCATTTTTGTGCAGGCCTTAATAATATTACTGTGTGTTTTTATTAATGCTTGGAATTATATTGCAAAAAAAACATTTGTCTGTGCATTGTCCTCCTACAAAAGGATGTGCCTAAACTGCTCTTTCTGAAAATTATAACTAAAATACAAGGTTCAATAAATGTGTACACATACTTCAACCATATTTTGTATTACACCAGCAATCAGATGCAATAAACAATATGGTAAAAACATGTTTAATAACAATGTGTGCAATAAATTTGGACTGGATTTAATCCTAGGTACAGATAGAGATCATTTACAGTAGATATGAAGAGAGCATCTGGGTATCGAAGATAAATGGCTGCACAATGACAGCAATAAAGTGATGATAAAATAAATAATTAATGCTTTTTGCTTCATCCTCTCACTCTGTGGTCTTTTGAACCACATTTTCCCCCCACCCTTCCTCACAAAAGAGTGTCAAAAACCTGGCTGTGCACCAGAGGAAGAAAAATCAATACGAATTACAACAGAGAAAGTGGCGCTGATGGCTGGAATTGCAGCATATGTTTACACTAAATCAGGCAATCTATCTTTATATGCAGGCAGCAATGGGCACAGGGTCAGGGTTCAAACCGGCATAATACTGCCGGTAACACTTGCATATTGATTGACCAAAAGAGTGTGTGTGTATGTGTGTGGGGAGAGGGGGTGTCCAAAGAGCATAGAGATTTTAATATAAAATATTAATAATACTAATACTACTACTACTACTACTACTACTACTACTACTGCTACTACTACTACTACTACTACTACTACTACTAACTACTAATAATAATAATAATTTCTTGACCATTTCATGTCATTAATATGGGCTTTATTATATTTTTCTAAGCTTAAAGAAAGTAAATATTTAACCATGCCACTTGCATGAGCTTGATGGATATCCAAGTCTTCACTGTGACTTCATTTTTGGATACAACAGCTATTCAAAGCAACATTCTTTAGCAGGTTGTTTTATATGTGTATTGGTAAGATTGTGTCAGTTGAGGGAAAACTGTATTCGTGCTCTGTCACTAATGGAGAATGAGAAAGCATGGTTTGCAATCGATGCTACAATTTCTCCCAAAGGTGTTCCAAAAGACAGGTATCACAGCATTTAGTGTATTAAAGTATTTCTTTCAGTTTTTTAAAAACAGTGTATAGCAACATTTATGTCACTGAACTGGCACCCAGCTTAAAACTGACTTCAAAAGTTGACCTTAGTTTAGTTCAGTGACCAAAACAATAATATTTTTACAGACCTTCATTTAGCGACAGGGGGAGTGACAGTCTGAACAAAAACAGCCTTATATAAACTATTGGCATAATGTTGAAACGGAAGAGTGTAGCTTATTTATATGTAGTATCATAAGTTAGAAACATTCTGGGAAACTGGAATCTTGTTTTAATAAATCTTTAATTTAATTCCTTGTGGAAATTACACTCAACTGTGAATACTATCGTAATTAAAGTAAAAACGATCATTTATTTTTTGATGTGTATGGTTTGGGAGTATAAAATAAGATTATAGTGATGTAAAGTGACAACATACTCAGTGGAACTGAGTGGAGCTTTATGGTTTGAGGGTCTGTACTGTCATTCAGAGTGAATTTTATGTCCAAGTAGTTCTTCCATAATTTTTGGTGTATAACATTCATTCATTCATTATCTCCCGCTTTATCCTCTATTACGGTCGCGGTGGGGTTCCCCATGCCCATCCAGGGGAGAACGTCTCGGGCACTGGGCAGATACACCCAGGACAGGGCGCCAATCCATCGCTGGGCACACACTCACTCACACATGGTGTATAACAAAAACTCTTTTTTATTTATTTAGCTGAATTGTTATTGGGTAAAATGAAAGAGTGAATTTTCTGAAGTGAATCACCCTCACAGAGTGCGATACTGATAACCTCGTAACACATTAATATTAAATAAAAATATTATAAAAAATGAAGGATAAAAAGATCTGATGCCAGGGTATAATGAAAAAGTTTTGAAGAGCACTGGGAACCCAAAATATACATGCACACGTGCACAGAGGAATACATACAAACACACTCATACACACGTGAACTGTACTGACCAGGTGCACATTACAGCACAGTGCCTGATCTTTTCTCTAAAAACCATCTTGAACAAATTTAATATAGCAGTGCACAGGGCATTTTGTCCTCCATGAAAAGACAAATATTGTTCTAATGGTAATAACATCTATTTGCCTCATGCGACAAACGGCACCGGGCCCCTTTGAAATGATTCGCGTTCTCCGGCGGCGCAACCTTATTCTTATTCATGAAAGAGCCGGTTATGCATATTAGTGCAAACTAGCTATTCTACTCAGATGCATTCGTGATGTCAATCATCCTTAACCAATACAAGAGGCTACGGTGACAAAAGCGGAGTGGGCACCAGGTCTGACAAATTGTCCCCGAAGTCAAATTTGACAGCCTCTTATGATTAATGGGCTTGATTATGCTGAAATATCGGCCTAACTGCATTTCCAGGGTGTTTCCCATTCTTACTCTTCTGAGAGAAAAAAAAGGCAGCTTGAGAGCTGGTGAATGAGAAATCAGATGTGCAGAAGCAAAGACTGAGGGATGGACGATTGAATTAGGCAGTGTGTGAATGAAGAGTCCCACTACCCCATTTATAAACATACACGCTCACAGACGCGTACATCTTATCCCGCTCGATAATGACTGTGCTGCTGTGCACAGGCGATAAAGACCTAAGAAGATAATTTTTCTCTAGATAGAATGGAGATAGCTTAACAAAACCTCAGTAAACATTCTTAATATTGAAAGTGAAACCAAACTGCATGCTATTTACTATTACATACCACAATTAACTGCTTTAACTAAACTTAGAGACTGATGTAGTTTTACATTGAATTAAATAGAATGTAAAATTGCAAGATTGGAGGGTATGATACAGAAAACATAATAAAATAATAAAGTTCAAGTCTTATAGCACTTATGATAATATTACCTGATTTAGCTATTAATTAAAGTAATCCGTTTCATACTCGTAATTTCTTTGAATTGATTTGTACTAGTCTTGTTAAGGAGCAGCAGGGTGGCTTAGTGGTTAGCTTGTTTGCCTCTCAGCGCTAGGGATTCCCGGTTCAAGTCCCAATCTTCAGATCCCCGTGTCATGTGGGTTTTCTCCATTTCTCCGGTTTCCTCCCACGGTTTAAAAACATGGATCAGGGTAAATTAAATGCTCCAAATTACCCCATATAGATTGTGAGTGAGTGTGTGCCCAGCGCCCTGTCCTGGGTGTTTCTGCCCAGTGCCTGAAACGGTCCCCTGAATGGACATAGGGAACCCCTCCTCCGCGATGCTAGTAGAGGATTAAGTGGAAGATAATGGATGATGGATGGATGGATTGTCGTGTTAAGGTCATTATTTAAATCTCTTAAATTTTCTCTGCATTTTTCAAGAAGCCCAGCTCCAGCACGTTCACATCATACCATAACACCTTCAATCAAAATAAATTAGGTCTAGAACACATTTTGAAAACTATAGATCATTTGTACTGTTATTCACAAAGTAATATCAGGGTAATGACTTTAGAAATAGCTCTGGGTATTTTCCTTTCACACGGAGCACACAGACATTCCCAGAGCTGCCAAATATCATGAGCACACAGCTGGTTTGTAATTTGCTTTAAGTTGATGAACAAGTTATTCTCTTTCTCAATTCTATTTCTGAATTTGGCAAACAATTTCCCTTTTTCTTTTACGTTTTTAGATTTCAAACTCAGATGTGTGTTTCTGTCTGATTTGCACCAGTTGATGGAAAACATACCCAATGTTCTAAAAGTGCTCCATTTACACCTGAGCCCAAATGAAATGCAAACTAGCTTTGTACTGGGGCCGGGCTGGATCAATTTCCAGAGCAATGTTTGTATTTACTCATGCATCAAGCTCAAGAGAAGTTCAGTGCATGTGGAAAAAGGAGTTTGATACATATATATATATATATATATATATATATATATATATATATATATATATATATATATATATATATATAGTCAAAAGTTTGGACACACTTCCTTTTTGTTCCACTTATTGACCATGTTATCAGTTCCACTTAGTGTAAAGATGGACTTTGTAGTTCTACTACTACAGACTGTAGTCCATCTGTTTGTGTTCTACAGTACATACTGTGCTAGCCCCCTTTATTAGGGAATATTTTGTTGGTGCATTATTCCTATCCCAGCAGTGTCACTGAGGTCTTTAAATGAAACTACAGCAGCACTAATGCACTAAAACCCCCTCACTACATCAGTGTCACTGCAGAGCTGACAATAAACAATACACCACCCAAATTATACCTGTTCTGTGAGGTCCTGACCAATAGATAACAGAGAACCAACAGGGAACTAACAACAACAAAGAGAACCAATCTACAACAGTCTAGAATTATAAAACTACAAAGTCCATATGGCAAGTAAAGAAAATAGACAATGGAGCAAGAAGGGGGTGTGTCCAAACTTTTAATGGTACATATTATATACATTTTTCCTGTGTGAAACCTATCAATGTATGTGTTACATTAAATTATCATGTCATGTAATGGGTGGAAGTCACTACCGAACAATACTGACTACACACAAATGTACGTGTGTATACTTGACTACTCACAATTGACTACACATGAACTACACCCAAGGAAATAGTTTCATTACCAATGAGTGGCATTGATGTTATTTGCAGCATTTTTTTTTTTTTTGCTAAAACCTTGTTTTTTCTGTGTTACTCAGCTTTGAATGAACCCACCATTGATTATGGATTTCAGAGGTTACAGAAGGTCATCCCACGACACCCTGGTGATCCTGAGAGGTTACCCAAGGTAAGAGAAATTTTCCGTGTCATTTTTCTTTATTGAAATTACGTCTGTACAGTTTTTATACTATTCTATGTCTTTTCTTTTCTTTTCCTTGTACGTGAATGTTTCTGAACATGTCTTAACCATACTAGGCAACATGTTATTTCTGAGCAGTTGTGTGGCCAGTGCATAGTGCATGTTTATATATATATATATATATATATATATATATATATATATATATATATATATATATATATATATATATATATATACTGGACAGGTCATACTTGTCACACAATGTCTTACTTTAATGTATGCTACTTTTTAACGTGTCCCATTCACGCTCTCTCGCGCTCTAACACATGCACCTGCAGACACAGAGACAAAGTGACCAGTGCATAGTGCATGTTTATATATATATATATATATATATATATATATATATATATATATATATATATATATATATATATATATATATATATACTGGACAGGTCATACTTGTCACACAATGTCTTATTTTAATGTATGCTACTTTTTAACGTGTCCCATTCACGCTCTCTCTCGCGCTCACACACATGCACCTGCAGACACAGAGACAAAGTGATGTAAAGCAGATCAGGTGCCGCAGGCGGTGGGCAGTTTGCCGCCTGGTTAGTATGAAAAGATTATTTTGCCTTAAAAAGGTGGCAGGCTAAGTGAGCGAGATTCGTTCGGGCAGAGACCTGCTGTTTCGTCCTGATACGCACTGACACCTTAAAGCAGCTGCCAAATTGGAACCATTTATCAAAATCTGACAACTGAGATCAGAAAAAAAGCTGTTTATTTGTGAATTGATGCTAATGGCGAGCATACGGTACCTTGGTAGAGAGAACATTAGCTCTCAGCCTCACTACATTTATTTATTCAGGAAGAAAACTCAATATGAATGCAGATGTTCTGTTGCCTCTCAACCTCATTAATAAATAATATCGTGAATAAAGGAGGTAAATAAATTACCGAGAATGTGAGCAAGCAAGGAAATAAAGATACACTCAAGGTTCTAAATACACTATAAGGTTCAGCATGTATGTTGTGTTGTTCAGCTCAATAATTTTACTCAGTCCTGTCAATTTAAGGTGAACTTTTTCTTTTGTTTACACACACAAGCATGCACTCACACACTTAGAATTCAGTAAACAGATAAACAATTAAACTGTAAATATACAATAAAATCAAAATGTGGAAGTAGTATATAAAGCATTATGTACATCATTACTGTATCCATAGGAATTAATACGGTAGTAGCCAGTTGCGAATACTCAAATTAAATTATTGTAAGTGTAAGCATCTTCATAAAAGTGGGCGTTTTGCTAGTTTGCTGATCCAGCACTATCTGTGTGTGTGTAAATCTAGTAGGGAAGACTTCAGCAGTGGAAGACTTCAGGCTACTGAATCTGGGAAGTTTAAGGTTATTTTCAAAAACAACATCCCAAACTCCACCTCTATCATGGCATGCTTAGAGAAATTGGAACATCATCTCAGATTATACAGACTTCAAAAAGCATGTAAATGTTTGATTTGAATATAGTACAACGCTAAATCAGAAAAAAGGTTGGGACGATTTGGAGGAACTTCTGTCCTTTTTTTTAGCAGGCAATTGCTAAAGGCATGGCTATTGCACAAGAGAGTACAGGTACTGACCTTTTCCTAACAGAGAATGCGTGACAATTTTTTTAAACAAAAAATTTGGCAATGACAGCCTCCAGACAGGAAGAATAGGAAAAAATGTAACACCTGAAACACTATCCGCAGTATACAAACGACTTTTAAGTGTAGTAAAAAGCAATGGCAACATTTTAAAGTGTTTCATGCTTTAATATCGCAACTTTTTTGGAATGTGCGGCAAGGCTCAAATGTAGGACTGAATGTTAACTAACCTATGAAATGAAGCTGACCAGTCCAAACATGACATATCTCAGGTTTATACTATCTGCAAAAAAATACTGTTAACATAAGGAACACTGTATACATTTTCCATACGTTCCAAACCTTTTCTGATTTTGGATTGTAAAAAGGAGTTTGTTTGAAAGGGGTGCTAAAAAAACCCTCCTCGTCTAACCCATTATGCCAGTGTGACTCAATTTGTGAAATTGCGAATAAATGGTAACAGTGCCATGAACAGCAAACACAGCATATTAGACCCCTAAACTTTAAACCAACTGCCAAGCATAGTGGTGGTAGTGGTGGATGGATGGATGGATGGATGAGGATTTGGGTTTCTTTGGCAGCCACTGTAACCTAGGCACCTTGCAGTCATTGAGTGGAACTTCTCTGTATGCAACGTATTTTAGTTAATTGTGAGATCATCTATCAAACAGCTTACGCTTGGCCAAAACAAAGTCATGCAACAAGACAACAATCTCAATCACACAATCTTATCTATAACACAATGACTGAAAAGGAAAATAATTTATGTTTTGCAATGGCTCATTCAAAGTCCAGACTTTCATAACATAATCCAGTTGAAATGCAGTCTCAAAACCTGTGCAGTGTACAAACGTCACTAAACTGAAGCAACCATTTTTAAACTATATTTAGCATCTATATCTTAAAATATATACACACAACACTGACAAACGGATCAATTCCTTCATTTGAAAGAATCAACCCAGTAGGCTGTCTCATGGTGCCCATCCATCCTTTATATAAAGAAGTGTGTGGAAGGTCTTGAGATCATTAGTTCTGTTTTTTCGTTTTTCTCCTAGTCTGTGTTTGAAGAAATTAGTGTTTCCATACACTGCAAAGTGTTATTCTGATGTAGTGATCACTGTGTTTTTCAGCCTACTGGTGTGCATGTGTGTGTGTGTGTGTGTGTGTGTGTGTGTGTGTGTGTGTGTGTGATTTATCATTGTTAAGGGAGCTGTCTGTGTGCTCCCACTCTGCTGATGCCGCCTTGCCTGAGGCGTTGGATTTAGTGAGCCATGCTCCATAATTGAGCCTCTAGAAATAAAGAAAGAGAGATAGCGAAAGACTGGTGAGGGGAGTTGGGTTGGTGAAGGAAAAGAAACACAGGATGTGGGGGGGGGGGGTCTTTAAAATTTTTATCATCTTTAATTTTAAACAAAGTTTAAACAGATGATAGAGTTGTACTTCAATCTGATTATGTTTTGCAGAAAATGAATGCAGTGGAATCAGACATTTCAACTCAAAATTGCTTATAATAAAAGTCAGCACCATAATTATCAGGTGACCGCAAGAGATTTTATATAACTTCGAGAGCCGAATTTGGTGGTGTCCCCCAAATTTGTATGTTTTTGAGATTTTATTTAGATCTTTTAAAATGTTTTGTTTAGGTGGGCTACAGTATTTAATTTCTTTCTTATCTAGCAACGTCAATTGCAACAAATGCAGCACAACACACGACTAGGTTCATTTCGAAGAGCTAATAACAGAGTTAGCGAATGATAAATAAAATATAAAACAATGACAGTACACCGTCACGACAGTTCTTTACTTCCCCCACTAACATCAATTTCCTGTCTTCTATCCAAATACAAATGCAAGTGGAATGCACAGTTGCTAAATGTATTGTTATATAAAGCCAATCAATGTAATATAAATGTCATGGTAATGCTGTGGACTGTAATACATTGACTAATAACCTAAACCCTACACTAATCACTAGAGGAAGGGAATAGCTGTTGAAAAAAATAAATATAGGAAAGCAAAGAATGGATTTCCAAATCCATTAATACGACACTGGAAAGCAGGAAAGGCCAATGACACTAAGAAAGTAGATACAAAACCCACTACCAGAAAATTCCTTATCCCTACATCAAATTAAATAAAAAATTCCTTAACCTTAAATCAAAAGTCCTAGAATATGACACAAACAACACATTAAATAAATGTATTCATTCATTCATTCATTCATTATCATTGCTTATCGCTTAATCTGTTAGTAGGGTCGCAGGAGGTTCCCCATGCCCATCCATGGGAGAACGATTCGGGTGCTAGGCAGAACACCCAGGACAGGGCGCCAATCTATCGCTGGGCACTCTCTCTCTCAATCTCACACACACACACACACAAACACACACTATATGGGGCAATTAAGAGCATACAATTCACCTTGAATCCATGTTTTTGGACTGTGGGAGGAAACTGGAGAACCCGGAGGAAACCCGCACAGACATGGAGAGAACATGAAAACCTTGGGATTTGAATCCCCAACCCTGAGAGGTGTACGTGCTAACCACTAAGCCAGCGTTCCGCCACATTAAATAAATAAATTCATTAAATGAAAAAGAGTACAGTAATGCTATTCTGTATGGTTCCACAATTAGTAGTTCAACTGGTTACAGTGAGGTCATAGGAATGAGGTCATCATGAATGAGATTTTCAGGAATGAGGTCATCAGCAATGAGATTATATTCAGTCAGGAGCTTAGTGCAAGACTGCAAAGAATTTAACAGTATTTTATCATGAAATGATTCAAAGAGTCAGGGGAAGCCCTGCTGCATAAAGGTAGAGGCTGGAAACTGCTGTTAAATGTGCATGACCATCAGCACGCAGGCTCTCAGAATTGTTTCGAAAATTGTTATGATACCATGATTGACATAGTGTAGATTATATAAGTTTGGAAGTGCTTTTTTTTACTGCTGAAATTTACTGCTGCATAAAGAAATGCTAAACTGTAGTATGCAATAAGGAATTCACTTGTTCTTTTTGTGTAAAAACCCTGGTAATGAGCCAAAGTCATCTGAAGAAAGACAGTAGAAATGTGTTCTGTGGTCGTTCACATGCACATTTCAGAGTGTTTAAGAAAAAAACCTTTCCCACATGTCGAACCAAAAAAGGCCTACAGTCTACAACCCAAAAAAAGTGCTAATAAACACATAAATTAATAAAATTACGAAAAACAACACATGATTGCATATTATGGAGAAACATGCTTACATCAAAACAATATATTTTCTTTTGAACTCAATGTTTATTTTAGCAGAACACTAAGGATGAGTTACAGCAGAGTGACTTTGTCAGACTAGAATGTGGAGCTTTATTGGCCTGGCAGCGGTCCACATTGTTCTCCTGGTAAAAACATATGACGAGGAAAATCTTGTTTAAAATCTGATGTTATGCAAAGCATCATAATTTTAGAATATTACAAAGAGCATCATTTAAATGCCCTACAAATGATGCTGATGCTGTTCAGACAAAGTACAGTGAAGGACAGCCAATTTGAGTCTTCACTCCTTTATCCTTCATAATGTATATTATATATTAACATTACAACATTCGTGTGCTTATATAAGTAAATAAACACATCTGTCCTCTGCTTTCTCTTGTTAAATCTCTCTCTCTCTCTCTCTCTCTCTCTCACACACACACACACACACACACACACAATTACTGTCTCTCTCATACACATACTATGTCTCTCAGTCTCTCACATACTTTGTGTCTATGACTCTCTTTTTCTCTCTCACATACTTTCTGTCTCTCTCTCTCACACACACTCCCTCACACACTGTCTCTCACATTGTTACTCTTGCTTTCTCTCTCACACACTTCTCTATGTCTCTGTCTCTTTCTCTCTTTCTCCCTCCCCCTGGCAGTTGGTCACTTCATTAATCTCCATTATAAAGCAGAAGTTAGTTAATGTTTCGGATGCTTGGCCGACGACACCCTGCCATGCACCCGCTGGCTCTGCAACACACCCACACACACACACACACACACACACACACACACACACACACTAAATACCAATGCACTGGTCATAATGTACACAATATTTTATTTTCATTTGGCAGTGACAAAAGTAATAGGACTGACGATTCAGTGTTTAGTTATACTTAATGCCTACACTGTATGTATGCATGGTTAGTCTATGTAAGGTTGAGATAGTGAGATGAATTGACACATGATTTTATTCTTATCTCTCAGTCCTTTGAATGTGGTAATAGGTAAAATAGATACAAGAAAAAGTGGCAAAGACAACATGGACAGCTTTAAAATGTACAGGTATCCATGTGTGTTTCAGTTTCATGTTTAATTGTATTACCCGTCCCTGAAAGTCTGACTCAGTATAAACAAATGCATATCACACTGTGGTCATTCCCTGCAAATTTTTCCTATATTCGTCAATATCAGAACAGATGCTAAAATTAAAAGAATCATAATGATTAACTTGATTATTTATTTCCAATTTGTGGGTTTTTATAAAGGGAAACCTGTAATAAGTATTGAAGGTAAGGAATATTCTACAGCATTATTACTGTACAATTATATTTCTTAAGTTTGCACTTGCAAGATATTGTGAGTCAAATGTGTTAATGGAAAGAAAGCTGCTAGATTAATGTTTCAAACATTTGCAGAAATTATTTGATGATATTTAATTTTAAAATGTTTAGTCGGTCTGTTTGTATATCTGCCTAATGGCCGAAAATCATCCTGCTATTAGGACACAGACACACACACACACAGACACACACACACACACACACACACACACACACACACACACACACACACACACACACACACACACACATCATAATGCATTGTAAGTGCATTTATAAAGCTTTATGAAGTATTCAGAATGCGTTATAACATTTGTCATAAGCCTTTGTTAATTTACATAGAGGTTCATAATTATAGTCATTAATTGTTATAACAATTTGACATAAGGCTTAACACGAAGTGACACAATGCATTATAATGGTACTTTATTTAAACGTTTGATTCTTTGGATGTTTAGACATTCTTACTTAAAACAAGATGATTACAGTTTACTTAAAGACTATAAAGAGCGTTTATAAGCTTTTATAAGTCATTATGTACTACTATGTATGCAGTCTCTTTCCAAAGAGGTAATAACGTTACTTTATTTAAAGAGAGCTTATAAGCCTTTAAAAACTGTTATGAGCACTTATAAAGTCATTTCTAGAAAAAGTGTTCATTAAACACAAACGTTATGAGGCTTTATGTCGCTGGTCTCTATAAGTTGATACACAGTTAAAATATATAATTTATAATGCATAATGTCACTTTGCATTATAAAGCCTTATGGCTTGTTCTTATAACACTTTATAAGTGTGGTTATGTAGATCTATTGACATTAATGAAGGCTTGTGACAAGTATAATATAACATTATGAATGTTTTATAAAGCTTTATAAAGTGTTAATAATGCATTATGGATACCGGATTTGGGTACAGTGTTACCAATATTTTAATTTAAAAAAATCGTATACAAAAAGCTTTTACTGTATATATATATATATAATAATGTAAGTGTGTAACCAGGGGCTTCTTCCTTCTAGTTCTCTTTGCTCCGTTACGTTTCCCACGATCAAGCATTGACCTAAAACACTGCAGATCTTCCTTTAACCATTCCACAGCTGCTCCGGGTCACATTCATACACTCAGTTCCAATCACAAGCAAAGTCTTGTGTAACTTTATTTAAGTAATTTATGTTACTTGCACTCTGCTAATCATCTCAGCTGAATCCATATGACTGTTTTTACATTACCTACTACCCACAACTTATAAACTGATCATTTTATAAACTGATCAAGCTCCTACTGTATTATTATCTAAACAATATTTTTTATGTTTTGTGTTGTGTTAATTCACCATAAAGCTGATCATTAAATTTCAGATCAGCAGATGATTTTAAAAGCTATTGAAGTAAAAGTAAAATTGTTCTATTTATATCCATGCATATTTTGTAATGTTGCTAAACCATCCTTTTAGGGTATACACTGATATACAGCACAGTGCTATGGGTAGCAGCGTGTTTTCACAGCAAGATAGTTTTAAGTTTAATTTCATACTAGATGACTACGAAGACATGGCTTGTATGGGGCTTCATTGTTTTTCCTTTGTTTGGATAGGTTTACTTTAGAAGCTCTAGTTACCTTTCACGGTCCAAACGATGTCATGTACATGTATGTGTGCTAAATTTGAGATGCCAAATTGGCCTGTCAACCTATCCAGGGTGTTTCAATTGTGGCAAGTCAAAGTGCAGCCCAGCTATCTGTCAAGCTGAGAATAACAATTCAGGGAATACACAGTTAGAGCGGAGGAACCATTGGCGTCCAGAAAGGGGGGACATGAAAGTTTTCTTTGTTGGCTGTACAAAACAGGATGTAAAACATCCTAAATATATAAATAAGTCTAACATTGAATATAACTGATAATGGCACAGACTTGATATGCAGCATCTTTAATATCATTACAGTGATCAATTATGAAATCACTCCTCCTTTCAAAGTAATAAACTGGTGTCATGAAAGTCATTTATTAGGAAAAGGCATTTATTCTGCCAATGTATTAGCCTCAAAAATTGCAAAAGTGCATTCTAAAATGTTTTAAATGAAAAAACAAAACAAACAATAAAGGGTATTTACGAATTGAAACATTATTATTTCTCATAATGTTTCTGTCAACAACAGCATGTATATTGGTCTCAGCTGTTAATTGCAAACAGTGTTTGTATCTCATTAACCTAAAACGGTTAATATTGTCTTCACTTATTTTGGACACATCTCTTCGTATAGACTTAATAGATTTAAAATACCCTTCAAAAATGTAAAAGAACATTCATTTTGGTTACTAATTGTAATGTAATCATCTAACCAAGTTGCCATTCAAACATTTAATTTATTAATCAAAGCAATCAATAAAAAAAAGAAATACTGTCTTTAAAATGACTCTAGTAATTGGTAAGAATTAAGGAATATATATATATATATATATATATATATATATATATATATATATATATATATATATATATATATATATAAGATAAGATACAATTGAATTTGATGGGGGGACTACATATATATATATATATATATATATATATATATATATATATATATATATATATATATATATATATATATAAAAGATAAGATATATAAGATACAATTGAATTTGATGGGGGGGGGGGGGGGGTTGTTCAAACTTTTGCATAAGCTTGTGTGAGTGTGTGTGTGTCTGTGTGTGAGAAGAGTGAGTGCACATATGGCACATGTGGACCCACCCTGGTGCAATACCCTTGGGACTTCCAGCAGAGGCTGCCATAATACCAGTTGTGGGAGGACGAAGTCTGTTTGTATATTTGAGAGCATGTCTGTGCATGTGCATGCTTGTGTGTGCCTGTGTGTGAGTGTATGTGTGTGTGTAAGTGTATCCAAGTCTGGCATCACCAACCTCACAAATCAGTTAGTATTTATCTGTTTATCAACAGGGTCATTGTTATTACAAGACAGATCACGATGACGTACAAAGAAACCATTCCCCCAAAGCAACAAACAGAGCTTAAATGATCTTAACTGTGTGAAGGCATGTTATTAGTCCTCTATTTGAATAACATTCTTACTGATGATAGTGTCCATATTTATGAGCGTGGCAATATCTTAGCTCATTCATGTAAAAGCTTTAGCCTGTTGCACAAAATAATATATATTTCACAATCCAACAACTGACAGGCATAGTTGCATGATACTTTGCTTGTCCTGTACTGGTGCACGGGTATTATTTTACAATTTTGCTGTAAGCAAAGCCAATTGTGCTTTTAGAATATAGGTTTACATAATGCAATGTGAAAAGACTAATGCTGACTGAATCAAACATCATGTTCTATAAAAGCAAGTTTTATATGTTTTTCCTTCTTGCCTTTTAATTATATTACAATTCCATGATTCAACACCTCAGACTATATTGGCAAAAGCATGTGGTCATCATGTCATCGCAAGCCACAGTCAAAATATCTGTATTCTTCTCTGGCTGACAATTCCATTTAGCAAATTATCTAAAATATGTAGATTTTAGGCCATGTCTAAACTAATCCTGGACTGTCTGTTAAAAATGTGGTGTATGTGGGGCTTTTTTAAAATCAAGGAACAAAATATTGTGTCTATACAAAGCATTGGAATCTCTTGGTAACTGCAGACATTTCAATGCTTAAATAATAAGTAAATAAATGAGTAAAGAATATGTTTTCATGTGATTAAAAATAAAATAATGTATTGAAATCGAACATGTTACATCTGAACACCTGTTCAGGAGTGGTTTTTAAAGACAACTCATATTTATATAAGGTTTAAACTAAGTCTAAGTCTTTAATAAAAAATGACATTTCAGGCTTGAATTATTTTGTTGGCATTGCAGTTCTTTTTCACAAATATTGCAAGAGACAGTCCTTCTATGATCCTTTTTTTCCACTATAAATGTTCTGTTTATTGGACTAGACTAATTTCTGTTTGGGTTGTATGTAGGCATCACAGACTGTGATTGAGTTATTACTAGGGATGTCAAAATAATGTCAATTTTAACTTATAAATTACAGAAAAGAACATAGATGTCAGTGTGTTTGTATATTAATTAAATACATTTTGTTATTAATCACAACACTTAAAAAATATGGACCTCGGGGCCTCTCCCATTATCAGTGCACAAGAAGAGGAATATTTTCCTGATGATTTAAATCATCTGCACATGAGAAATATCACTCAGAAATGGAGATACTTCAGTACAGCTGCTATGCTTTCAAAAAGTGAGGGAACGTGTTCATAAAAAGTCAGATTTAATTTAAGGAGGAATTTCAATTTGAGAAGGTTCCAGTGTTTTGAAAGGCTCAGAGTGGGTGTGGCGTGTATTTTGGCACACATTAGATGGTGTGTGTGTGTGTGTGTGTGTGTGCAAATGAAATGCAGACAGCTGCTTTCTCAGTCCTCTTTGTCACATTGTACTGGAGCATTGCCTTTGCCGTGTCGCGTCTGCAGCCATAATTGCATTTTAATACTTGCAGTGTTTTAACACATCCACACTCCAGGCGTATGTCACACTCACACTATTGCGGAGGATTTAACAGAAGACAAATGTAATGCCTAACCATTTTACAAGCTGGTTTAATGCAAATAATAAAGGATTTAATTGACATCAAATTTTAAATATTTATCTTAAATATATGTTTCTGTGTGTGTGTATGTACAGGAGGTGCTTTTGAAACGGGCAGCAGATTTAGTAGAAGCTCTTTATGGAATGCCCCATAATAACCAGGTACGTGAAAGATGAATTATTTAATGTCTATAACCATGATTTATTAAAAGTTTAATTTAAAATATTAATAAAGTTAATATTAAATGCATACAATTTAGCAATTATCACATTTTAACATATAAGTTGATAGAATAGTTTTTATTGCATTTAATTTAAAAATAATAAAGTGGAGGAATGGGTAAATTAGAAAAAGACTGCATAAAATTAACATTATATAAAAGCAGCACCACGATACATAACTTTATGTTTATAATACACAAACTTACGAAATGCAGCATGGCCATTTTGATCATTTAGCAGACGCTTTTTTCTAAAGTGACTTACAAATCGAGCACAGGGTTGGTCACAGCGCCTCTGGAGCAATGAGGGTAGAGGGTCTTGCTCAAGCACCCACAGTGTTAACTTCAATCGACTTGGGATTTAAACCCACAACCTTCAGTCCAACACCCTAACCCCTGAGCACAGTTTCTACATAATGATCCATACATTTAGAAAAAGACTGCATAAAATGAACATTATACAAAAGCAGTACTACAATACATACTTTATATTTATACTACACAAACATTTAAAATGCTGCATGTAAACAATATACTAGAGGACTATTACATTTCCATTATGCGTGGCGTTTTGAGAAACCATAACAGGAATGTTATTACATTAGACCTATGCTGAAGGCTTGTTTTTACCTTCAGAATATGAATTTAATAAAAGGAAGCAATTACAGGAGACATGAAACAAATAGATTAAAAAGCTGCAGGTTATGAGGCTGTAAATGCCCATTTGTATCAATCAGGACTGTTGTGGTTATATCTAAATGTATTTCTACCTAAACATGACAAAGATGCACTGACAGAAAACACTACAGTGCTTCTGTCTTTGACTCTCTCTTTGTCTTTCTGGTTCGTTTTATCTGTTAGGAGATCATCCTGAAGCGAGCAGCTGATCTCACTGAGGCTCTGTACAGTGTACCACGCACCCATAACCAGCTGCCCTCTCTTACTGGCTCCACTGCACATTCAGGCATGATGGGAGTCAACTCCTTCAGCAGCCAACTTGCTGTCAACATCTCAGAGGTCTCACAGGCTGACCAGGGTAAGTGTGTGCATGTGTGAGAGAAAAAGACGGCGCTTTGTAAATGGAAACCCATTCATTCACAATTTTGGAAAGATAAGGTATTTTAAGTCATTGTTACATAGATGACATATACCCACAAATACACAAAACCCTGAGTTTTACCAGTTTTTATTTTTATTTTATTTATTTATTTTTTGGCAATTGATTTGGGTTATTTAAACAAACAAAAATATACCGCCTTTATGCTACAGTGAAAAATAGAAAACAAAAACCAACAGGTTTAGCTAGGGATTATAACTTAATTATTTATTCCCTTTAGTAAATCAGGTGTGGTGCGGTTAATGGTGAAAAACAATTACTTATTTATTGTTAACAAACCAAGATATTAACTAGCCTAATATATTTGGACACTACATCATTACCTCATATGAGCTGTAAATAGTCTTCTTCCCAATATATCCTTTTGCCTTTAATCTTTATGTGTGGACACCAATCCTCTACTAGGGTCGTGGGGAGGTTCCATAAGTGTAGGTGTGTCAAATTAGTGTGGTGTGTAGGTGTGTAGCAGAAGCAACATTGACAAGGGGAAGCTTACTGGTTAACACATTTGCCTCCCAGCGCTAGGGATTCAGGTTTGAATCCCAATTTGGGTGGAGTTTCCATGTTCTCCCCTTGACCATGTGGGTTTCCTCCAGTTTCCTAGTACATTCCAAAAAAACATGAATTCAAGGTAAAGTGAATGCTTTAAATTGCCCCATATGATGTGAGTGAGTGCGATAGATTGGTTCCCTGTTCTGGATGTATCTGCCCAGCGCCTGAAACGTTCTCCCCTGGATGGTCAAGGGGAACCCCCCATGACCCTAGTAGAGGATTAAGCGAAGATAAAAATGAATGAATAGAAAGTCAGTGAAAAACCTCTGAGTGTGCACAATGGTCTTTGTAGTAACATCCTAGCAGGACTGTAAAGCCACTAAGCCAATAGAAATACAGGTTCTGTCCATTAATTCCGTGTGTGTGGTGTAGAAATAAGAAAAAGTGTGCAGCTTGTTTCCTCTTTTTCACCCTTAGATTACTGGATAATTAGAAAGAAACATGTACGTGTGAACAGTTAGTTCTTTATTAAAGATGTAGTGTTTTTAAGGAAGGGGATATGTCACACAGACTTTCTGAAAGGCTTACTAATAAGTCTGTTGGCAGTTAGTGCAACGTGTTGTTTTTCAGAGGGTAAGACTCAGTCATACTGTTTTGACTTGCCTGTCTTATAGATGCATCAAGTCTGCCATTTATCATATGCAGCTGTCATGAGACACACATGCAGATCTGTTAGCAGGTTGTGTGTGCATGCTTGTGCATATGTGTGTGTGTGTGTGTGTGTGTGTGTGTATGTGTGTGTGTGAAAGAGAGAGAGAGAGAGAGAGAGAGAGAGAGAGAAAGACAGCGAAAAAAGGTTGAATCTGTTAATAAGATAAGAATGAAAGTACAAGCATAAAAACAACAGGCACCATTATAATATATAAGGGTTAATGTTGCTTTCAGAAGTAGGGATCAATGGATACATGTATAGAACCAAGTAAAAGTTTGGACAAATTTCCTTTTTACTTCAATTATCATCCGGTTTATCAGTCCCACTTACCGTAAAGATGGACTTTGTAGTTCTACAATTACATTCTGTACTCCATCTCTTTGTGTTCTACAGTACATACTGTGTTTGTTCCCTTTAATCTGTACTGTAATGGTCAGGACGCCAATGGTAAAACAAGAGAGCAAGTATTATTTGGTTGTGCATTATTCCTATCCCAGCAGGATTTTAGCTGCACTAAAATCCCCTCACTGCATCAGTGTCACTGCAGAACTGACTATCAACAGAACAGCACCCAAATTAAAGTGATTTATTTGCCTACTGTGCATACACACAGAGGAATTTACCCCATCCGTGCAGTGCAACACACACACATGTACACAAACTGGTGAAGTGAGCACACATGCCCGGAGCGGTGGGCAGCCTTGAATATGGCACCCGGGGAGCAATTGGGGTTAGGTGCCTTGCCCAAGGGCACTTCAGTCATGATACTTGGTGGGATCGGGAATCGTACTGGGGACCTTCAGGTCACAAGCATGGTTCCTTAACCACAAGCCCATGACTGCCCCTGAAAATAAACCTGTCAGAAGCAGGATTATACCTGTTCTGTGATGGACCTGACCAACAGAGAACTACAAATAAAACCCAGATGTATTACAGTCTGTAAATATAAAACTATAAAGTTTGTCTATATGGTAAGTGGAAAAAATAGACAATGGCACATGAAGGCAGTGTGTTTGAAATTTTGACTGGAACTGTATACTGTAAGTACTGGGTTGCACTGATTCTTGCTAATCTTAAACTTGCCAGCTACTTGGTTAAAATGCAACCTTCTTGCACTGGTGTTGCTTGCAGGCTTAACTTAAAACTTTGTGTTAATTTGTGTCATGTAGATGTGACTACAAAAGGGTGGCATGGTGGCTTAGTGATTAGCACGTTTGCCTCTCAGCACTCTGGATTCCCGGTTGGAATCCTGATCTGGTTGGAGTTTTCATGTTCTCCCCGTGTCTGCGTGGGTTTTCTCTGGTTTCCTCCCACAGCCCAAAAACATGAATTTAAGGTGAATCAGCTATTCTAAATTATCCCTAAAGTCTGTGTGTCTCCAGTCCCGGTAGAGGGTGAGGGTTGTGTCAGGAAGGGCATCTGGCATAAAACACTGGCTAAGTCTTAAATGGGAGTTCATCGCTGTGGTGACCCCTGAATAATAAAAGGTAAAAACGCAGAAAAGAAGAAGATGTGACTACAACACACTGACACTACGATGTTGCTACTGGGTACTGTTAATTCCAAATAATAATGCTTACACTAAGGTAAGCAGATCTACTAGGAGAAATATTTTACCACCTGACATGTGTCCTATAAAAGTGGCATGCTTAATGTCAGTGATGTCCAATCTACTTAATCATACAAAAGAGTGTCCACATTCTATAACCCTCATTTATTTTGCTGTCTCCTAACCCAGCCTACCGAAATTTATGGGTAGAAGACAGTGTTACAATATCCGCTCTGAGAATCCATGGCTTTTTTCATTCAACAGCCGTCTCACTTACAGGAAGTGAAAGTTGAACAGGTCATTCTGAATGTGATTGAAGAGGAGAGAAGTGATAAAGGGAGACAGCAGAAAAAAAAAAGTTCCTCTTATTTTCTTCTTGCTCATCTTCCTCTTTTTCTCATGTGCTTTTCTCATTTGCAAAGGAAAGAAACACCTACAGAATCCCATGAGGTCATGGGAAAAGAGAATAAAAACATCCCACTGCAAACCCGCATCTACATAAAGGCAGTTTTAAGAACTATGTCCATTGTTTTATGGAGCTAATGATGTAAAGTTTTCCCACAGATTTTGTTATTAAACCATAGAAATACATTTTAAACACATTTCCTTATAAAAAGCCTTAAAAACAAAAAATGTCCCAACAACTACTGGTGATAGAAACCCCAAAAACTTAAATACTTCAGAAATAGACTGGAAAAACACTCCAAAAAAGGGCATGTCAATGTGTCTATGCTTTTGGGAGTACGCGAATTGTGTTTGTGTTGCCATCATCTTTAAGTGTTGTCTGACTTTGGTGGATTTGTATTTTTTATAGCGAAGGTAGAATTTTTTTTTTTTCATAAAACGTTTCCAAAAGGCCACTGATTACAAGAAATTAACGTCACATCATTTTCATCACATGCCCAGTCAAAGCCTGATCCAATGGCTAGTTATTAATATATGATATAATAATAATAATAGTTTGCTATATGCAGACGATTCATAAGACTGCTCTTCCTCTGCTAATGGATTGAGGTCTGTCAGATTTAAACTGTAAATCTTTCTGTTTTAAGAGTGTTGTATTCTTTAGGATTTAGTCCTGGACTCATAGTTGTGATTTGTCCTGAATGATTTCTGGTTGTTTTTTATTTTAAATTAAATCAATAATATATTAGTGTGTGTGACCTTGATTTTGGCCAGGTAGTGTATTTATGCAGTGAGATGGACAGTCTGCAAATAACACAATGTATATCTCACACATAATACAGTGATTATAAGACTAACCTATGCATTAGATGTTATGAGAAGTACTCCATAAATTAATTGTTTTTATATTAAAGTTTATACAAAAATATACATAATTAAAGCTTTAATTATGAATGTAATTTTACATTAAATTTTGCATTCTAATCTGTTCAAATTTTTTTCTTCTTTTTTTGGAAATGACAAATGGAGTTCTTTTTGATTTAATGTTTTTAAGCCACACTTGTTACAGTGATGTTACTCTTTAAGCTAAAATCTCACACTCCATAAATCATCTTGTTCTAGAACT
Organism: Corydoras sp. C115; assembly: GCA_019802505.1. Classification (NCBI taxonomy): domain Eukaryota; kingdom Metazoa; phylum Chordata; class Actinopteri; order Siluriformes; family Callichthyidae; genus Corydoras; species Corydoras sp. C115. The sequence continues at coordinate 517,398 of JAFMOC010000015.1, read as the reverse complement.
TTGAAGTGCTGTTTGAAATTTAAAGACGTGACTTACGCAGAGATAACAAATTAGATCCACGTCAATCCGAATAATGCAAACCAGCCCTTTAGCTCAAGCCGGTACTCATATATGTCAAATAATAACATCCTATTGCAGATAAAGGTATCGGAGCATTTAAGGATGTAGATAAGAAATATATAAAGATATAGAAGACATATAAATAAAAACTATTAAAAACTTTATTCAAGTACAAATATCTACTTTAGTAACCACTTAAAATCCCATAACAAAGGAAACATCACTTATAACACAAGAAAAGAAATGAAGACACAGCTGGTTTAAATGTTTAGGCCCAGTTTACAGAGCTAAAATGCATCCTTAAAGAACAGAACACAGTGGATGGGGCTTAAAACAATGTTAATGACCACAAAACCACATACATTTTGTAGTGTAATGTGCGCTGACAAGGGAAATACTTAATTGCTTAAAAAAGTGCATTTGCTCTGCCAATCAAAACACATCAAATACATCATACAAGTGTAATTTTCTTTCGTTATTGTTCTTTTTTTGAGCTTGAAGTAAATGGGGGCTGATTCAGCAATCATGAAATCTGAAAACAAGTATCGACTGAGCACCTCACTGACATATAACACAAACATAAGAAGTCCATTTCTGATGTGGTCATCACTGCAGGATGATCATGACATGTGAAACAACCCAAAACAAAACCAGACAACTAGAGTGAGGTAACAACAGAGTGAACAAAAAAGAATAGGATGAAATGACTTTAATATAACACAAACACATAGATTCAAACTGAACATCCAGACATACACTAGTAACACAGTGCAATATCAAGTAAACATGCTGAAAACAGAGCTCAATGGTTAATCTGTATTAAAAGAGTGTATTAATCTGAATCTGAATCAAAAGCTATCAATCTGAAGGTCATGAGTTCTAATGTTACCAATATGGGACCTTAAGCGAGGCCCTGAACTCTCATTGCTCCAGGGCTGCTGTATCAAGGAAATTGACCCCAAGGAAATTGGGATACTTGTAAGTATCCCAACTTGTACTTGTAAGTCACTTTGGATAAATGTGTCTGTTAAATGAACAAATGTAAATGTAAACAGTGTACTCAGAAATATAGACACAGCAGGGAAGAAACAGGATATATTCCTAAATAAAACTTGGACAATGTCGCAGGAGTGAAACCAAAAACACAACAAACTCCAGCATGAAATAGCAAACAGAAGGCTTATATAGAATGCTTAGCTTACTTATATAAATTGAGAAGCCAATAAATAGACGAGAGCATAGACAAGATAATTAACTGAAACAAAACAGCTGGGAGTAATTGACAGATAAAAGTCTATTTCATTTCAGACAATCAAGCAAAATTAAAAATAAATAGAATAAGATAGATAGATAGATAGATAGATAGATAGATAGATAGATAGATAGATAGATAGATAGATAGATAGATAGATAGATAGATAGATAGATAGATAGATAGATAGATAGATAGATAGATAGATAGATAGATAGATAGATAGATAGATAGATAGATAGATAGATAGATAGATAGATAGATAGATAGATAGATAGATAGATAGATAGATAGATAGATAGATAGATAGATAGATAGATAGATAGATAGATAGATAGATAGATAGATAGATAGATAGATAGATAGATAGATAGATAGATAGATAGATAGATAGATAGATAGATAGATAGATAGATAGATAGATAGATAGATAGATAGATAGATAGATACACACTTTTCTTTTCTTTTTTTTTTTTTTTAAAGAAGAATACAATTTATAAACTGTTATAAATATATATATATTTATAAAAATACATACATATGTTAAGCATTTCAGTAAATGCTTATCTAGCTTTTATGACTTTCTTATAGATTTATAATTCTTTGGTTGTTATACTTAGTCTAAGATTCTTAATATGCATGATTATATGACATAACATTTACTATCATCCGACATTAAAAACATACACAGTCATTTTATAATTTACATGATGTGCAATGTATATTTAGTTCTGCATATTACAGTCAAGACTGTAACAACAACAAATATTACATGCCTTAAAAATCCTTTAGTACACTACACAACCACACTGCATGCATTCACTTAGAGAAAATGACACTTTAATGAGATTCAAGATTAAGCACCCAAAACTTGACCTGAGTAATGTAACGGTGATTGTTTACTTTTATTAAATTACTTCTGTAAAAACATTCTCTAATATAAAAAAATAAACAGCTAAAATAAAGAGGGATGCTAGGCACCTCGGTCCAGCTGTGATTTGTGGGCTACAGGCCGAGATCCTTGCACAGGGGTGACCTGTGTGTGTCATGTGAAGGTTCAATGAACTCTTAAACTGACTTTCATGCACCATGTAAGAATCCAGCAGATCAGATTACCATGCACACACACACACACACACACACACACACACACACACACACACACACACACACACACACACACACACACACACACACACACACACACAGTGTGTTTTTCACCAGTCAGTATTTAGTGTTTAGGTTGTATGAGAACTCTTTGAGTTGGGAATTAGCCAGGTGTGTGTGTATGTGTGTGTGTGTGTGTGCACGAGTATGTGTGTCGTGATGCGCTTGTTCTCCCTCTCCCTTTCCTTGGTACATAGCCAGCAGGCCAGCACTCCATCAATGGCCTTCCTGCTGAGTAATTCAGCAGGACGTGCGGAGTCAGAGTGAATGGAAAACACATGTGAGAAGCATAAGTGAAAGGGCAGCAGAAACACACACACACACACACACACACACACACACCGGATATGGACACACACACACACACACACACACACACACACACACACACACACACACACACACACACACACACACACGTGTCTGCTGATATTAACTCCTGATATACTGTGATAAACTGATTAAATTATTGATTATAAATTACATGGCGGCGGCACGGTGGCTTAGTGTTTAGCACGTTCGCCTCTCAGCGCTAGGGATTCCCGGTTCGAATCCCCATCTGGGTGGAGTTTCCATGTTCTCCCTGTGTCTGCGTGGGTTTCCTCTGGGTTCTCCGGTTTCCTCCCACAGTCCAAAAACATGGATCAAGTCAATTGAATTCTTAAGATTGTCCCATATAGAGTGTGTCTGTGTGAGTGAGTGTGTGCCCAGCGTCCTGTCCTGGGTCTATCTGCCCAGCGCCCGAGACCCCTGGATGGGCATGGGGAACCCCACCGCGACCCTAGTAGAGGATAAAGCGGGAGATAATGAATGAATGAATGAATGAAATTACATGGCTTTAGTTGATTCATAGAAAATATGTTTATTTAAAATTGTTTATTCTTACCAGGCTGCAATAAATCCAGAATTAATCTCAACTATTGATGCAGGTATATTCTGGCCAATTAGCTATATCACTTACTGGAATGAACTAAATAATACAGTATTTCAAAGAAACCCATTCAATTATGTGACAATTTATTCATTTATTCATTATCTTCTGCTTAATCCTTTACTAGGGTCGGGGGGGGGTTCCCCATGCCCATCCAGGGGAGAACATTTCGGGCGCTGGGCAGATACACCCAGAACAGGATGCCAACCCATCGCTGGGCACACTTACTCACTCACTCACACAAACACAAATGCACACTATATGGGGCAATTTAGAGCATTTAATTTATCTCATATTCATGTTTTTGGAATGTGGGAGGAAACCCACATGGACATGGGGAGAACATGAAAAATCCACCCAGACTGGCATTAAACCTTGAATCATCAGTGCTGAGATTCAAACATCTAACATCTTTCTAACATCTAAGCCCATTTTATGACAATGTAATGTTAAAACATACAAAGAAAATACATTTACACCAACAATGTACGTAATAATCTTCACATTATAGATTCTCAATCAACTGTCTGCTTTTTTTCTGCAGGGTATTCACGTAACTCCAACAGCGTGTCCCCTCGTGGCTATGTACCAAGCTCTACACCTCAGCAGTCAAACTACAACACCATCACCTCCACCATGAATGGCTATGGCGCAGCTGGCATGACCAATCTCGGTGTGCCTGGCTCACCCAGCTTTCTCAATGGATCTACTACGAACGTTCCCTACGCAAGTGAGTGCTAATAAAATTCTCCCAATGATCTCTGTATGGGTATTGCTGTGCAGCTATGCTGCTATAAATGTTTAGATGGTGTACATGTGATAAACGGTTAGAATCATGTTGCAGTAGTGAAGCTAAACACCCACAAAAAACAAACATGAATGCAAATGTACCCTAAATGACTGCAGAACTATACAACCACATTAAATTATTTAAATATGTAAAGGCGCTGACTTTTTTTAAATAGTGGTGTAAACAAAATTTGTTCGACAAGGTCCTACTGTAAATATATAACCAAATATTGACATGGGCCATGATTATTATTTATATATTTATATATATATTTACCTAGATAAATTCACATTAGCACATTTATTACCCACTCAGTGTATTAATACTGAAAACAATTAGTGTATCAGCGTATTACCATTATTAAATGTGTAGATTACCAGCTACACAAACAGCCGAAACTTGCTTTAAATATAACTGCGGACACACAGATGGAGTTTTGCATTAGACATCATAAATGCAACACAAATCTCTCACCACCTTGTCCTATAGAGAAACACTGCAGGGTCCTGCAGTGTTTAAGCTCAGTGCAGATAAACCTGGTCCACAAGACAGTAAAAATGTGAGCTCCTGAGTTTACTTTTATGTTCTTTCAAAATAAAAAATGCTGAGTTTACAGTGTCACAGACGGATTGGACAACCACTTCCAAATTAGCATCCACTGTTGAAAATGATTAAAAAAAAAATAAATTAATGGCTAAATAAATCATAAATCATGGCTCTGTCCATACATTAAGAGAGCTTTGCAGATATCAAATTAATTATATAATTATATATATATATATATATATATATATATATATATAGAGAGAGAGAGAGAGAGAGAGAGAGAGAGAGAGAGAGAGAGAGAGAATTAAATAAAGCAGATTTTTTTAGTTGTACATTCCAACTCAATCAATAGAATTATTTAATTGTCGTAACGCATAATGCATTTTTTTACTTTGTTTTTACAAATATCCCATTAAAGGGAACAATGCATCAATTATGTTATTAAAATAGTAATTAAGATTGTGCAGTGCAGTAGGTTTTCTATGTTTATACATTTGTACCATTTGCAGCATTTCGAGCAATTTTTCGTATTGTATCCAAATGCATTACGATCAAATAAAAAATTGTACATTGTATTGCCCATTTCCTTTAAGTTGAAGAATGTCCTTATAAACATGTGCCTTAGGACAATACATCTTTCTTCTTAAGGCATTAGAAAACATTCATGCTGAAGTTTTCCCATAAGAGAATTTAAATGATATCAATTGTGAAAGAACAAATGGAGCCGCAATTGTGGTCGGTCCTTAAGGTTTACACAGGGATGAACAATCTAAATGATTTACAAACTGGAGAAGTATTCTGGTTCTGTATTGATCATGACGCACACTATGAAGCTAAATGTTTTAAAAGCTCAGACCTACATGAAAACTCTTTTATAAGGAAGAGTCTCTTGGATTGTGAGGTTAGGTGATATCCAAGGTTCTTTAGAGAACCCTTTTATAAATAATAAGTGTTGAATAAGAGTTCAAGGCCTGAGTGCCCATATCTCATGAGCTTAATTACATGATATTTTGTGGTTCGTTTTCAGAAAGAGTAAGATGCGAAATCAAGCTAAATTCACAACATTAACACTGTTTGTTGGGATAAAACCTAAATGCATGACCATTTATTGAGGAGGGTTTCGAATGAAAAAAAAAGGATGAACTGTTGCTATAAAGAGGTTATTCCTTATGTTACATTTTGTGTGGTTTATAATCTCAGGTGAATTTTCCTGATGAATTTCATATTTAGCAAGAAGATGCCCATCTATGAGCAAATGTTAGTCAGTGAAACAGTTGGATTAAGGTGTAGCTTTCTTTAATTGTAAGACATTGTGATTGTGAGTAGGATTAAGCACCCTGCCTTACACACAAGAAAATCAGTTTATAGTACATTTGGAACAAAGTACAGTTTTTTTATTCCAATTTTATAAGAGTTGTTAAAAAGTGTCTAAATGTATTTTTTTTTGGTATGGCATTTTAGCTGAATAAAATGACTTGTACTGCTTTGTTTTTATAAGTCTGTCTCTAATTACAACCACTTGCACTCATCCTCTTCATTGTCTTCATCCTCACTAACACGTTATCATCCTTGTCATGCAGTTTGCTTTCTCCCTGCATGCTATCTTAAAGTTGCTGGCAGTGTTATTTTTTTTACTGTCCTTTGGGATATAGTTCTGGCAACAGAATCAGTCATGGGGTTATAAATATATGCCCTATGGGTATTTCAGGTTTGTCTTTTAAGTACTTGCTTTGCCATTGCCATTTCTTCATATATTCAGGTTGAGGTTAGCAGGGTATGCATTATATTGGTTATCTAAAAGTATGCGGACACTTGATCATCATGTCTTGTTGAGGATCTTATCAAAAATATCAATGCCATTAATGTACATCCCCCTATTGGTATCTAAAAATATCTCCTATAAAATGGCCCATCATATTAATGGCCCAAAAATGGCCCATCATATTATTATGGAGAATGCCTTTGCATTATGATGTTTTGCGTTATGATGCTTTCATATAAGAAGGCCGGGATTACATCAGTATAGACAACAGGTCACTGGAGTTGAATACCAAACATGTTTAACCATGTTAAAAGGAAGCCTTTTTATGGTTCTCAAAAATGTCAACCTACACTATAGAATCATTCATAGGGCTGTATTTTATACCCTGTGCAAGACATGTTACAATGCTTATTGCTATTTTATACCCAGTCAACGGTTAATTTTAACACCCTCTGTCTACGTCATATAAATGGCAACGGTGCTTGCAAATATACCTGCGTCGATGGGCATCTGGCATATTGCTATCTCGGCAACAAAAATACACAGGTGCACCACTGACCGAAAACAATCTAGGCAGACATCAGCACTGAGTACTAATATCACTGTATTTGTGCAAAAAATTCCTTTTACATAGACTACACTAAGCTGTGTGTTCTTGATTCGCAGTTAAATGCAATAGCTCATGGGCCAGCGCAATGCGTTGAGTAGCTGCACTGTTGAAATAGCAATCCACCAAAGTCAGACTGCATCTGGTTCTTAGAAAAAAAGTGTGTCCACATACTTTGTGCCATTTTTCTGCATATGATTGCAACGTTGAAATGTTTTTTTTTCTTTTTAAAAGGCTAGTGTTTAGCATGTAAACACTTTAGTACAGACAGCTTTGTTAAACATTCAGTTTGATTTAGTGCTGGTTCTATTTTCTTTATTGAGTTGTGTGTGTGCAAGTTGATTTCAGCATGGGTTATGGTTTTAAATAACCTCAAGTAAGAACTCGGTAAGGCCATTGTCTGTTGTCTGAAATACTTTGTTAGGAACTTTTGTAAAGCTTTATAAGACATATGGAAGTTATGGATCAACTTTGCCATTTAGATAGCATCCTGTCCCATCCTGTTGCATCCCCCCCCATCTTTCCTGTGGTCCCTTTTAAACATCATCCAGATCCTAATAACCAGCATGAGTGCCCTTCTGATCACCTACTCACCCACTCATCCAACTCTGTATGTGTATACCCATGTGTGTATGTAAGTTTCAGTCCCCACCTCCATCCCTCCTCTTCCTCGTCTTTTAATTTCCTGACGCGTTGCGCCCTCAAAACCTGCGCCAGCTTCCTCTTCCTCACTCTCTGCTGTTCATATGATCTCCGCAGTCAAACAGAAGAGCGCCTTCGCCCCTGTCGTGCGGCCTCAGACTTCCCCGCCCCCCACCTGCACCAGCACCAATGGGAGCAGCCTACAGGGTGAGCAACCCACCCCTCTCCTGCCTTTTAGCCAACAAGGACGAGGCTTTTAGGCTTATGACTTATTACACAATGAAGCAGGTCATGCTGCAATTTCCAAGGTCAAAGTTGATCCATAACCCTATAACTAGTACTTTAATAATGACTAATCTAAAACCTATTAATATTTTAATCAGGTAAAAAAGAAAAAAAAATATATATATATTATATACACGCACATATTTATTATCTTTTGTTTGAAAAATATTAAATCATAACTTAAGGCCTGTTTGCTAACCTTTGAAAATATATATTTTTTTCTGTTTAATAACTATTAAAGAGTCGCACTTACAAAGTTGTGTAAAAAACAATAATAATGAAAAGCTATCAGCTATGAATTAATTTCACATTCCCTGTTATATTTGTAAAAAATCTGTACCATATCATTTCTAATAAATGATTTATTGTCGAATTGTCATAGTCAAGTCAGCATGAAAAATAATTTTTCACAAATGAAATGCAATAACAGAGTCCTGACTTGAAGGTTTTGTGATGTGCTTGCAAAGACTTTGTAAAACATTTAATTTTCCCATTACTAATACAAGTATATGTTATAAATGCTGTGAAATGGCATATAGTTGAAAAAACTCATGTAGTTGTAGCTGTTTTGCAGGTTCTTGGTTAAAATGGCAGATATAGAACAGAGTAGTCCAGGAAACGAACACAGTGAAAACAGTGAGCTCATATTGTTTTCATGTAGCATGTTACTAGATTCTATTCAGATGCAAGTTTGAGTATCAGTGATTATGCCAACATAAATGTATTGTGTTTATTATTTTTCTATTTTTAAATATTGATGTTTATTATTGATTATGACTAATTTGTAAAAGGTTTTTGAAAAAAATACAGTCTCAACTTAAAGATGCATAAATAAATAGCAGTTAAGATTCTTAGGTTTGGAAGGTAAATTAACAATAGCATAGTGGGTGGAGTTTTAGTAGGTGCTTCTTTTTTGTGGACGTGACTAAGCTATAAATCTGCTCTGCTGCTGGTCATTGTATTCAACTGAAATTCAGTTTTGGGTAAACTTTATATACTTTTGAATTGTACTACATGACGTAGTGCACTGCAAGTTCAAAAATCATTTATACATACACTTTATTGAGCGAGTTTCTTTGTAAGATGTAACTTTGCATACTGTAACTCATCATTCTTTATAATGTTATGTAGCTAATTTTGATAAATGTATATACTTTTAACAAATTTATATTTTTGAATGTAAAGCATTTTCATTTGTTTGTTAAATTGACACTAATTTAACCACATGGACTTGTAAGATGACATTTCCATTGTCCCCAGCTGATGTTTGACTTTTGTTCTATATATGCTCTTGTTTTGCAGCAATGGCTGGCCTCATAGTCCCACCTATGTGAAGAAGTAAACGTTTATGTTCTTCGGCTGGTTAAAAAGTCCCAAAATTAACACTCACCAGTTCCGGAATGAACACTGGCAAATGTCTTACTGTCAAAATATTGCCAGCATCATACCAAGGAGATTTCCTGAACAAGAACTTCTTTTCACCTGCACAGCCTGGACAGAGTGTGTTTCAAAGTAGGACACTGAAATACCATGATATGTCTGTAGATTCTATTTCTGTTCGTTTGTTTTTTGTCTTCTGGGATGGTCTGAAGGATGGCAGCTTGAAAGTAGAAAGAACTGAAACTCGGTGTAAAAGGAATACATATTTGGGATTTTTTTTTTTGCATGTAAATTGGATCTGCTTTCTCACTTTCTACTGAAATGAGGAAAGAATAAAGGTGAATCATTTTGTACGGCAAAAATGAGAGCTAAATATACAATATATGGTCAAGGAGGTCTGCTGGCTTTTTATTAGTCTAGGTCACTGTGTTCCACTGAAGGTGGATGTTAATGCTGCATATTAATAAAATTGGTTTTAAACTTGGTTTTAAATTATAGATATAGTACACAAAGAATGTCATAACTTCACTGGCCTGCATACTTCGACCATAACCCCATAGACCCCTTGAGACAATTTGAATTATTGTGTCTTATGTCCAATGCCGGTTCTTAACCCTATTTGAATGATTAAGTAAAACATAACACAGACATTTCAGATTAATTAGAATAGACTATCAAAAATTACATGGGCAAGACCAGAACCATGCTAATATCCAACAAGCTCATATACTGCAGCTGCACCTAGCCTAATTTTTGCCGTATTTTGCTAAATTGGATAAGCCTAAATTCTAAAATGAGTACCTGGTTTTGCATTTTAAACCAAGAATGTAAAGCAGATATGATGGGCATGTAAAATTATATTTCAGGACATTGGTGAGTCTGTATAAGTACAATAGAGTTACAGGTGTGTGGTTTGGTAGATATAAGGCAGGAATTCTTTCTGCATTACCTTTAGGTACCATTGTTAAACTTCTTGTGATTAATTTTCATATGTATCTATGAGACAAAAATACGTTCCAGGATTGCGGGGAGGGGATGGGGGTGGGGCGTGACGATTTTAGCCCTGAACAGTAGTATCTCATATATATATATGTAAACGCATTTGATGTCTTAATAATTTTTAGAACTTGTAAAAAATTGTGACAAGTCACAGTTCTTTTGTAAAAACATATAAGTAAAAACAGTCGAAACATGCCAGATAGCCTGTTTTTTTAAGCAGGGTTTACTCTTCACTTTTGTACAAAACAACCTTTCTAAATGCTATATTTAATGTTTTCTTTTTGTGAAGAAGGTTTGTGTTTTAACTTGTTCTTCCTCTCTTCGTTCTGTGAGTTTTTGTGAAATGTGTACAAGTCTTTCTTACTGCACTATTTTTGTTGGGGCACTTATAAAAGCAATGTATCTAAGTGAGCAAAAGATAAACACATAACTCGAGAAAAGAAAGAAAAAAAAAAAGAAAAAAAAAAAAAAAACGTTCCACAAGTATGCAGCAGTATGTTTTCTAACGTTGATTTGCTTAGAACATATTTTCACTTTATTCATGAATGAAATGATCATTCATGCTTTTGTTAATGTTTTTGTATTAACTTCTTCAAGGTCATGTCCATTTTATTCAGCATCATTTCAAACTTTTAAAAACTATTGTTCTGAATCTGGGCAACTGGAGGTTATTTCTCAACTAAACTTAACTTTAAAAGCTCTTTTAAATTGTTGAAAATGTGCTAATACTTTAAAAACACTATAGGCCCGATTTTTCCCCGCACAATTCGTGTCGTAATGCTAACCTTACACCCCACCAAAAGTCTATTTTCATGCCTTGCAACATTGCTTGAAATTATATCTTTGCTGATGGGCTTGGAGGTCTCAAAATAAGGTGTGTAAAGGTAAATGAATCATATTGCTATCTTGACAGCAGAAAGTCCAAAGTTTATTGATATCTTGGTAATGAATTGTAAGCACAGGTGAATATGCCCCCACACAGGGCACAAACCCACACCGCGAATCTGTTGGTCTCTATCCAAAATTTTACATTGACAATAAACAGAATGCAAAATAAAATAACGTCATTCTGTATCAGCATAAAATTGTGCCACTGTGCACAGTTGAAATAGCAACCCCCCAAAGTCTGTCTGCGCTTGGCTCCTAAAGAGAATGGCAAGTAACGAGCTGATTGGTGTATGGCACGCTAATTGGTTTATTTTCACAATAGCAAAGGCACACTGACACACCCTAGATCAACCTGCGTGGTGTACGGTTGACAGCTCGCGAAAAATCTATAATATAAGGCCCTATATCAGATTAGTTGCTCTGAGTAAAGACACGAATGGTATGATTTATTTAATATGAATGTTGAAATGCCTATTAGGCCAAAAGCAGGCTGATGCCCTTCCTTAAAATGTATTGCATTTTCTACCCTATTCTTGCCTGCTTGCCCCCTCATCCACTCACCACCACTGCTTAATGGAATAGTTCCAACACATTTACAACACATATAACAGCAGGCCCTTCTTTTTACTGACCAGCAGCATTTATCAAAGGTGTGATTATGCATGCTTGTAATACTCTATGCCCACTGTGTTGAAACATTTGATTGGCTATTAACCCCAATGGTTATCTGACACAGCCATTGTGTCATGCAAATGTGATCACATTATTGCACTACCCCAATTCTAATAAAGCATCTTAGGATTTATAAAAGCACTATGTTTATATATATATATATATATATATATATATATATATATATATATATATATATATATATATATATATACACACACATGATTTTCAGTTGGCCACTTAGTTTTGGCTTTAAAATTTGCTGTTCTGTCTAAATTACTAAAAACGCCAGTTGCATACATCAATGGAGCATAACAAATCAGAAGATAATTTGAGGTATCCAAATTAAATTAAGCCTGAAAAGGCTTAACTATCCATGCCGTAGTTAAACAGTGCAATTAACATTGTATCAGCGATGCCTTACATTGTACTGTGTGCCAGTATGTCATAATTATTTAATATTTTAAATTAGAATAATTAAAATTTAGTTAAATATATTTGAGCTGTTGAGAATTTGAATTGTAGATTATTGTAGCTCTCAATCAAATCTATTAATATCTGTACCTTTTGAACTGACACCATCTAACTACAATTTGATCGTCTACTTTTATGGTCCAATTAAATCAAATTAAATTCCTTTTAAAATAAGTCAACATAAAGCTCAAGTTACATATGAAAAAAATGTCATAGTTTTGAGAATTACATCCCATATGACATTTGATTTAAGGCACCATTTTACCGAAAATGCATTAATATAAAATTTATAGTAATTAAGCTAATTAAGCAATTTTGCTTAAAATAAAATAATAAATAGGTATTGTTGCGATAGTTGTATTAAAATGAAAAGTATTCAAATAAATAATTAATGTACTAAAAATAAATAGATTTTAGTCACAATCATAATGGATTCAATTACGGTCATATAATTTTACTATTCTTTCAAAATAAATATATACAAAATAAAGATAAATAAATAACTCAAATCCAAGCAATCAGGTGATTTTAGATTTAATGAGTGCTCTTTTATCATGATTTAGATTACATTGAAGTGTATAAAGGTTGACACATATGGGTTTGAAATTGTGGACAGGTGATCAAAATATGTACTGCTATTTAATGATTCCTGAAGATTTGATTCATGTACTCTTACTTTACTCTTACTTTTCTACTTATTTCTCTCTCTCTCTTTCTCTCTCTCTCTCTCTCTCTCTCTCTCTCTCTGTGTGAGTGTGTTAGTGTGTGTATGAATGAATGAGTCAATGTTACATTTGTCTGCATATATGGAACCACAATAATGACCTTTTGTATAAAGAACACCTTTAGCACATGTACATGTTGCAGTGTCAGGATGTAAAGATGCTGGCTTAGGCTTTTCCTCCCTGATTTTATTTCCTGTGTTGAAAGGGGTAGTGGTACTGCTTTCTGATCTTTCGTGAAATATTAAAGTATATTGAAAGTATATCAAAAGCACAATGTTTAATTAATGTCTTTAGAAAGAGACGAAAACTTTCATCTCCTTTTACACGCATAAATGTGATGTACATAGATGCATGTTATTATTTTTTGCTTTGTTATTTTCTGTGATACCGTGTTTTGTACAGAAACAAACTAATAAAGACTACATTTGGCTTGACAATGTGGTGTTATGTTATGAATGTCTTTTTAGGTGGAGTTTGCCTGTTCCATCTAATTTATTATTATTATTATTATTTTTTATAATTGTTATAGTAATCAATATGCCTGAGGGAAAGAGTAAATGTGAAGTAATTTCAGAAAAATTCAGAAAAAAATGAGATTCTTTATATATATAAATTCATTCATTCATTATCTTCCGCTTTATCCTTCATTAGGGTCGCGGTGGGGTTCCCCATGCCCATCCAGGGGAGAACGTTTCGGGCGCTGGGCAGATACACCCAAGACAGGGCACCAATCTATCGCTGGGCACACACTCACACAGACACACACGCATACACACTCTATATGGGGCAATTTGGAGAACTCAATTGACTTGATCCATGTTTTTGGACTGTGGGAGGAAACCGGAGAACCCGGAGGAAACCCATGCAGACACGGCGAGAACATGGAAACTCCACCCAGATGGGGAGTCGAACCGGGAATCCTTAGTGCTGAGAGGTGAACGTGCTAACCACTAAGCCACCGTGCCGCCCTATATATATATAATCTAAGCATGCTATTCTAAGTGTAGCTCAGTTTAGAAGCTGCGTATTGACCGAGCGAGTGTCATTCAAATCAGCCGTGTGAGAGGAGTCTCTGTGACTGACAGCAGCCCTGGATCAGCAGTTGGTGTTGTGTGGCGGTTGTAAGGTATGGTTTTGCAAACATTTAGAACATGCAAACGCATATTGAGCAGAATCATCCACATCGATAAGCAGAGCTCATAAACCTGCAACCCAGTGATTCATTTCCACTACTTTTTACACTAACTGTACTAAACCAACAATCTTTATGAGATAACATGTGCTTAACATGCTTAATCCTGATGTAAAATAAGACAGAACAAATCTGTTACTCTGTTACTGAAGCAACGAGCATGTAATCCCTCTCGTGGTGCTTACAATTCAGACATAGACACGTTTTATTATTTATTTGTTTAAAGTTTCACAAACCGATCACACACTCATATAAACATTTTATATGCTATTAAATACTTTTACAGCTACAGAAATTTGGTAACATTTATAGTGCAAAATGCAACAATTGTAACTCCAGTCGAGCCAGCAAAAGTGAAGTGAATTAAATGATTGCAATATAAACACTTCCTTTTTGTGCCATTATATCATATATTCATCTGTTTCACTTACCATAAAAATGAACTTTGAAGTTCTACATTTACGGACTGTAGTCCATCTGTTTGTGAACTACAGTGCATACAGTGATAGTTCCCTTTACTCCGTTCTCTAATGATCAGAACTTTTGATTGATGATTACAGTAAAGTATCTAGAGCTGAGACTCTTTGAACAGTCCAGTTCATTTGTAAGTAATTATGACTCTTTTTTCATAATGCAGAAACATTTATTTATGTTTTTATTATGCTCTGATCATTGTAATACAGTACTGACAACTTCCAATCTACAGCATTATATAACAGAAAAAAAATTCATAAAGCTGCAGCAGAAGTTTTGACTAGAACCAGAAACACTGATCATATTCTCTCCACTAAATGAAACATGCAAGGACTACTGGTAAGGTTTTGCATTGATTACAAAACGTACTAACAAATATATAAAATACATACATAAAACATAAACATAACATAAAAACATAAACAGTTCCACTCGCAGATGCAGGCTTTATTTTAGTTCCTAAATGTAATAAAATAACCTCTGGGAGAAGTGCGTTTTCCCATGATGCTGATATAATTTGGAATAGCCTTTCTGTATTGGTTTCTGATTCAGAACCACTATAAGTCTTTAAAAATAAATTAAGAGCACATTTATTGACTTCAGTGTTTAACACATCCATCTAGAGGGAGAGCGCAGGTTAAACTTTTTTTAAGTTAGTGACAGTGGGACAGTCATTGCTGTCATTTCATCTCTTTGTCTAGCACACTATGAGTAGAAAATTTGGCTATGAAATACTAACAGACAGAGGTGTCCTTTTGACCATGTACTCTGCAGTCTCTGACCCCATTAGGTAAACACTGTATTGAATGTTGTCCACTTGACTATGTACATTTATATTTAACGTTTCTTTCTTTTTTTTTTCAATAAGACACAGCTACTCATCCTCAAAGTATGCTTTGCCACTGGTTTAGTACCACTTGCATCTTCACTGAAGTTCTGATGGACATAACCTTTAACCACCTGGTTCAATTCCCGATGCCACCAAGTGCCCTTGAGTAATGCACCTAACCCCAAATTGCTCTCCATGTACCATATACAAGGCTGCCCACCACTCCGGACACAAGTGCTTATTTCACCAGTGTGTGTGTACATGTGTGTTTTATTGCACAGCTGGGTTAATGTGGTGGAAAATTCCTATGTGTATAAGCACAGTGGGCAAAATAAATCTTTATTACTTTATCTATGATCCTGCCATAATATCACAATCAACATTATTTATCTATTGTTGCTTCAAAATACTTTGTTTCTATTGGACTGAACGCTTTAATATACACATACACAAATCTGTAAAATATGAGTTGTGTAAACAATGTCATAGCAAATGCACAGATTTTCACAGAAGTCAATATAAGTCATAGACATATCTGAGTGTGAGACTTCCTATTTCAGCCAGGCAATATATAATAAAGGGGTTTACTCTTTTTTTGTAAATGTTATGGCAGGCTAGTGAGAATATGTGAAGAATACATGAAAAGTTGAGTTTAAGGATTTGCTTTGCTAGAATCAAAATGAAAACTGTGTAGAACCTGGATTTAAAGGGTAAAATATTCATATCTATTTCCAATACTACATTTGGTTTTCATTAGTTACTATAAAAATGTAACAATAGCACCCAGGGATTAAGTCATGGTGCAGAGTGCAGCCAAGTAAAATATCCTGACCTCCTGCTTCCCCTGAAAATAAAGAGGATCAGGGAGAAATGAAGACAGATTGGAAAGAATGAGAAGAATCAGCAAGACACAGGAAGGATCAATGAGGGATAGTTAGAAACAGGAATGAACTGGAAGGAACTACAAGAAAATTGAGGAACTGTGAGAAAATTGGAAAAATAGGGAGGGTCAAGAGAAATAGAGAGAAGGAGATGAAAAAATTATGATAATAAAATAAGAATGAACCCGGCAGCAAATGGGAGAAAGTGGGAAGCAACACACTACTTTATAATTTATTAACTGATCCAGGACCGATCCAGTTCTATTCCACTCCTTTCTCCAGCTGCATTTGTAAATCCATCTATTTATTCTTTTTTTTTTTTTTTGCATTAGTTTGTCAATCTGGCCATTTTTCATTTTTTTATTTATACATTCCTTATCTTTTTCATTCATTCCTTATCTTTCTAAATCTTCCATCCAGGGGAGAATTTTTCAGGTGCTGGGCAGCTACACCAAGAACAGGGCGCCAATCTATCGCTGGGCACACACTCACTTACACAGACACACACACAAACACACATTATTTGGGGAAATTTAGAGCATTTAATTAACCTTGAATCCATGTTTTTATTATGTGGGAGGAAAACAGAGGACTCAGAGGAAACCCATGCAGACACAATCAGAACATGGAAACTCCATTGGGATTCGAACCTGGAACCCCTAGCATTGAGAGGCGAAGGTGCTAACCGCTAAGCCACCATATAGCCCCATATAGTATTTAGAATAATTAATTTACATTTATTTGACAAATAGACTAATACAATGTGATGGATCATTTAAAGTAATCTCATTTTTGTCTACAGGCCCCCAGCAACTATATATATATTTGCCAAGCCAGACAGTTGCAATGCAATGGAATGGAATTTGAGGTGAAGGTATGCTTGTTGAATAAACAACACAGTAAAACTGTGACTATCGCTCTATCTCTTAAGTATCCTATGGTAATAGATCAACAGCTTTTCAGTGTATTCTGTGCTATTTCCCTCTGCTTAGTGCTAAACAAATGGAATCTGTATTGCATGATAAGCTGGAGGAAATGGAAGGAAAAGGAGATGAGAAAACCCTGTAAAGTACCTAATACCTCTGATTGAAGGAGCAGATTTCAATCCACCTGCCAAAACTAGAAGACTACAGCCAAGTCAGGGATTTGGCCTGAATACCGACCATTGGCCTGGCAAGGCAAGACGTCTGTTCGTGTTCACTGGCCGATTTGCAGCACAGTGGGAGACACAATGCAGCACATTAGAACACATTAGCAAGAGCTGCATATCAGACTTCACATATGACTTAAATAAAATTGATGAGCATCTATCAGAACCTGTGCTGAGGTATACCACCCAGTTCTGACATTTGCTCCATGTACACAACCCTTACATTGTTAACCTTAACACTGGTAGTTCTCAATAAAATCATTTTGAACAATTCTCATACTAAAACCTAAAACATTTGGAATGTTCAAAGATGTTTTATTTAAATATAGTATTTAATTGTATTTGATAAATTATTTAACCAACCTTTTTTTTTAGTCAGAGCCATCATTAAAACCACAATCTGGTAAGTGGAATAAGCCACTTGAGGGAAAAATTAAAT
Organism: Corydoras sp. C115; assembly: GCA_019802505.1. NCBI lineage: Eukaryota > Metazoa > Chordata > Actinopteri > Siluriformes > Callichthyidae > Corydoras > Corydoras sp. C115. Next base: position 499,253 of record JAFMOC010000015.1, on the reverse strand, counting down.
ACAAAAAAGGAATTGAAGTAACCTGCACAGTATCACCACATCTAAAGCTAATCCACTGGAAGGTTTACTGTACATCAGAACATCTACTCCAATATCACCACCTGTGTTTGTATTTCCATAGAGGAATGGGTCATTACTAAAATGGTTAATGGTCTAAGTAGATGGGTTTAATGGAAATGTCATTTTAATTTATGGACATTAATTAATTTTTGTGCAATTCAGAATCAATTGTTTCACATTTCATTTTAGCCTAGTAAAGTGTGAGGTAGGGGAATCACAAGTAGAAACAGTTTAAAGAAAATCATGGCTAATAACATAGAAATGTCATGGGTCATAATAAAGATAACAGCATAACTAAGAATAATAATAAGGTTTAACAGCTACAAGTGATAGTATTGCAACACTACATTGACATTAACTTAAATTCCATCCCACCCATCATCTTCCGCTTTATTCTCTACTAGGGTCGCGTTCCCCATGCCCATCCAGGGGAGAGCGTTTCGGGCGCTGGGCAGATACACCCAGGACAGGGTACCAATCGATCACTGGGCACACTCAATCACACAGACACACTCTATAAGAGGTAATTTGGAGATCTCAATTGACCATGATCCATGTTTTTGGACTGTGGGAGGAAACCAGACAACCAGGAGGAAACCCACATGGACATGGGGAGAACGTGGAGACTCCACCCAGATTGGGATTCGAACCGGGAATCCCTAGTGCTGACAGGAGAACGTGCTAACCACTAAGCCTCCGTGCCGCCTTAACTTAAATTATTACATAAAAAAAATTAGATGTGTAACAATAGCACCAAATGAGTCACCAAACCTTAAACCTTTTAAAATAATGTACATCTATTTATGGAAACAAAACAGAACATTTAGAAAATAAATGTTTATAATGTGCGGTTAAAGACCATAGTATATAAAAACCCTATAAAAAGTCCCATTATCACTGATTTTGTGTTTGTACATATTATAGACACATTTACACCTTATGAATGATGATAACATGTTGGATTATCAAAATGAATTAATTTACTAATGAGGATTGCTGCCTGGCGATTCCACCTCACCGAGGAGCTAATTCTCACTCCGTGGCGTTCACCACTGCAAAATGGTAGAACAATCTTCCCAACTCTGTCCGTAAGGCAGAATCACTAAGCAGTTTTAAGAAACTACTAAAGACGCATCTCTTTAACAAATACCTGTTGTAGGGAAAAAAATTAATAAATAAAAGGGGGGGGCAGCATCAAATAACAATCAGGTCTGATGATTTTACAGTATAGTTTTCTCCATAACTTCTGACTTGTAATGTTCTCATTTGCGTCTGCTAAATGACAATGTAAATGTAAATGTACTAAAAGACAGTGGTATCTGACTGTATATGTTATTAAAAAACATTGCATTTAATATAAATGCATTTAATAAATATTGTACTTCATCTTTTCCTTTATTTTATTTTTTGATAATTTGGAATTTTTGTTAAATCAATGGTAATAAATCATCTTTTATTCATTAACTTCCACTTAATCTTCTACCAGAGTCATGGGGGGATATTGTTCCCATGCCAATCCAGGAGAAAATGTTTCGGGCGCTGGGCAGATACACCCGGGACAGGCAACGGTCTGTCCATCGCTAGGCAATGGCAATAAATATGTGATATAAAACAAGAGAGAACATTATACTAAGGTACATATATTTTTTTGAGTCCTAAAATAGTGGGGATTGTTATTCGGTTATTTCACATTTGTATACCTTACATGAGCCTGCTGAAGGACTTTCCGAAGTAGGAAGCAAAACATCAACTTTTACAGCTGCCTTAGAAACATCCACCACCACTCCACACCAGCTCCATCAGTACTATAAAAAAGTCCTGTGGGGACTCGCAGCACGAACATAAATTCCAGCCGGCAAGACTAATATTAAAACAACGAAGGCTCATAATTATCATAGAATTCCAAAGAAGCGTGGTCCTTAATTAGGCCACACAGGATCCCTCCTTATAAAGTATGGATGTAATAAATAAGCCATTAGATGGGCACTAAAAGAGCAGGAAATAAAAGCAGCGGCAGGAGAGGGCCAAGAGAATGGCCCCGGCTCGGAAAATGATGGAGTGTGATGAGGAAGAGTGAGACCCGAGGGTGAGCTGAGTCCATCCTTATTCCTGTACACTCCTCACTTGTTTAACTCTGCTCTCTCCACAACTAGCAGCTCCAGGTCTTCTACAAAGTAAACCAGCAAAATGACCAGATGTATGCAAAAGTAAGAGGAAGTAGGCGCCTGGTAACCAGCAGTATTATAAAAGTACAAGAAACACAGTCGGGTTTATATTTAACCTATGGACATGTGTAAATATTAAAAGGTTTAATTGAAAAGCTAACAATTATGCACACTGTGATATAGGGTGTTGATCTCATTAGGCCACACCCTCACTAATTACTCAAATAGTATAATTAGTGCCTATTGAAATGCCTATTTACAAAAATCAAATGCATGATGCATGAACTCATAGTCTCATGAAAATTCCTCTGTTATTACTCTACAGTAATAATTAGTATTTACTTAAAACATACTGCAATACTTGAAACAGCTATTTTACATTACATTACATTACAATCACAAATCACATTATCTCTTTAAGGGTGGCAAGGTGGCTTAGCCGTTAGCATGTTCTCCGCTCAGCGCTGGGGAGTTTCTATGTTCTACCCGTGTCCACAGGTGTTCACTCTGGGTTCTCTGGTTTCCTCCCACAGTCCAAAAACATGGATTCAGAGGAAACTGGCTGCTTTAAATTGCCCTATCTAAATTGCCCCTATATGGTGTGTGTCTATGTGAGTGTGTGCCTCGGATGTGTGTATGGATTGTAGCCCTGTCATGAGTGTTTCTGCCAAGTATCAGAAACATTCTCCTATAGATGGACATAGTGAACCCAACACCACCCTAGTCCCTAGTATATGATTGAGAGCAGATGAGATGAGCAATTTGTCTAATTATAATCATTACATTACCCGTCATATCATATATTCTTTTATATAATTTGTATTTAGAGCCCGTTTAGAATGTTTCATTTGGTCCCTTTGTTATATGTGTATAAAATTAAGCAACTAGCCATTAATTTAAGACTTTTCCATCACAACTGTGCTGCAGAGCACAAAGCAAGGTCCATAGAGACAGCAACAGGTGAATTTGATGTGAAAGATCATAACCAGCCTTCACAAAGCTTTAGAGTTAAAAACTTTAACTCTAAAAAGCTTTAGTATTAACTAGAACAGAGATTGTGAGTCAGACCATTTGGACCTCATACATGTTTAAAAAAAAATGGGGGAGAAAACTCACAAAGGCTTGAATCTTGAAGAAATCTTCTTGGAAGAAAAAAAAAAGGACTTTGGATGAAGCTCCTATGGGAGTAATATGTAGGCGTCTTAATTCTCTGTCAAAAAAACTCCCCGTTACGTTGTTTTTTCAGGAAGCAACCTTGGGAGGACCATGCCTCAAGGTGGGATTATTCCTCCTTGAGCGACCAGGCATCAACAGTACAGGACATCCATGTACAGATTGTAAACCAAATAAGTTTAGTAAAGCCTTCCTGGTAGGACTGCAACACCAGGGAAATTAGGTTTACGGGGTGGGGGGTTCTCCATGCCCATCCAGGGGAGAATGTTTCAGGGGCTGGGTAGATACACCCATGGCATGGCTCCAATATGTAAATTTAGAGCATTCAACCCTGAGGAAACCCACAAGGACAAGGAGAGAACATGGAAACTCTATCCAGATTGGGATTTGAACCTGGAATCCCCTGCACTAAGAGGCGAATGTGCTAACCACTAAGACCGCAATCGAAATTATTATTTTATAAAAACATGTAATGTTATGTGGCTAGGGGGCATTTTGAGTTGTAGCCACACAGATAACTATAGCATTGTGAGCGGCACTGTAGTGTGATTAAGGCACAGAATTATTCGCAGGCTGATCTGATTGGCCTGATTGCACCACAGACAAAATTAGGTTTGTTAGGAAGAGCACTTATGTTTTCAGTTTACAATTAGTACAGTTAGTGTCTCCTAAGCTGGTTGTGTTTTTGAGAGGCCAAGGGCCATCCATGACACCCATGGCTGGGAACAGTCCCAATGGCTAGCTAAGCATCTCGGAACAATTAGGACAGCAGCATAAGAACCAAATCTTATGCACTCTTTACCTTTTTAATTTATATTTTTGTGAAAAAAAACAAAAAAAAACAGCGCCACCTGATGAATGGTTTGGAGGAGTCACCTGTGCATCTGAGGCAACCTCAGTGTTACTGTGTGTTGTGTTTAGGATGTGCATGTGCCCTGAGGTATTTTATTTAATTGTTATTAGGATATGTTTATTCCAAAAACTTTCCAGACTATAATTTGTCTTTTGTGGTTTCTATCTCATGCCCACATTTTATTAGCATGCCGTGCCTCGTAACAAATAATAGATGATCTTTTAATATTTGAATTTTGAAGGGTTGTTCGGAGATTTCGTCTGTGGGATCATTCATTTTCAGTGATTTTTTACTTTTTTTTTTTTTTTTTTTTTTAATGTTTCATAACTTATGTAAATACTGAACGTATCCATATTCATGAATTATATTCATAGTTGTGACTTTTTGACCTGTGGAGTGCCCAACTTTGAGATCTTTGTCTCAGAATTCATCCATGGTCTGAGCTGAGGGGCTGCAAGGGCTTTATTACAACTCTGCTTTGAAGTGTGAAAAAAATCTCATAACTATGAAATGATCAAACTCCTCCTAAAGGAACCGTATGCTTTTATTAGTTTTACAACACATGCTTTTACGAATGTCCGTCTCCCCACGCCAACTATAAGAGCAGCTTAGAAGGTTTAATGGGCGGCCAATGGAATCGAGAGAAGAACTTGACGATGATTATGGCAATAACTCTTGCAGATACTAATTACAAATGGCTGTAAAATAAGTCAAAGCGCTCATGCTAATGAAGACACAGGGGACCTATTGTTAAAATCCATTAACAAGCATCTATTTCTTCCTCTTTTGTTTTGGCTTCCTCCTTTTACACTAGCACCATCTTATTCGTCTGAGTACAACAAATGTGACTTTTTAAAGGTCATTATGCTGTCAACATTTCCATAATAAATTATTAATTAGGAATAAATTAACCATCTTACCCACATGAAAGAGAAGATAAGAAATGAACCAATCTGACTTATTTAAAAGTTTTGTTAATTAGGCCCATTTCAAATTAATTCAATCACAAGGGTAGCACTGTAGCATTAATTAATGCCATGGGTGGACAGAAGTTCGTAATGAACTGGAATGTATATGGTATAATAACTCATAATGCAATTCTTTATGCACATGTATATATGAGCTGTTTGTACAGAGTAGTGAGAAACACTGCTGATTCTCCTGTGGCATGTTGGGGTTAAATTGCTCATTTAGGCAGGTGTAACAAAACGTACCACTAAGGGTTTGTGGGGTCTAGATGTCAAAGAGAGAAAATAGACATCCCATATGTTTGGCAGGTCCAGTAGGCAGAGTTCAGCCCAAAGGTTTGGCAGGTTTCTGACCAAGGGAAGCCCACAGGTTTTAGGCAGGTGACGTATAAGTGAGAAGAACTAGCAGCGGTGAGACCAGGAGGAGGAACACAGGTTGAAGCAATGTATATGGCGAAACTCAGCGGTAGAACAACTTTATATATGTCTTTTAATTATGTGAAGGTGCAGAAAATGAATCTGTATAAGAAGGGAGAATACACCTCCTTCAACCAGTGTCTGAAGCAGTTCACTGTCACATACACTGCTGCTGGGAAGAGTGCATTTGTATCTCAAATTTCCAACATCCCATACATCCATCCATTATCTTCTGCTTTATCCTCTACTAGGGTCGCGGGGGGGGGGGGGGGGGGGGTCCCATGCCCATCCAGAGGAGAACATTTTGGGCGCTGGGAAGATACATCCAGGACAGGAATCCGCCGCCACAGATTTCCACCAGTGCAATGCAAACATACAAAATGTATAACAAGTATGCGGCATTACGAAACGTTCAACCATGTTCTAAGCAGTAATAACTGAAAAATCTCTGATGATGGTATTCTTTATTTTTATTAGTGACATTGACAATGTTAATTGTCATACAGACAGGACTACATCGCTGGACTAAGAGAGGGCTGTCCATCATTCCCATCAAGTTTGGCATCAGCTTCACTACACATTTTTTGTGACATAACGGTATGTTTAGCACTAATTGTGCTATTGATAATATACACCTAAAACCTGTACAGCACTAGAACATTTTATATTGTGTTTTAGGTTTTAATATACATGTCCTCAGTGTGTCTTGGTTTGTATTGGAACTGGAACTCGGTGGTGGGTCATTATGTTATTTTAGCTCGGAACATTTCAAATTGAATCCTGGATGAGATCAATGGGGAGCATTTTAATTTAATAAACACAATCTAATCAATTTAAGTTTGTTAAAATAAAATACACAAAGAAAGTCAAACTATTTCCCAGAGTCGGGTACAGAGCTGTACATGAAATACAAGGCTTCACAACCAAAACACATCAGCACCAGGTAAAAACACAAACACAAACCTACTCAGTAAAGATTTACAATGTCACATATGTGATGGAGCAACAAACCCGTTTGAGGAGGCCGGCTTTATTAATTTACCTATCAATACTGTAATTACTGCAACCTATGGTCTACTTGGACTAAAATCCTAAAAATATTCCCTAGAGTTTTAATTCAGTGATGTAGTTCAGCCTACTGTTACTTTCCTAATTCAACAATGCAACATTGGCTTCTTTGTTCTGTATTGCTATCCATTCCTGCGTGCTGCTTGCTCACTGGGATGCCAGACGAGACAGAGATGACAGCTTCTAATAAAAAGATTCTGACAATTTAATTGCTTTTTTTTTATCAAGAAGAAATCTGCAACATGGGCTTAGTGTTTCTCTACAGAGTCCCATAAGTCTGAGCTTATAATGAGTTATTTTCTTGATAAACAATCTGCCCAGTGTAGGTTGTTTGGTGGCAGGAAGAGTCTGTTGTCTCCGTCTTTTGATTTTTACCATTTAGACATTATTATTGGTAAATCCAATGTCCCTGCAAATACAGAACTAACAAGTCTCTGGACATATGTATTGTAAAAGGCATAATATCACTGGGGTAATTCCAAGGACTGCAAACAAATGTCACGTAAATAAAAGATCAATTGTGTTTAAAGCATCTTGGATACTCATGTGCCTCAAAGTGCACAATGCACTGGTCTATAAACCAGATGGACACTTCTTTAGTTTTGGTCTTTGACAAGAAGCCACGGCTGGTCCAAAGAACAAGGTCTTTAAACCCCAGTTTTTTAAAACAATTAACTCTTGTTCCAGCATTTTTTTTTTTAAATATCCAACTTATACATATCCATTTAATGTTATGTAACTATTCTTAAATATTATTATAGTATTTTCACTAATATTGAAGCTTAACAATTCCTAAAACAAGTATCAATCAATTCTTGTTCTATAAAAAGAAAAAGACTCCCTGCAAGGAAACTAAACAGATCATATAACTGATGCCACTGCTGTCTTGAGAGATGAGGCCACTGGATCGCACGAATACAAGTACTAGAAAAGCCAGATGCACAACTATTCAACCAAATTGAAATCCTCTATTGAACAGAGCAATTAATTTTGGATGCTTCAAAGCAATTATATATGATATGCATAAGGAAGTTGATATATATATATATATAATATATAGTTATATATCAGCTATAACTGCTGCTATATAATATAAAAGGTATATCCTCTAATATACAGAGCAATTGTATAATATATATATAAGTATAAAAATTACAAGTAAGTATAAAAATTATAAAAATGAGAAGTAAGTATAAAAATTACAAAAATTACATTTACTACAAATAATATCTTTATATTGATCAAACAAGTGACAAGTGTGGATAGTGCTAAAGCTTTTAATTCCAATCATACCACAACTTTACTGTACTAACTGCATGTATGGTACAGTACCAGTCAAGCATTTGGAAACACCGCCTTCTTGCTCGGTTTATTTTCCCTACTTATAATATAGATAGACTTTGTGGTTTTACAATTCTTTTTTAGTTAATATATATATATATATATACATATATATATATATTTTTTTTTTTTTTTTTTTTTTTTTTTTATTAGTCTCCTGGTGGTTCTTTGTTCTCTATTTGTCTGGACCATCACAGAACAGGTATAATTTGGGTGGTGTATTGTTGATAGTCAGTTCTGCAGTGACACTGATGTGGTTTGTGATTCATTTAAACACCTCTGTGACACTGCTGGGATAGGACTAATGCAACGACCAAATAATACCTGCTCTGTAGTGCTACTACTGGGGTCCTGTTCATTACAGAACACAGTAAAGAGAACTAATACCATAATGTAGTACACAAACTGATGGACTACAGTCTGTAGAACTACAAAGTTCATCTTTATGGTAAGTGGAACTGATACAATGAACAAAATGTGCGGTTAAAAAGGAGGTGTGTCCAAACTTTTGGCTGTTACTGTATGTTTATTAAGTTAATTTATTTATAATCTTTTACATAAAAAATATATATTTTATTGTGAATTTCATGTTTTTTTTTCTCATTCTTTTGAAAACTTGTTAATAGTCTGTGTGTAAGCAGTCTGTCTATCATCTACCATATTAAAGAAATGCATCTTTTGTGACATAAAAAGAAGATCTGACATAAGATTTAAACTGTGCAAGATATTTAGCATTACTGCACTACATCACTGTGCACTTACATTATTGTCAGAAAAGTTGTAGAATTATGCAGTAGTTCGAAGGTCTATTGTCTTTAAACAAATAAGCTCAGAAAGGTTAAAGTGACAGTGACTTTGGGATGTTAGATATTTGTTTAAGTATGCTATAAGCTCATCAAGCCTCAGAAACCCATGTCAAATGCATGTCCCTCCATATCTAATAGGACCTGCTCTGGAGTACATAATGCACTTAATGGATTATTTTGTTATGCTAATCTGAGCTGTACGCCAATCCGCCTAGCTGTGTGGGAGTCACAAAGGGCCACTGAGATTTGGGAAGTTTCTGCATGTCTCCCATAAGGACTGACAGGCCACAGGGCAACTAATAGCTTTTAATAATTAAGTCCAATAACAATGTACCAAATCCATTTTAACTGAGAGAAGCATCACCATGACAGTTTTTAAAGTCACTGTAAACTTTTGTGTGTGTTTCATTAAAGTCATACATAAAATGTGAGCCAAATACTGGCATACCAAAAAAAAAAAACAAGTAAAAAAATAAAAATAAAAAAAAAAATAAAATTTGCAGACATCCCTGTTTAAATGTTTTATATTTTGTAGGTTTAAAGCATGAATCATTTAATTACAAGATGATATTCAAAGTCTCCCCAATTTTTCTGTGCATTTTTCTTTCTGAATTTAACTTGAAGTAAAACATCAAAAACTAAAACTATGGTATAAAAAAAAAAAAAAAAAAAAAAAAATATATATATATATATATATATATATATATATATATATATATATATATATATATATATAAAACCAGGCCAAACATGCAGACATGTAAGTGTCGTCCTGTGGGGTTGTGTTACATGGCAATTAAATTAATTCAGAATATCTGATTGTACTGATTAACCAGGTTATCTCATCAATGGATTCTGGTCATCCCTAATAAAATATGCATTTTCTTTTCAAAAAGACAGTGCTAATATTCATCTTTATCAAATTGTGGTTAAAAAAGGATCAGGTATCATTTTTACACATTTTACTCATTTTTAACTGGTGTCCACAGATTTCTGATTTATTTTTTAGCAAAAAAAAAACAAACAATAAAAAAAACATAATAATTACAGAGTGGTTCAACATTCTTCTTCAAAAAACAAATGACGTCATATTCTCTGAGTTGGTTCTTCACCTTATCCACCTGCAAATAAATCATTCTGCTCTCTTCTGCCTAATTCATGCACATGTACAGTGTTTAGCTTTTGTTAACCTTCACTGCCCCTCTCTCTTATGCATACCTCCATCACTCTAGGTTCTCATCGACCTGCTCTCTACTCTCACCGCAGATCACAATGTCATCCCCAAACCTCATATTCCATTGAGACTACTGCCTAACCTCGGCTGTCAGCCAGTCCATGAGCAATGCAAACAAGAACGATCCCAGAGCTGACACCTAACGCTCAGAGCTGCCCCTTAATGCTAAGCCCAGTTGTCATTCCTACTGCGCCGCTGTCACACTGCCCTTATACATATCCAACACGCACCTCACACATGTCCTCACTACATTTTTGCTAATATGAGGTACTACTGCTACTATCCATCCATTATCTTCCACTTAATTCTTTACTAGGGTCATGGGGGGGGGGGGGGGGGGGGGGCAGGTCCATGCCCATCCAGGGGAGAATGTTTCACTGGGCAGATACACCCAGGACAGGGCACCAATCTATCACTGGGCACACATTCACTCACATAGACATGATCAATAGGGGGCAATTTGGAGCATTCAATTTACCTTGATCCATGTCTTTGGACTGTGAGAGGAAACCAGGGAACCTGGAGGCAACCCATGTAGACACGGGGAGAACATGGAAACTCCACCCAGATTGGGATTCAAACCAGCACTGAGAGGCAAACATGCTAACCACTAAGTTACCGTGCTGCCCTCTACTTCTACTAAACCACAATTTGGGAGAGATCAAGATTAGCAATGTCTTCCTGGAATATGAGGATTTCTAGATCATCCAACCTTTTGCCAGGAGCAGCTGACAGCGTGTTGCTGTTTTCTTGTCATGTTGGTTATTTTCGCCTCTCTTGTGTTTATAAGGCATTGTTAAATCCACTTACCGGTCATTGTCTGATGTCTTTGTTCACATCTTATTCATGCTTTTCCTTCTTTCAGGGTCATCAGTTGTTACAAACCGGCTGTCTGGTGCTGAGTGTTCCTTCTCGGGGTGTTATTAAACAATCCATTAGTTATTCCCAACATTCCGATGTCTTGTCCTGCTCACTGCCAATCAGTACACCAACCTCAGAAAAAAACTATTTTCGGACATTCATCAACCATGGCTTCTCTTGCTTCTGGTTTAGTTTTTAAAGTCCTCTTATGTTAATTGCATTTCCGGTTCCAGCTTTATGCGATAGCCTACCACTGCCACCAGTTTTATATATTTTTTTATCCTTTAAATATAGTTTAAATGTACCTGTACTAAACTGAAGGTAGCACATCTCCATAGGCTGCTAAACATTGTTATGCTATCTGCATTCATTTATTATCTTCCACTTAATCCTCTACTAGGGTCAGGGGGTGGGGGCTAGGGATCCCTGTGCCCATCCAGGGGAGAATGTTTCAGGCACTGGGCAGATACACCCAGGACAGAGTGCCAATCCATCACTGGGCTCATTCACTCACACAGACACACAAAACCACACCCTATAAGGGGCAATTTAGAGTATTCAATTTACCTTGAATCCATGTTTTTGATGGAAGAAAACCAAGAGAAAACTCCCACCCAGATAGGGATTCCAACCTAAAACTCCAGCGCTGAGAGGAACAATTCCCTTTGAACAATAAATTGTATTCCATTTTCTGTGACTGCATGTGCATTGTTAAACAGCTGTGTGTCATGCTTAACTTGATTAACGTTTTTAAAACGTTAGCCAAATTGAGATAAATGTTTCATTAAAAGCACATATGCACAGGCATTTAAAGGGAAACTAAAGAGCAGAAAAAGCCAGTAATAATGACTTTTAATCATAACGTTCACCACGAGGTTGAGCAAATCAACCAGCGTCCTTTTAAATAAGCCATGACGAAACATACGCATGCGCAGTAAGATAAAGTCGCGCAACTCCACAATACACCTGAACTCACGTGTTTGGGGAGAATTTAAATGTTCTGTTTCTGTGTCCTGGCTCCATCCAACATTGTTCTGAGGTTTTCTATAGTTCTTCCAACATCTCTCTTTTCCGCAGTTCGGAGTTTGAGTCTTCTTTCATGGAGACATTTCCATCTAAATACATTTTTTTTGTACTACATGTGTCCTACATGGCTACTCATTGTGGTGTAGGACATTGACTGGCAATACATGCTTAAAATAAAACTTTTATTAGGTTAACCTGTGCAAAAACTCTTACTGTATTTATTTATTTATATTTTGTAACGTGTCTAAATGAATCATCTGATTAAGAGTCACTTGTTCGTCCGTCTCTGTAAACGATTCTGAATCGTTTGGTCCAAACGACTCTGAATGTGATTCGGAATATTTTGACTATTTACATATAGTCATTTAGCAGACTTTTTTTTTCTTTTTTATCCAAAGTGACTTACAAGTATAGTACAGGGTTGAAACAGCATCCCTAGGGTAACGAAGGTTATGGGTCTTGCTAATTGACCCACATTGTCATTAGACCTGTGATTTAAACCCACAACCATCTGATTGATAGCCCAACACCCTAACCACAGAGCTACCACAACCTCCTTAAATGATTCTAATTACTGTAATATGCCATGTATTTTTATCATTTCACTGTTTTTTTCCAGCTTTCAGCATTCTTCCACAATTTTTGAGCTATCGAAACAGTTTTTGCAGTACATGTCCATCTCTTTGGTGAGATGAATGCTTGTATACAGGGAATACAAGCAGGGAAGTCAAAATCCGACATAATCCCCTTTTTTCTGACCCAAAATTTCTATTCACATTTACGGTGATTTTTTGAACTTCCGTAACTCGTCCAATTATTGAGCTAGAAGTAACAAAAAAAAAAAGTCAGAGATGGCAGCAGGTGATCACACTTTATTCACTCCTGAACACTATTTTAAAATAGGTTTAGTTAATTTACGATGGAAGTGGCATAACGTGGTCAATTTTTGAGTTACAAACACAAAACTTGCCACATTCTCGTGATTTGCAGAGACACCCACAAGCTAAAACCACAGACTGATTGCAATTTCTGTTCACTTTTTATCAATCTTCAAATATTGCAGTCCTCTCTTCACCCTAACTAGCACCTAGGACAAAGTCCTAAAAACTGTTATAAAACTGCAAAATCTCAAAATCCTTAAACTTTTCTTCAATCACACTCACATTTTCTTTAGGAAATGCACCTCTCTAGTAATAAACATTGCATTACATGGATTACCTCATTGGTTGTTAGGCAAATCCAAATATTCCAACTTGATGGTCAAGGTTAGAAAACAGGGTTGATCATTTTACAGTATCCCTGGAGCAATAAGGGCTAAGCGTCATGCTTAAGGACCCAAATTGTTAATATCAGTAGTTTTGAACCCACAACCTTCAGATTGATGGCGCACCACCCTAACCACTGAGCTACCATGCCCAGTAAACATTTAATTTGTTCTGTAGACTCTGTAATAATGTTGGAATCTTTTTGCAATCATAAATGTAGGCGCAGTAAATGCCGCAGTGGGGTGGGGGTGTGTTCTGTTAAGATTCTGCCAAATATGAATAGGTCAATTTCTAAAATCTCTGGTCAGACAGTCTTGATTCAAATCTTTGGCACTGAAGACCAAAATGCATCATCTTTCCGTAAGCATGGTGCTGTGTGTGTCTCCAACAAGTGTGTGTCTGACCATGTGCAACCTATCAGCACCATACATATTTCAAATGAATCAGTTAGTGCCTGCTAGGGCTAGGGCTAGGATCCATGATGATCCAGGAGAGAATGTTTTGGGTGCTGGGCAGACACACCCAGGACAGTGTGCTAATCTATTGCTGGGCACACTTACTCACACAGACACACACTATATGAGGCATACTAGACATACATATTGGGATTTGAATCTGGATGTCCAATGCTGAGAGGCAAATGTGCTAAACACTAAGCCACTGTGCTGCCCTATATTCAACATGCTTACTGAATTTTATTTAACACTATGGAGAAGCTCTAGTTGGTAATGATACAATCATTAACAACCAATGGCAGTGCCTAAATTTATTTAATACATTTGTGATGTGTTGCTTTAGTACATTGGAATTTTGTTTATTTTGGTAATTATGTTTTCCAATATCCTCATTAATAGTGATGGTTTATCAGCAAATATAAAACATCATTTAAATCTGGATAACAAGCACATGACAGGAATTATTTCAGTCAAAGGATAAAAGAAACATGGTTGTTAATTTGAACATGAACATTTGGTTGTTGTTCATTTCCTTTGTTCTTCCAAATTTCCTCCAATTACAGTTTAATGAGAAAATTCAGACAAGCAATAAAATTAGCATTTTAGTCACATCTTCAAAACCTGTTATTTTTTTAGGTTTTCCTGCATATACCTGTGAAATAGCTTTCCTTCTCACCTGTGGGGGAAAATGGAGAGAAAAAAACATTTAATCAATGACTGATCCCACATTTTACTATGCAATTCCTGACCAAACGACTCCGGCAATGTGCTGGGTATAATTTACAAAGTGCATTAGGGAGTTGAAGCACCCGGCCTGGTTGCCTTTTTGTGCCTGTAATTAGGACCCCAAAGTTAATGAATTATGCTAATTCCTGCCAATTAGCATATAATATTAGAAAAAGAAATCAACAATTAGCATATGGTGGAAATTCAGAAAGGACTGCACAGCTTTATGAGCTGTTATATGTACGGTATTGTAAGAGGTTAAGCTGTGGGGCATTGGAAGTAAAGGAGAGTTTGCATAGTGAAGTAATAATACCAGCAGTGAATGAATTACATTTTGCTTTGAGAAATTGTTAATTCCAAGGTAGTATGCTTTAGTACCGTCAGTAATTTCACAAATTATTTGCATTTTGAAGCTCACAAACTAAAGATTCAAAAATCTTAAACAGAAAAATATATTTTCTGACACTTTGCAGACGCTTTTGTCCAAAACGACTCACAATTATCACAACTTGGTTGGGGTCAGAACAAAGGTTTGGTATAGCATCCCTAGAGCAATAGGGTTAAGGTGAACCCACAAGCTTCAGATTAATAGTTCAACATACTAAACTACCACACCCTCAGAAAAACAAATAAAAGCAAAACATTTGCATGGTTTGCATAATACTAAAAAGTGATATGAGTTAGTAGTTAGATACTGCCAAATGTAATTAAAATCTTTATATTTTTGTTTCTTAAATCAATTAGTAGACAACATTTACACAGGAATCATATACAGATATGCATAATTAACTGACTGCGAGCATATGTTCAACATTAAACAATTAGGCTCCTATACTAATCTTTTTCCGAGTTTGAGTTTGTCTGAGTTTCCATGTTCTCCCCGTGTCCATGTGGGTTTTCTCCGGGTTCTCCAGTTTCCTCCCACATTCCAAAAACTTGGATTCAATGTAAATTGAATGCTCTAAATTGCCCCATATAGTGTGTGTTTGTCTATGTGAGTGAGTGCGCCCTGTCCTAGGTGTATCCGCCTGCCCGAAATATTCTCCCCTGAATGGGCATGGGAATAAACAATACACCAAACAAATTATACTTGTTCTGTGATGTTCCTGACCAGTAGTGAACCAACAGGTGTCTAACAAGAAAATAAAACAGATGTACTACAATCTGTAATTGTAAAACAACAAAGTCCATCTATATGGCAAGTGGAGAAAAGAGACAATAGAGCAAGAAGGCAGTGTGTCCAAACTTTGGACTGGTACCTTATGTATATTGCACCTCGATTTTATCTATTATCTACTGATTTTCCACAATTAAAGCATAATTTTGCGTTTAAGACATGTTAATATTACATTTACATTTAGTCATATAGCAGACGCTTTTATCCAAAGCGACTTACAAATGAGAACATCACAAGTCAGAAGTTATGCAGAAAACCAACTATACTGTAAATTTATCAAACCTGATTGTTATTTGATGCTGCGCCCCCCCCCCCCGCCCTTTTTATTTTTATTTACAACAGGTATTTGTTAAAGAGATGTGTCTTCAGTATTTTCTTAAAACTGCTTAGTGATTCTGCCTTACGGACAGAGTTGGGAAGATCGTTCCTCCATTTTGCAGTGGTGAACGCCACGGAGTGAGAATTAGCTCCTCAGTGAGGTGGAATCGCCTCGAGTCGGAGTGTATTTTGAAAAGATAGAGTGAAGGTAGGAGGGGGACAAACCCGGAAATGGTTCTGTAGGCCAGAGTTAGTGACTTGTACTGAATGCGAGCAGCTACAGGGAGCCAATGGAGGGAAATGAGTAGAATGGAGGGAAGTTCTGTCGCTTATGCATGTTGTGTAAACAAAAGCTTATAACCTGACTTTAAATTCATCCATTGGTTTTAGAAATGATATGAAATCATATGAAAGCTGAAACACTCCCAAATTAGATTTAACTTACGAAAATAAATTTGCTTTACAGCAGAAATATTGATCATTTAATGAACACAGAAAGGTCAGATTTTGGCAAGACAAAAGTTGTCACCCACAGAAAGTAATGTAAAAATCAAACAAATAATTCACTTCATATACAAAGATATGCTTCATAACACTGGTGCTATTAGAGCCATATTTAATATTTTGTGTGACTTCCATGAGCTTGAAGGACTGTATCTATACAGTTCGACAATGATTCATACAATTTATTGATGAATGCAGTCTTACATGCCTCCCAGAGTTCATCAAGATTATTTGGTTTTGTCTTCCAAGCTTCCTCTTTCATTCTACTCCAAACATGCTCAATGATGTTCATGTCTGGTGACTGGGCTGGCCAGTTCTGGAGCACCTTGATCTTCTTCGCCTTGAGGAACTTTGATGTAGAGATGGATGTATGAGATGGAGCACCATCCTGCTGCATAATTTGACCCCTTTTATTATTGGGAATGTAAAATGTAGCTAATACTTCTTGATATTTTAGGCTATTGATATTGCCTTCCACCTTGCAAATGTTTCGCACACTCCCATACTGAATGTAACCCCAGACCATGATCTTTCCACCACCAAACTTGACTGTTTTCTGGGTGAATCTTGGATCCCTACGGGCTCCAGTAGATCTCCTGCAGTATTTGCGGTGGCTGTGGTGTAATTCAACTGAAAATTCATCTGAGAAATCCACCTTCTGCCACTTTTCCAGCGTCCATCCGCTTAGCAGGCTGTGGGCCTTGGCAAATGCCACACGGTTTTTTACCTGCCTTTTGTTTAGTGCTGGCTTCTGGGCACTGATTCGACCATGGAGGCCATTTCGAGACAGAATCCTACAAAGTGTTCTAGTTGACACAGGGACTTGAGACAAAAACATCTCCAGTCTCTTCAAATCTTTTTTTAATTCTTTGTATTTGACGCTGAGATACATTAAAGGTGCCAGCCACCTCTGCAGTGGATTTGGTCTTCAGCGTCGTGATAATGAAGGCTTTGGTCACAGGATGGATTTTTGGCATGTTGTCAGAGGTCAAGTTGCAGTGCAAGTGAAGGTCTGGGGTGCTGGAGTTCTTTTTATACACACCCATTAATTAACCAATCAATTAGTGAGCACAGGTGAGGCTGTAAACTAGGATTGGGTGCATTATATGACAAGGCGACAAAACTTTTGTCTTGCCAAAATCTGACCTTTCTGTGTTCATTAAATGATCAATATTTCTGCAGTGAAGCAAATTTATTTTCGTAAATTAAATCTCATTTGGGAGGGTTTCAGCTTTCATATAAGTCATTTCTAAAACCAATGGATGAATTTAAAGTCAGGTTATAAGCTTTTGTTTCCACAACATGGATAAACAACAGTACTTATGTCAGGGACTGTATAATGAGTAATGGATATATATATATATATACAACAAATTTACTCCTACAGGTCTGATGTGCATTTTAGGTTCTGTTTATAGCTGCAAAAAAACGAAGGCTAAATCAGGAAAAAACAAAAAAGAAAAAAAAAATGTGATTAGCAACTAATCACAACTAATGCTTACTAGTGGTTTTAGTTCCTGGGGTCCATTTGTGGTACTTTTTTGGTCCCATTTATGCCCAAGTAAAATGTACTAAGAACTAGAATTCTGAGTCAACATTGTCCCCCTCTAGCAGGAGGTTAGCGTTGTTATAGCTGGGTTAGTTGGGTTGCACATTTAAATCATATTAAATTGGCAGGGTAAAAGGGGAAAACCTGCTTTACCAGGGGGTCCCCTGGGGGCCCTGTGGTGCCTGAGCTCATTTGCAGTGTGTCCTTTCCCACTGACAGGTCTCTAATTCGCAATTTGAATTTAGGTCACATTGATCTGGGCGTCCATCCAAAGCCAAGGCTCCCAATGGAACATCTACGCAGCCGAGTTCCATCCTCCTTTTCTCTCCCACAGAAAGAGGAAACGAGAAGGCTTTGGTTTGAAATGGACATTAAAGCCTTGTTAGTGGTTCTGTGGATGATCAGAGGGTGTGGGGTATTGAGAAAAGTTTAGATGGAAGGGGAAGCGGTGAATGTGTAGTAATACTGTGTGTTGAAATAACAACACGGCGTTATGAGAACCTCAGAGGTAACCTCTGAATGCCTCCAGATGTTCAACAGGTCTCTGCCTGTGAGGCTAATGCACACAGAGACATGTGTTCACAGATTATTCTGACATCATCAGTAAAGTATATGGCTTTGCCATGTATTGTTAAAAAAAAAAAAAAAAAGTGTGTACAGTAACATGCTTGCATACTTCAATAAGCTGAGCATTTGGAATTCGCAAAAAGAATCTGGAGAATAAAATCCCACCAACCTTAAAGATTCCAGGCTGAAACTTTATATCAGAATTAAAGCTAGACAAATTAATTTGATTTTAGAAACCTAAGTGCAATTTATGTGTAAAAACTACAGTTATAGATTACTTTTATCAAATCATCAAGAGGGCACATGTTCGCCTCTCAGCGCTGGGGCTTCGAGGTTCAAATCCCAATCTGGGTAAAGTTTACATGTTCTCCCCATGTCCACGTGGTGTTCCTTTGGGTTCTTTTGTTTTCTTCCACAGTCCAATAACATAGATTCAAGTTGAATTGAATGCTTTATATTGCTCCATATAGTTTGTGTGTGTGCCCAGAGATAGATTGGCATCCTGGCCTGGGTGTATCTGCCCAGCACTTGGGACATTCTCCCCTGGATGGGCATGGGGAATGAATGAATGATCAAATCATTTATCGTTTTAGAAATGTTGATACACAGCCTTTATTTCAGTCCAGAGTGGAATTAATGTTTCTCCAATATCTTGTATTTATGATGGGAGTTTAGTGGTTAGCAAACATATACAGATAGGTATAATTAAGTGACTGCAAGCATAAGCTACAAGTCATAGCGCTGGGGATACCAGTTTCCTATCCCAATCTGGGTTGTTTCCATGTTCTCCCCATGTCCACATGGGTTTTCTTCATAACATAATAAAATCAACAAGACAGCACACTGACTATACAAAATGAATAAGCAGAAATCACAATTGAAATTATAACACAATGGGGTAGTTTAAAAATAGTAATAAATAAAAAAAATAAAAATAAAAAGGGACATGAGGAGCTTGAGAAAATAGGGGATGTCTGTACATGTGGGATGTGAAAGTAATATATATATATATATATATATATATATATATATATATATATATATATATATATATATATATATATATATATATATATATATATAGTGTACTATCGATATTATTTACATATAATTACAGAATGAATGGATTTTTAAACAAATACCGTAGTGCCGGACATCTGAATATGGATCAGAAAGGCTTTCTCCTCTCCAGAGAAATTTTAAATATATATCTTTAAGCAGGCAAATATAGAGTAACACAGTGTGAAATGCATCTCAATGATCATCATTTAAGATATTTTTGGTTCTTTTGATGTAATATGTTGGCATGTTTGGCTGGCTATATTTCTACATGCTTTCTAATTGAAATACAGATGTTCTCACACAATATAGACACAATATAGACACTGAGAAGTAATATAAAATTGTTCTTAAATAGTCCTTGCTACACTAAATTTTATACAACTACATAGATTGCCCTGATATTTCCTAGATAAGCCTAGATTTAGATTGGATTTTACAGTGCCATGGTTTGATGTTTGACCCTCACATCCCTGTAGATCTTGTGCCATCAGTCAGATCTAAAAGAAACAAATAAAGAGGCTTGGAAAATGGCCCGGGGAGCAGCTGCATCCCGTCAAGTGCTCCTGCGAGACCAAATTAAGCCACTGTAACGTATATCTAATACACCCAGCCACTAATGATGCCAGCAAAAAGAGCAAAATGTGTAGGTGCTCCTTAAAAATTACATGGACCATTACAGCAAATTGAAGGCAAGATTTATCTGCTGCCAAACGAAAGGGCATAATTTGCTTTACCTGGTAATCACAGGAGCAGCATAATTAAACATGAAACTGAAGCAAGACAGAGAGAGAGGAGTTTCTCCTGAGATGCCGACGACCTACTAATGATACAGTGTGTTTACAGATTGGAAGAATTGGATATCTGCAAACATTTTTATACTTTTGAGCATTTTATTCACAGTTGATAGTCATTAAGTTATGACACAAGGAAGATTCATAATATGATTTTCATAACAGCTTTATATCATTTCAACTCTCATTTCAACGCATTTCACACAGCAAAAGAAATTAAATTAAAGCATTTGTATTCACACCATGACTCTTACTAAAAGTAAATTAAATCAACCAAAAAGTGTGTGTATATATATATATATATATATATATATATATATATATATATATATATATATATATATATATATATATATATATATATATATATATATCTATGGATGGTAATTATGGATGGTAATGTGGCTGTATATATATCCATCCATCCATTATCTTCTGCTTTATCCTATATTGGGGTTGCGGGGGGGGGGGGGGGGGGGGGGGGGGGAGGAAACCGGAGAACCCGGAGGAAACCCACACGGACACGAGGAGAACATGGAAACTCCACCCAGATGGCGCTGAGTGTAAAATACCATGGCTCTGTAAAATCCAATCTAAATCTCGGCTTATCTAGGAAATATCTGGGGAATCTATGAAGCTGTATAAAATTTTGTGTAGCAAGGACTATTTAAGAACAATTTTAAATTACTGCTCAAGTTACCTCAGTGTCTATATTGTGTGAGAACATCTGTACTTGAATTAGAAAACGTAGAAATATAGCCAGCGATTCGAACCGGGATTCCGTAGCGCTGAGAGGCGAACGTGCTAACCACTAAGCCACCGTGCCGCCACGCTATATATAGTGGCTTAGTGGTTAGCACATTCGCCTCTCAGTGCTAGGGATTCCTGGTTCGAATCCCCATCTGGGTGGAGTATCCATGTTCTCCCCGTGTCTGCATGGGTTTCCTCCGGGATCTCCGGTTTCCTCCCACAGTCCAAAAACATGGATCAAGTTAATTGAGTTCTCCAAATTGCCCCATATAGAGTGTGTATGCGTGTGTGTCTGTGTGAGTGAGTGTGTGCCCAGCGATAGATTGGCACCCTGTCCTGGATGTATCTGCCCAGCACCCGAAACGTTCTCCCCTGGATGGGCATGGGGAACCCCCCTCGACCCTAATGTAGGATAAAGCGGAAGATAATGAATGAATGAATATATATATATATATATATAAATCGTTGTGTGCTTAATCCTCCACTAGTATCGTAGGGGGGATACCCATGCCAATCCAGGGGAGAATGTTTTGGGCGCTGGGCAGATACACCCAGAGCAGGGCGCCAATCTATTACAAGGCACACTGGACTATATAGGGATAATTTTGAGCATTCAGTTTACCTTGAATCATAGATTTGGAATGTGAGAGGAAATTTGAGAACCTTGACCTCATGTGGACACAGGGATTCAAACTTCAATCCCCAACGCTGAGAGGCAAACTTGCTAACCACTCTTCCACTGTGCCACCCATATATATATATATATATATATATATATATATATATA
This sequence comes from Corydoras sp. C115, assembly GCA_019802505.1. Lineage (NCBI taxonomy): Eukaryota > Metazoa > Chordata > Actinopteri > Siluriformes > Callichthyidae > Corydoras > Corydoras sp. C115. The sequence continues at coordinate 477,330 of JAFMOC010000015.1, read as the reverse complement.
TATATATATATATATATATATATATATATATATATATATATATGCTGTAAATGCATAAATAAAGAGGAATTTACACAGGGAAAATATATTCAACAATCATTAATTTATTATCTTCCGCTTAATCCTTTACTATGATTCCCTATACACCCAAGACAGGGCACTAAGTGCATAAAAGATGTTGAATGACAAACAGAAATAATATTTACCATGTTTACTAAAATTTATTACGTACTATGAAAAAGTATGACAGCTTCAAAATGACTTCTGCATAGTGAAACTAGATTCATGCATTGGTCAGGTGAGAGAGAGAGATTTTGGCCCATTTTTCCACACAAAATGTCACAACTTGAAGCTTAAGAGGGACCACTTCTGTGAACTCTGATCTTCAGCGCCATGTACATTTTCAGTTGGTTTAAGTCAGGTGATTGGTTCAATGAAGCTGCTTTCTCATTTCCTTGGCTACTTTTGAGACCATTGTCTTGTGCAACCTCATTTTATCTTCAGCATCCTGTCATTTCCTTTCCTTTTCCAATATATTCCATCTGTTATTTCTCACTTCTGTATTTTTTCATTGCGGCATTAATAAACCATCATCAATCAATTATCGGAAGCAATTAAATGGAAGCAGATTATTGTCAAGAGTGTCTTTGTATGATTTTGCATTCAATTTATCTTCAGTTATATTAAATCCACCCCTAAACTTCACTGTTGGTGCTGATTTCTTGGTTAAACCAGAAAGAAATCATTTGCACATATCTGTACCTCTGCAAGCTCATTAACTTTATTGTGCTGGATACTCCTGTTGCTAAAATAATTTGACACAATAAGTTGTGCATTTCAGCAACTCCCAAGTGTTAATGCAAATTCTCCTCCTCCTCCTCTATTTTCTTCAGCTTTTTCTTCATGCCTTGTAATTAGCACAGAGCCACAGATGTATGCTTCCTAGTGTGCGAAGTAGATAAAGCAAATAATGTGATTACTCAGTCATTACATATTAGAGTGCATTCATTATAGAGGCAAAAACCAAAATCTGAGCAATCTTCGACAAAGTGCTCAATATGTAATAGGATGCTGAGAACATAATGGTAATGATTCTGATGACGACTGGTTGAGACGCTTAATTCACAGAGGAGATGCAAATGCACAAAATTAATCTATCATGCAAACAAATTCTAATGACTTTAAAATATTCATTAAAATAGTTTAGCTCATTATTAAAATGTAATACTTGTATGCGTTACCTGGGGAAATGATGACTTGTGGGTAGGCAGGTGAGCCACCCAAAGAAGATGGTTTCATTTAGCAGCTAATTCAACGTTAAAATACTACTAATAAAAGCTATCTAAAACAAAGCATCATTAACAAAGTCATAATCATAAACAAGAACATTATAATGCTATCATGTGCAAGACAAGAGATGAACCTCAGTACACACAAAGCACCCTCCTGAGATGTGCAACAACCTGATGATTGTAAAAAACTGCAAAAAAAAAAAAAAATACTAAAAAAGAAAACAGAGTAAAACATAAGTTTTTTTACTTGGACAAAATTATATAGACAGACTTGCTAAAGAGTGTATTCACTTCTGCACTGGCATGAGAATTGGCAGCACGGTGGCTTAGTGGTTAGCACGTTCGCCTCTCAGCGCTAGGGATTCCCGGTTCGAATCCCCATCTGGGTGGAGTTTCCATGTTCTCCCCGTGTCCGCGTGGGTTTTCTCAGGGTTCTCCGGTTTCCTCCCACAGTCCAAAAACATGGATCAAGTCAATTGAGTTCACCAAATTGCCCCATATAGAGTGTGTTTGAGTGAGTGAGTGAGTGTGTGCCCAGCGATGGATTGGCGCCCTGTCTTGGGTGTGTCTGCCCAGTGCCCGAGACATTCTCCCCTGGATGGGCATGGGAAACCCCACCGCGACCCTAATAGAGGATAAAAGCGGATGATAATGAATGAATGAAGATCGTGGAGTAGCACACAAGGAACTACGGCACATGCCTGGGCTTGGGTATGCCAAATCTGTTTGCCCAGCAGTTCCTTTATTTTATTCCATAATAGCTCTGCATGTGCAGAAAGGCCTGCATTTGGTCTCTCTTCTATGTTTTTCATGCACTGAAGGTAAATGACATCCACATGAATGGTCCACTGACTGCTTATAGTGACGTACATCAAAATAGTTTTCAAGATTTCAACTACAGTGATGACAACAAAGCTACACCAGCAAAAGTTTGTTTTCCTATGTACATATGCCGGGCACTTTACCCCCTGCTGTTATTCGCTAATCTTTTTATAGGTCACTTGTTTTGTAGGTCATCCTGTAGTTGCTGACTGACATTCAAATAAGTTGACGGTCATCCCGGTCAGCGGAGAGTTATTTTCAACTTTTGCTGGTGTGTAGATTTGTTGTCCCCAATGTCTGTTGTTTGACCTTGGTGGAACAAACTGCTGTCTTAGAAATTTTAAGGCTGGAAGCAACACAACTTTCTCCACAAAGGCAAAGAATTTGGTGCATGGTCAATAGATATTCTTTTTTTAATTACCTTTGGGCTATTTCTAGCACCTTTTTGCCACCCAGCTTGTCCTATTGTGTGAAAATTCTGAACGGCTTAAAATTTTTGATCCAGGAGTGGTATAAGTACACCCCAAAACTGTGTGAAAGCCTGTCGGAGAGTACACCAATATGCATAACAGCTGTGATTAAAAATTAATGTTATTCCACCATATTGATTTCTAAACTCTTACTAGTTAAGAGTTTAGAGTTAAAACATTACTGTTGTTATTTCTAAATGAATATTTCATTTGGTGCACTGTTTGATTTATGGACAAGTATAACTTAGTTTGATTCTGATAACATTTGTTTGGAATGTGTAACACAGTACAAACAAATTTCCATGGATGCTATAAAAAGAAGTGTTGATGCTCACCATGTTTGAAAACAGAAAACTCTAAAAGTTGGACTCTGCCAATACACAGTCAGTGATGCATGAAATAGACCGCAAGGGTACAGAGGAACCTATGGTAACTTCCAAACAACTAAAACTGTTCTTAATGTTTGCCAACAGAGATTCACAATCAGGACAGCACTAAATAATAATGGTGTGCATGGCAATGTTGCAAGGAAAAGACTGCTGCCTTTCAAAAAGAACATCTGCAGTTTACTAAATATCACCCAGATACGCCAGAAAGATTATTTGTGGATGAAATTGAAACAGATGTTTAGTTATTTATTCAACTATTAAATATATGGGGGTACCACGTGCCCCCTCCCACCCTTATGGCAAAAAATAAATAAATAGCCAAATAATGAACATATAATTGTCACCAGGAGATAAAACGACAATATACAATAACAGCAGATTTGTACAGCAATCATGCAATCTACAATAATAGTAATGATGACAATAAGTCATCTATTTATGTCCAGAAGGCAGTAGAGTGTGGGGGCACTAATCTGTGGTTCATTTTAAGCTGTAATTATTTGTATAAATAGCTAGATAAATAGCAAAACAAAAATCTGCATTTCACTCTACTGCACAAGGACCATTCAGCTATTCATACTATTCGCTACTTGCAGCAGTATGTTAGTGCCTGAAGAAAAGTGGGAATTAATTCATGAATGAATTCATCTAGACAAAATGTAATAAGATATATTTGAATGTGTTATTTTTATATTTAGCACAGGTTGTTATTTAGCTTTTTGATAATTGGAACAGCAATCCAGACCTTCTGTATTAAATTAAAGTGCAGCGAAAATTCCGAACGAGAACCCATATTCAACATGCTTGAGTGAATTCTTGCATCAAATGGATTTAATTATTCCTTTAGCCCATACAATATTAATCATGTGTATTGATTTCTGAACTCCCCAGCTGCTTGTGGAAATGTAAATTGTGCTGAGGCAATATTAGGATGGGTTTTATTTGCATGGAAGCCCATTATTATTTTATAAGTAAATTTTAATATGGACTCAATTAAAACCCAGTGAGTGGAACTGAGAAACTGACCAAAAAAAATCATATACAGACACTGAAGCAGGATATATCAATTAGTGTGTGTGTGTGTGTGTGTGTGTGTGTGTGTGTGTGTGTGTGTGTGTGTGTGTGTGTGTGTGTGTGTGTGTGTGTGTTTGTATATATTACTTTTTCATGCAGGCTGACGTCCAACAGAATGATTCAAATGCAATACCTTATTTAGCCAATAAATCATTTTTAAAATGCACTGGCTTTTTAACAATTTGAAATGAAATGGATCTGTGAACTTTTGCAGGTTTGGTGCAATGTAGTGAGGTATAAACAAACATTCAACGGTTTTAAATATTTATGAATCACCTTATGTCAAACATTAGATAAGAAAAAATTTTAAAGCCCATTATGTCAGTTCCACTTACCATCTCGCTGATCTATGCGGTTTTAACAATTCCAGTCTGTAGTCCATCTGTTTCTCTGCTTACTTCATTAGTTCCCTTTATATGAGACAATACAATATTTTTTGGGTGGTGAATGATTCTGCACTGCAGTGACAATAATGCGGTAGTGTGGCACTACTATGATTAGATACAAATACTTTTAACACAACGTACTCCACCCTATAAATGTAAAATCCGAGACTTTTCGTCTAGGAGTGTCACTAAGGAGTTAAAAAAAATCAACTGTAAGTGTATGTACATGTTGGAACTGCGGGTAGTGAGAGTAAAATAACGGAAAATTATCTAATAAAGTGGCCAATTAGTGTGTGTTCCAACATTTTTAAAATTACATTACTTACTGCATATACTGCTGCTAAAAACCAATTTACATATTTTTATAGTTTGTATTATAGTACTAATAGAATTGTGCATACATAATTTTAACTTTTAGATTGTTAGGCAGCTGTTTAGATGCATCCATGGCTATTGACTGTAGGGACATGGTAAGCATCCAAAAAAAAAAAAAAAAAAAAAAAAAAACTAGTTTAAGAGGAACTTTCAAAAAAACTCAAGCAAACATAATTTCCTACAAACACCTGAAGGTGTTTCTATGGTTAGATATATTTTTTTTTTATTGTGTTTTGACTGGTTTTATGAGTACATGTGTCCATTTATTCCTAGAGGCACAACAAAGAGATGTACACATATTTTTTCAGCTGCAGTTGTGCTATGTTGGAGCTTCCTGATAGGTTGCATGAAGAATAATATAATAAGCCTATGATTCTCCTTGTTCTAGCCCCTGGGACTATCGACTACTGCAAATAAACTTGCTTCTGGCCTCAACAACAACATACACATTAATGCTGGGCATTTTGTTTGTAGGTTCATTTGTGGGTTCATTTAATATGTATATTATATGTATAATAATATATACAGGTAGTACTTTCTACCTATGACTAACATTTTCTTTTGTTAACAATCAATCAACGTCAACTACTCTACACCCTACTGCATCAAAATTCAATGTCTACTAAATATAAGCATATTTACTTACATCTAGTACATATTTTCATCCATTATTCACCTTAAACTGTCATGTTATTGCAAGATGTAAGTGTATGTACATGATGGAATTGTGGGCAGTGAGTGTAAAAAAAAGGATAATTATGTAATAAAGTGGCCAATTAGTGTGTAACTGTGATTTATCTGTGATATATCTGTAAATGGGTGGCACGGTGGCTTAGTGGTTAGCACTTTCGCCTCTCAGCACTAGGGATTCCCGGTTCGAATCCCCATCTGGGTGGAGTTTCCATGGTCTCCCCGTGTCTGCGTGGGTTTCCTCCGGGTTCTCCGGTTTCCTCCCACAGTCCAAAAACATGGATCAAGTCAATTGAATTCCTCAAAATTGCCCCATATAGAGTGTGTTTGTGTGAGTGAGTGTGTGCCCAGCGATGGATTGGCGCCCTTTCCTGGGTCTGTCTGCCTGGCGCCCGGGATGTTCTCCCCTGGATGGGCATGGCGAACCCCACCGCGACCCTAATAGAGGATAAAGCGGGAGATAATGAATGAAAGGGTATCTGTAAATGAATATATTTTTACTTTTTACATTCATTCCCTTTATTATAATAATGTTTATTGTATTGCTACTGCCTCTGTCTGTCTCTCTATCTGTGTACATGTCTGATTGACGACACCGCTATCTCAAATATCTGATATCTGCCTGCCTCTTCAACAGATCTGTTTCGATGAAGGCAGAGCTTCTCAAAATCCCAGCTAAATCCTCGATCCATCATAACGTGACCTTCCAAATCGATGGCTCCTCTATCACTCCAACCGATTTCGTCTGTAACCTTGGTTTTATAACTGACCCACAGCTTAAACTATCTGAATCTGTCTTCTTGACCGAACATGCTACTCAGCTGTTAGTTCAAGCCCTCATCCTATCCCATCTTGTTTATTTTAATGCACTGCTTGCGTTCTCCCAGCTTGTACAATCAGGCCTCTACAACTGATTCAAAACTTTGCAGCCCGACTTGTGTTCGACCAGCCCAATCGAACTGATGTTACTCCACTACTCATCTCTCTTCATTGGTTCCCTGTAGCTGCTCGCATTCAGTACAATACACTGACACTGCCCTACAGGACCAATTCATGGATTAGCCCCCCCCTTATCTTTAATCAATATTTTAAAATACACTCCAACTTGTTCACTTCGCTCTAGTGATGAATGTCACCATGTGATTCCACCCCATTCTCATTCTGTATCATTCACCACTGCAAAATGGTGCAACAATCTTCCCAACTCTGCCAATAAGGCAGAGTCGATTAGCACCTTTAAGAAACAACTCAAAACACAACACTTTCACAAACACTTTATATGTATAAAAAAAGTGGTGGGTTGTGGGTTCAAATCTCAGGTCCACTGATGTTACCAATGTGGGTCCTTAAGCAAGACCCTTAAGCCTAAATGCTCCAGGAATGATGTACCAACCCTGTGCTCTGATCCCAACCAAGGATATTTGTAAGTCACGTTGGATAAAAGCATCTTCTAAATGACCAAATGTAAATGTAAATTTAATGTATAATGATCAGGTTTGATAATTCTACAGTGTAGCTGTTTTCCCGTAACTACTCACTTGTGTTGTTTTCTCATTTGTAAGTCGCTTTGGATAAAAGTGTCTGCTAAATGATTAAATGCAAATGTAAATGTAATGTAATGTCTATTTTAGTAAAGAAAACAGAATTAAAGACTGGAATGGTGGAAATGGAGGAGGAGAGATGTAACTTGTTACAAGAACCAGTGTGTATTGTTGGAAACCATTCAAGCTGTATATAAATAATAATACTCTAAACCTACTGAGAAGAGGTAAGAAACTCTGTTTTGATTCCTGCTATCACCTGTCCCCAGTCCTTATTGCTTATACTATACAGATTTCTACAATGTATTGAAAGGATAGTGATGCATGCAGCCATGGAAACGTTACCCCTATAACACCTCAGATTCAGATTTTCATAAGTATACATCATAACAAAGTCCAGACTCTGCTCACTCTGCAAATTGAACAGGACCATATCTTCCAGACTAAGGCAGGCTGAAAATTAATAGGCGCTGCAAAGTCTGGCCCTAGTCACAGGTAGTCGAGTCTGGTGGTCGTGGAGCAATTTGTCACCTTACTGCACATATAGACTGCAAAGTGGGTCCAGTGCTTATTGTTTTGCAACTCTTTACACTGTCCAACTGGTTAAGAGAAATAAGCACCCATCTAAGCCTTGGTCCTCAAAAGATCTGTTTCAATAAAGACAACAACAACCAGAAAGTGTCTCCTTGCCACTGTCACTTAGGTCAATTGCTCTTTGAGGATTTAATCTACGTTTCGAGATAGGACTAGGACTTGTGAATGACAAAACCTTACTTGTACTGTTTATAATTCCTTATATTTATTACATATTATGCACATTAATGACTTCCAGATGGCTGAGTCTCCTTTGTCAGGCTTGGTTTCTTAAACATACATTTGCCGTGACTTATTACTTAAATACCACAGTTTGATGCTGACCTTTCTCTTTGGGGTACCAAAGCAATTATTTGTTAGGAGTCATACGGTCTGGTTCAAATATGTCAAACCAGGTATGAGTGGCATCACTGAGAAAGCACTTTACAAGTTTAGCTGGAACTATAAATGAATCTAATTTGTTTTGTTTGTATAACATATTTGTAGCTGATACAAATAAACCAGACTTGGATAGTTCTAAAAGGATGATTCTAATGATGTTGATGTCCCACCGCTCTAATCCTAACTGAAGATTGCACTGATGACTTAAACATGTTTCTGGCCACTATAGCTGGTCTTTCTCTCTGCATGGGGATATTCATGCTTGCACATATGTTATTTACTTCACTCATGTAGGTCAAGCATACACTAAAAGATTTTAGTCAGTATATGTAGGCCCCAGATATATATTAAAATCAAAAGAAAATCTCAGCATGCATCCATCACTGACTTTTGTTTAATGTGAGATTGGTTGGGGACTCTGCAGGGAATATCAGATTAGTCTAGTTTTATATGCAGTATTTATTCTTGGCTGCTACAGTAAATGCTTTTCAGCAACATCAGGAATTCCCCATGTATATAAGTCTTCATTCTACATAAATCATATAATACGTGCACTCTGAAGATAGAAAAAACTGTTAAAACCTTGGATCCAGCCCCCACTTTGCTTGATTGTTATGCATAAAGTGACCAACAATCACTGAATCAGATATATGCTTTTAATTAATTACAACTTTGTTGTTAAGGAATAGCAAATACAATGAAATAAGCTTTTTGTTACCCTACAGCCATAACAGAGACTGTGTGTAAGTAGATGAATCCAACAGAGAATGCAATTTAAAAATCAACATATTTCTCAGTTCATATACTTATATAAAAAAAAAAAATAATAATAATAATAATAAAGCTATTAAATATGTTTTATTTAATAAAATGGAATGACCCAAGAAAAATATTGAACACACTTCTAAATGTAAAGTGAAAAAGCTACCTGAAAAAGTTTACATTTTTAATAAAAGTTTTTTAATTTTTATTTTTAGTTTAGATCCATTGTTTAATAAAACTTTGAAACTCTTAGGTACTCTCTTTTGTTTTTCCTGGTTATCGATTTAGTTGTTATGTTTGATTTGTAAACCACAACTAAACTAAACTGAACTAAAGCTCAACCTCAACCTTGGAAAATACACCCACAGGACGATAATCGATCGCTGGGCACACACTCAATCACACACACACACACACTGAACTGAATAGGGGCAATTTGTAGCAGACAATTCAACTTGAATACATCTCTTTAGACTGTGGAAAAAAAACCCGGAAAAAAAACCAACCACTATACCACTGTGTTAACCTTTGTTTGTTTTTATTATTTGATATTTTAAGTTATGTTTCACATTTTGATTGAGTTGCGTTTAAATGTATAAAAAAGATATTAAAATACAACTAAAAAATAACCTATATAGTAACCAGTGGCTTTTCTGTGCAGGTTACAAAAGGAAGGCTTGAGCGGACAAGCAAGAGCTTCAGCATTACAAAGTATGTACTTTATGTATTTATAAATACATTCACTGTTTGGGGCTGTGCATATTACACTGATGCTAAAAGCCAAGACAATAGAAAAATAGTTACGTGGCCCGATGAAGATACCAGCAGGCAAGAAATTTTTGGGAGCGAAGGGGGAAATTAATGAAAATGTGATGTGACCCAGTGGTACATATGTCCATCCAGGTTTCAGGCGCTTAGAAAATAAACCCAGAACAGGGCACCAGTCGATCACTGGGGACACACTCACTCACACAAACACACTAAACAGGGACAATTTGGAGCAGACAATTCACGTTGAATGTTTTTGGACTGTGGAAGAAAACCAGTGGGACACATGTCCGTTCTAATTCTTAGCATGTGTGCCAGAGATCAATTTGCAGATAAGTTTATAATCTACAAATAGCATTCAGTTTGTCATAAAACAGAAAATCTTTTTATGATTGCTGCCATTACCAGGTAAATACTGAAATATACTCCAAAAGAAGCCATGTAGTGGTCTCAAAATAACAAGTTTAGTAGCAGAAAATCCCTAAACCTAGGTAGGGCTGGGTTTAAATAACCAAATAGACCTTCTAAGAGAAATAAATGTGAATGGCAGTCAATTAATTGAACAAGCATGATAAAATGAAGGAATTAGTAGATTTACTAAACTAAACAGATATAGGGCAGGAGGGCACCTTGCACTCCTAACATGTTTACTGTTATCTGTTATCAATTATCTGTTAAATAAAGGTTTAAGTGGGTTAACAAAATATATTTGTATTGCGTGTCTCATGTTTGCTGGAAATGCAGTATATCTTCAAGTACTTATTGTATAGTCTTACCTTATAATAAAATACATTTGCTTTTACAATGATTTTAAACATATTTTTGGAATACAGAACTTTGATATTAAATCACAATGATTATAACTATCATATGAGAATTTATGTCATACTAATGTAGCAGCCAGCTGTGTCACATCCACCATATGACCCTGAACTTCAGATTACATGATTATTCTGACACTTAGCTCATTAATTTAATGACTTCTCCTGTGAAAACCTGTCAATATGTTAAAAATGGAGGTCCGCTGAGAAGGTCACAAGAATGATGGTGAATATATTATTGACTGGTTGGTCATTTGGTGATCTTAAAATTTAAAAATTTTAAACACTATAAGAGAAATGATAAATAATTCCTAACTTCATAGACAGTATAAAACACACAAATAATATATATTTTCCAGCATGACCCTTTATAATATGAGGATAATTTTTAGCATTGTTTAAGAAGTTTTGTGTCATGTTCTAAACTGTACAAAAAGCATGTTTTTAACTTAATTTTCTTTACAGGTCTAAGCTAATTGAGTTTTGGTATTTTAGAATTATTACTCACTTCAGCTAATTATCTTTCACTAAGTCCTCCATGCTTCTTAAAGATGCTTAAGGACAGAGTTTAGAGATCGTTCCACCATTCCGCCCTTCTGCAATGATTACAAGACACTGTACAAGACACTGACTCTGGTCTAGAGGAGAATCTCTGGATCTGCGACCAGATATTCTTATTCTTATTCCCTCTTACCTTCACTCTACATTTCCAAAATGTACACTCCAACTACTTTGCTCTAGTGATATTGTCGCCTGGTGAGTCAACCTCACCATGCTGCAAATTTTCACTCTGAACAATCTCCCGAACTCTGTCCGTAAGCATCTTTAAGAAACATCTCAAAACACTTCTCAAAACACTTTCACAAACACCTGATATAAAAAAGGGTGCAGGATCAGATAATGATCAGTTTTGATAATTCTACAGTGTAGCTGTTTTTTTCTGTAACTACTGACATGTTTTGATCTCATATGTAAGTTATTTTGGATGACTAAATGTAAATATAATGTAAATGTAATTACTGCCTTCATTTTATTCTGTTTTGTATTACAGATGTTGAAACAACACCCAAAGAAACCTCATAGCTGAACTCATCCAATTTAGCTTTCCTGTTCTAGTAAGTTCTAGTCAGTCGTCTCCTGTTGTACTACACTGAATTCTTTTTATTATGCCATTTCGATAACTTTTTTAGTCCTTAACTATAATTGTTGTGATAAGTTGTTATTCTCTGTATTTTCCCTAACCTTACTCAAATCCAGGGATTACAGAAGAGGTCCATCCATGTGGAGTTTGGATGTACTCCTGAGCACATCGTCTGAGTGGGTTTCCTCTGGGATCTCTGGTTTCCAAACATGGTCTAAAAAATGCTAGTAGGGGTTCTACCAAATGACCCTTAGTTGTGAATTTGTGTGTAAATGTTTTGTCTGCCCTGTGATGGATTGACAACATGACTAGGGTGTTTTCGCACCTTTCATTCTGGGATATGCTCCAGGAATCTCTATGACCTGACTTGTATTAGCAGCGTAGAAAATGAATGAACAAATGATTTAATAGTGTGTTTAAAAAACCTGGCATTTTATCTATCAAATTTTAAGAAAAAGAAATATATAATACATCAAAATGCTTAATCATTTATTTATGACCACCCAACCAGTTTGCTTTCATTTTATTATTTCAACAAAAGCTTTGATTTTTTAAGATCTGTTGTGTCCAAATCTCATACATCAGCTACTCTGCTGAAGTGTCCATACTCCTTTAGGAACATTTGTAAATTTGCCATCTTTGACATGTGATTCTTACCATTCCTGTAAAACATAGATAAATAATAATATCAAAATGTATTTAAATACTGATGTTATTGTGATGCTTATTAAAATTATATGATACAAGAATTGACATGGAAAATAATCAAATATTATTATTATTTTCCATGCAGCCATCCATTATCTTCCATTTTATCCTCTACTAGGTTCGCGGGGGGGTTCCCCATGCCCATCCAGGGGAGATTGTTTCGGGCGCTGGGCAGATACACTCAGGACAGGGTGCCAATCTATCGCTGGGCACACACTCACTCACACAGAAACACTCTATATAGGGCAATTTGGAGAATTCAGTTGACCTTGGTCCATGTTTTTAGACTGTGGGAGGAAACCCACATGGACACGGGGAGAACAGATTGGGATTCATAGCGCTGAGAGGCAGACGTGCTAACCACTTATCTACCGTGCTGCCCCAATTATTATTATTATTATTATTATTATTATTATTATTATTATTATTATTATTATTATTATTATTATAACAATGATGGGGGCACGGTGGCTTAGTGCTTAGCATGTTCACCTCTCAGCGCTGGGGATTCCAGGTTCAAATTCCAATCTGGTGGGAGTTTTCATGTTCTCCTCCTGTCCATGTTTCCTCTGGGTTCTCCAGTTTCCACCCACCATCATAAAAAACATGGATTCAAGCTAAATTGAATGCTCTAAATTGCCCCAAATAGTGTTTGTGTGTGTGTCTGTGTGAGTGAATGTGCCCAGCAATAGATTGGCGCCCTGTCCTGGGTGTATCTGCCAGTGCCTGAAAAGTTCTCATTTGGATGGGCCTGAGGATACCCCGCTGCAACCCTAATAGAGGATTAAGTGGAAGATAATAAATGAAAGAATGAATGAATAACAATAATAAGAATAATAAAAAGAATAACATTATAATAATCTGAGATGTTACTCTGATCAGCTAATAAAGCATAGGTGTTTTGGCCAAAGTTCATGCGGCTTTAAAACAAAAACAATGTTTTAGACATGATTAATGTTGTAGAAGTCCTTTTCCATGTTTTTTTCCTTGGTTAGGAAAATCATTAATGTAGACTAAAATATTTTGATAGACATCAATATCATCTATTTATAAATGTAGATCATAACATTAGATAAATTAAGATTTAATTTTAGGACATTGTATAAAATGCCTGGTGTCTCCTGTGATGACCAAGTTCTCAAAGTGTAAACTTTGAAACCGGTTTCTGTACCAATACTGACTGAGATGAGTCTTGTGCATTAAAGGCATAGTGGCACTAATCAGGGAAACCACTGCCAAACTTCATCAGTACTGCTGGCAAGACCAGATTGTGGGATACTGCTGCAACAGTGACCACTGCTGTGAGCTCAAGGTGTTGGCACAAGTGGGCAAAGGGAAATGAGGTGAGGGGGGGTAAACTACAACTTTGCATCATTACACAATGCTGTTGAAATATGACTCTGGTCATTCATGAAAAGCAGCTGGTACCAAGTTCATGTAGCAAAAAGCATTGGCAAGCAAATTCCTTCCTTCGGACAGTAATAAATGTTCTGTACTAGGATTGCTTAGGATGAGAGCTACAGCAAAACTCTCTAGGAATTACATTAGAGAGTCATCAGTGTACTAGATCTGGTTAAAAAAAAACATTGCTAAGCCAAAGTCACACCTACTTATGAAATCTGGGCACAAAGACATAAAGCACAGTCCAAATGGCGATTACAGAGTACTTCAGAAAGTGGAGGAAATAGGTAAGGAGGCAGAAAACAGAACCTCTGTTCTTAGGGCGTTTGTAAGATTGGGTTTCACAGCTCAGTTAAACCCAGAGGACTATGTACTGGCCCAGGCGAAGGAGACTGAGCCGGCGAACAATAAGGAAAAATCTGTGCATAGTCCATTAATTTGACTTTTTTCTTCCTTTTTCAATAAGTAAACTTTAAGTATTCATTAAATGAGCACTAAAGCCCCTTTAATGGTGTTTTTGCAGCTGGCTGTGGCTCTCTCCCTCCTCGTTTCACCAATAAAGCTTCTTCCTGAGTGAACATTAACATGGGAAGTGAGTAACATCATACTTGGCAACATAGGTTTGCCCTTAAACACTTTGGGATGTGAGCGAATCAAACTTTAGGCCAATTTAGCCTGGTTCTTGCTCAGTAGCTTCCAAAGCTGACATATGGACTTTTAATCACATTCCATTTCTGACTGAACACCCCCCCGCCCCCCTTTTCCCTTACTTCTGGTTACTCTTTGTGCATGTGTGAGGGATTTTGCTTCATGATTCATAGCTTTAAGTGTTAACAGTCATGTAAAACACCAACAGAGCTCTGTGCCATTAACACACACAACGCACATGCACGCGCATAGACACGCACACACACACACACACACACACACACACACACACACACACACACACACACACACACACACAGCAACCTGTATTTAAGAGTATCATTATAGAAAACACAATTTTCTGTCTTAAATAATTTCAGGACATATTTAATACATAACAAATATTCCAGTTTTTTGGTGCCAGTTAAAACACAACAGTCTCATAAGTGATAATTTGTTTTAAATCAATTCTATGTAATTCTATGTAAGCTGTTTTGTAAAATTGCAGAGTTATGAAATGCTATTTTAAAATAAATAAATAAAAATGATGAATAGTTAAAAATGGACATTGTCATAGGAATAAAATGAAAAGCTGATGTAATATACTTATTTAATACAGTCATAATTTTCTTGTCATATACATGTGTTATCAGGTTTTTAATAATATTTATTATTAATCATTTTCAAATTATATTATATTTAATACCACTACTACTACTACTACTTATTATTATTATTATTCTTATTATTATTATTATTCTTATTATTATTATTATTATTAATAATAATAAAAAAAAGTAATAAGTGGAAGAAGGAAGAAGTGTTTTATGAATTTACCTTTTCTCTCTGTTAATGATATGCTACTAATAAAAGTTATTTAATCTAAAGGTTCTTAGAAAATTGAACAAAAAAACTAAAGCTGTCAAAAAACTTTTACTATTAAGAGCTCAGAGTGGAGCAAGTAAACATTGAATGCTTTATTATTTAGAGACCACAAGTTTAAATCCTAATGATTTCACAGCTTTCTATGGCCAGAGCTCAAAAGGAATAAGATGGTTGTGCCTCAGGGAGAAACATACTTTCCTCTAAGAAGGTAAGTTAAACCAGCCACCCACCCACGGTTTAGATGATGTGCTAGTGCTTGCTTTAGAATGAAGTCCATAATAATAATAATAATAATAATAATAATAATAATAATGATAATAATAATAAAGAAATGTAGCAAATTAAAATAAAAAGTTAAAACAACAATATCATTATTGTTGCTGTTGTTATAACAATAATAATAATAATAATAATAATAATAATAATAATAATAATAATAATAATAATAATCATAATTATAATAACAATAATAATAATAATAATATTATTAATTATTATTATTATTATTATTATTATTATTATACAATAGTTTAATTGGTAATTGTTTTATTTGTTATGTTTTATTAATTAATATTGTATTATATTAAACATATAATAATTGTGGGCACATAAATATGAGTATGCATATGGCTCTAAAGCTAAGACATAATAGTATTGTAATACAACGTAGTAAACAAGAGTAAGCATGTAATGTTATGACAGTCTTCTGCCTAAAGAAAAAAAAGATATTTAAAAAATAATAATAATTAACATACAAAAATATAAAGTCAAAAATATAAAAACTTCTAGAATTGAGTATGTTTGTATTATTGTGTTATGTTTGTATTTTCTATTTAATCCTACTTAAACAATGCAACGGCCAAATCTTTGAAATGCTGCTCCCTTGCTCATTGTCTTATGCATCGTTGCAAAGCTGAGGTTAATTTCTTTACAGGAACGGGCCACTAGCAGCAGTTATGGCTGGTTTCCTTGCTCCCCGTTGTTTAAAACCTGTAATTTATGATGCGCAAAGAGGACGTGATCCGTTACCCCCTCTTTGCATTGGGTTGTGGGCTTAAACTCTTCACTAATATGACCTTTGAGAGAAAGCGGACCATCTAGGTTTGGTTGCAACTCAGTGGGTTCTTGATCAGCATTTCCTCCTGTTTAATGTGCTGTGTTACCTCGAGGACCAAACCGGCATCAAAAATGTTCCAAGGCTGGAAATATGCTTCTAATTGTTCCTTTGCAGATGCACAGGACTCTGTGTGCATATGGGTGGATGTGTGTGTATGTAGAGATCTGTGCATATGTGCATACGTGTAGCTCTTAAACTCTCAGGTGGTCATGATATCTGATTTACTTAAAGCCAGCTTTAGAAGTCAGCAAAGGAAGCTTAATTCCCAGCACAGTGTTTTAGTTTTCAAATGCCCACATCACAATCTGAAAAAAGCAAGTTCTAATGCCAGTGATTTCATTTAGGAAGCATACAATTGTTAATCCTACAAATACAAATGTATAATCAGGGGACAAAATAGTGCATTTACTTTAAATAATAGTTTCAAGAGTTAAAAAAAAGTGGATGTGTACAGGTAATAGGGTGCCTTTCGATCACTTTGCGATTTTACAAGACCGGTCTGGCTCCGGCCTACTCCAATTCCAGCAAAGTTCAATTTTGTAGCTCAAATATTGGCTGAGTTATGTTATTGCACAAATCAGGTAATGTTAAGTGAATACCAGAAAATCCAGGAATATTTCAGGAACAGTTTGACCTATTGCATAACTGTATATAAGCACTCATCTCACCAGTAAGTCAGACGTGTCCTGTGAAAATTACGTCGATAGCTTGTAAATTGCGGGAGAAATCCTGTCAAAAATGGTGGAATACTAAAAATCTAATAATAATCCAATAATCACACTAATTATTTCACTAATTATACCATGCATGTTACAAATGCAAATGATACTTCAGCTGCACATGTGACCCTATAAAACAAAGATACAGCATGTGGCACTGCTCACTACTGTGAAAGATCAACAATGCATAACTTAGAGAGCATGTACACTGTACAGAAATGAAATAAAAGAAACAAAGGACAAAAAGGGTGCTTATAAGTCCAGTCCTAAGCTGCTGTCCTCGCCAGGTGCTCCTCAAAGCTGCGCCAATGGAACGAGAGTTGCGTCACACACATCAATGGGAAGTTAGCACAGACGACCCTCGGCCTCTTTTACAGACGGCAGTTGGATGACGGCTTACCGCTTGTGGCCTGCTCTTCATTAGCAGGTCTACTGAGATATACAGCACCTGTCTCCGCCTCCCGCTTCAAGCTATAGACAGGGTCAGAAAAAAGTCCAATACCATAATACACAACCAACTTCAACCCGAATGTGAAGCCTGAATGAATTATTGTGGAACATCCCAACATTTAAATAAAGCTCTGCAAGCTTATTTAATGGCTTTATACTAGAAACATTTTTGGCTGTGGATACATCTGCAGGTGTTCCAAATTACAGGTGCATCTACACCCTGCTCATGTCAGCAACGCTCACACCACTGGACATAAAGCAAGAGGTAAAAAACAGGTTCTACCCACATTACATAAAAAGATTTAAAATAAGGTAACTATCACCTCAAATGAAAAACAATATCATAAGACTTTGACATTATTGTGGCGTTACGTGGCATTCACATTCTTGTGGGTGCCACATGGAGGTTATGTGGGGTGATATGTTTGGGCACCAAAGTGCGGGTTGACAGGTTGATGTGCCAATGGGGATGGTTCCCTGAGCTTTCGGGAAAGCGCTCGTGACTCTTTCGTGACTTTGTGAGAAATTAAGGTTCATACCTTCTAAAATGGCTACCTGACTCATGGTCTGTTCCTCATCACCACCACATTATTATCAGCAAGTGTAACCATCTCTATAAAAGGAGAAGTTTTGGTATTTTGCAAATCTGAAGCAAGCAGTGGTTACACGAAGCCAAGATAGAAAGACATCTAAGACATTGTCCAAGAGAAACAATTGTTGCTGTCTCTCAATCTACAGTATTAAAATTAATTTACAAACACTCTAAAGTCGGCGGCACGTTGGCTTAGTGGTTAGCACGTTCACCTCTCAGCACTAGGGATTCCCGGTTCGAATCCCCATCAGGGTGGAGTTTCCATGTTCTCCCAGGGTCTGCGTGGGTTTCCTCCGGGTTCTCCGGTTTCCTCCCACAGTCCAAAAACATGGAACAAGTCATTTGAGTTCTCCAAAATTGCCCCATATAGAGTGTGTATGCGTGCGTGTCTGTGTGAGTGAGTGTGTGCCCAGCAATAGATTGGCGCCCTGTCCTGGGTCTGTCTGCCCAGCGCCCGAGACGTTCTCCCCTGGATGGGCATGGAACCCCACCGCGACCCTATGATAGGATGAAGTGGAAGATAATGAATGAATGAATGAATGAATGAACACTCTAAAGTCTATCTTTTTACTAATAAAAGATGAATATGCCAAAAATCTACTCAAAGTGGACATTACAGCAAAATCCCCCAAGGTGGAACCAAAAAAAAAAAACATCTTATATTCTAGTTAACATTTTATTTTTTAAAGTTCATAAACTGTAAAATTTTAAAAAAAGAAGAAAAAAACATATGGCTTATTTGCAATGGTTACAAAGAAAAAGCGTATTAATATTGCACCATGCTTTACATTTGCAAAGTTGGAACAAAATACAGGACTTCTGTTACAACATGACAGATGAGACACAGAGTGAAGATGTTTGCTGGTGGTGAAGAGGTGATTAATTTGGTTCGTTTAGCAACCATGGAACTTGGGCACATTGCATTTATAAATTTCACTATGATCTCCTTTGTATAGTAAATTATTTTAAATTTACTTGAGAAATCATCTATTCAAAGGCTAAAGTTTGACCAAAACAGGGTCATGCAACAGGACAATGACACACCTACACACTAACAAATCGGCTAAAGAATTTCAATGGCTCAGTCAAGCCATGACCCAATGTTGTACAGAGGAGTGGGTCAGATTTATCTAGAACTATGTAAGAGAATAAAAAAAAAAAATCACAGAAAACCATTTTAAGTTATTGTTGCTGAAGTTGGTATTACAAGCGATTGATTCAAGTGGTGTACATGGGCCCATAGCTTTTCAGGATACTTTCTAATATTTTAAGCTTGTTATGCAATCCAGTGTTAAAGATATTAGGTCTATGAATAGGTTTGACTAATTATTGGCTTCAGTCAATATTAAACTACCATATAGGAATGTTTAAGGTCAGCTTGATATATGGGTGTGTAAATGGTTTCTTGTAAGCCATATTTTGGTTAAAAAAAAATAATGTGACAATTGCGAATTAAGTTTTGTTTCTTGTTGTTATGTCCATTTTTAAAAACTTCAGATACAGGATACAGCATAGTCGCATTTTAAATAGATCAGTATCCGTACTGTAGCTTCACTGACTAACTGAACATTATAGATTACTGGACAATTATTTTTCACACATCTGTGATTATAAAAATGCAAACTTAACAACATTTTAAAGACAACAAATCTAAATATAACTAATAATATAAAGCACAATCCCATAACCAAGTGTCTGATGACATTCAAATAGGACTGCAATTTTTCCTTGATTGACATAATATATACTATGCAAGTTGGTATATATTAGTATTGTGACACCACAACCACAAAATACCCACAACTCTATGCTCTGATTGTGTTTTTACATTTAGCCATTAGGCATTAATAATTTCGTTGCCACAAAATGACAAAAACAAACTGTGCAGCTAATAACAGCAAATGATCACTAAACGCAAATGATCATTTTGGAGAATGCTCTCTAGTCTGAAATAAATCTTTATATATGTATAGATAAACTTAGATAACTATGCATTTGGGTGTTACGAAATATTCCAGTCATTTTTAAATGTTGATCTTTACTAACACGTCAACAGACCTTCTAGACATTTAGGACAGCAAATTCATGATTACAATCAACACCTCAAATCTGCTTGTATTTATTGAAAACACCTGGTATTTTGAGAATCTCAGGCTTTTATATTTTCTACAATATGGGTTGTGAATGTTTTATCAGTGTTTTCAATAAAACAACGAAAGTATGTGCGTGTATGTGATCCTCTATATCCGTACTCCGTGATATTTATGGCTTTGGCCCAGCAGGGGAGATTATGCTCTCCCTAACAACTCCCAACAGCCCTGTGACCTGTGTGTGTGTGTCAAAAGTTATAATGTCCATTAGCTTTTGCACTGGAAGCTGCTGAAGGGTGCTCACATGGGTCATGCAGCCTTGCAAGTGTGTGTGTACAATGTTAAAAGTATTGCTGTTTTTTTTTTTTTTTTTTTTTTCCAGGTGGTGGGTGAAGGTCACTGCCCAATCCATTAGCCTTCTAAAGATGAACACGACACCAGCTGTGAGAAATGTAGCTCTGCTCCCTCCAGGTTATGCACACAGTAAGACAAAGCACACAACTGCAAAACACTTCCTAATACACACCAGAGTACTAATGCTTACTTAACATGCTCCGAGTAAAATCTGGTAATGTCATCCTTGTAACGATGAACTTCATTTAATAATTATAATAAGAAATAAACATTACATTTAATACTGCAATAATATACATATACCATTTTATAAAACT
This sequence comes from Corydoras sp. C115, assembly GCA_019802505.1. Lineage (NCBI taxonomy): Eukaryota > Metazoa > Chordata > Actinopteri > Siluriformes > Callichthyidae > Corydoras > Corydoras sp. C115. The sequence goes on along the minus strand of JAFMOC010000015.1, from coordinate 456,543 downwards.
GGTAGTTCTGGTCCTTAAATCTGATTGGCTGGTTACCTACAGTATATCCATTTCACATTCATATTATTGCAGAATATATATTAAATTATTTTAAATCATGTACCATAAATGGAAATACAGATTAATATAAACATTAACAGCTGTTTATTAATATAATATAATATAATTAATATAATATAATATAAACAGCGAGCCGATTTCTGATAAGCAAAAAGCATGTATCCTGTTACTCAGCAATTAATGTTCACTTTAAAAAACAGACTAGATTATGTCCTGGAACACCAGTTTATTAATTATTAATTTATTTATTAAAGTTTTGTTTTTAATGAATAAGTTTGTAAGTCAAACCCAGGAATCACAGGAAACAACTCTGCATTACGTGGTGCCTAACATTACCTATTTCTTGTGATTTATTCAGAAAAATGTATGCCCTCTTGTGCCTTATTGCTTTAGTATGTTATACTCAGAAAATTACATTTAAATACTTTATAAAGAAGTGATGCGAACTTCATGGTGCTGCCTGCAGGGAAATGATAAACTCTTGTTTAGTGATTTTGGTCATTTATATACACAATCTTTAGATCTCAAATTGTTTGTTGGTAAATTCCTTTCATACATTTTATGTAGGGTTTAAATCTTCGAAGTGACCTGTTACAGTGTGTAATTTAAAGTTTGGGCTTTTTTTTATTAAAAAAAAACCCATAATTCTAGTCTTACTATACTGCATGCACAAACATGTTTACCTCAGAGAGTGTGCGCAACCTGCATAAAGTAAATAAAAGTGCCACCAATTTGCCAAAACATGTTTTTCTCCCAACAACTCAAAAAGGTGTACTGCAAAAAGAGTGAGACCTGCGGCACTCTGTTGGCCAAACTTTTTAACAGTTAGCACTGGGACAATAATATTATTCAGATGCATCCATAGCTGGAACTAATTGCGGTTGCAAAAACAAAATTATATTTTTGTGTGCAATTGAATTTACACGATTGGCCTATTTTAAATTTATTTTCTTTTTGTGGAATCAACTGAGAGTCTACTTTGCAGACTCATTCTGAAGTATGATGCTGTTAATAAGGCATTTAAAAATATTTTTTGTACTATCCCGTCAAAAGGTGTGTAATGTCATTAAACTCAGATTAAAAAATAAGCACCTTCAATAATTGCAATGTAACGAATATAATCCTTAAACTAATAAAAAACTGAAATCAAAAGTGGTAAACAGGGTCGATTTACAAAAACAGTTGCATAAACATGAACATTACCACGTTGCCCAGGAAACAGGTGCAAAAACATCACAGAGAGGAAGACAAAATGTGGGGTTAAATAACCAAAACTGGAAAAAGAGTTGCAAAAAACATATAATTAATAAATAAATGAAGCAAACATAAAAATAAAGAGGTGTGTGATTGTCATTATTGAAGACTCCAGTGTGCTGTGATGATAAACAAAAATATCCCCTCTTCTTCCTTTTTATAAAGTAACTTATTGATAGTGCTTTTTATAATAGTACATTGTCACAAAGCAGCTATACAGTGTTGTAAGACTTTAAACGCCAAAAATGAGCAAGTTGAAGGGACAGTGGCAAGAAAAAACTCCCTGTTATGTTGTTATTTTAAGGAAGAAACCTTGGAAGGATCAATGCTCAGTGGGGGACTCATCCTTCTTTAGTGGCCGGGCAGCATCAACAGAGCAGGACAGCCATGTACAGATTGTGTGGTGAGTGCATCACTGTCATAAGAATAGATCTCTATTCATTCACACTTAGATATTTTGGATTTTGCTCATAAAATCAGAAGGGAAAGATCTACATACTACCTTTGAATGTTACTATAGGCACAAGCATATTGAAATAAAGGCACATTGAAATTCATAGACTATATATTATGTATGACTATTAAATTATCCTAAATATGTACATTAAGAAATTATAAGTAGAAGAAACTCATAATTTTAGCTGCATGAGGATCAGTATGTCAGTTAAAAATAAAGAAGTGCTTTCATAGTAATTATTTTTTCCCACGTCGGTGTAACACTTGTCTGAAGTTGGTACATTAATTAATTACCACTGGAGTTTAGTGACAGAGAATGAACCAGTGCTGCAGAAACAAGATTCACACCTTAGTTGCTTGCTACATCTCCATTTCGCTCTCTCACCTTCTTTCTGGTTTGCTGTCTCAGCACTAAACTGCAGACAGAGAGAAATGTGTAGGAAAAGAAAACAGAAAATTTGGAGTTAAATGCCCATTGTCACTCTGTCGTGTTTATTTATGTTGGACCTGCAGGTATTTAATGTTGCTAATTGCTTGCTTTATGTGTATTGTGTATTAAACAATGCAATGTTTATTCCAGTTGTTTTTCTGCTGTCCAAAAGTATGTAGCTACCCAAATAGTTTTTCAGCCCCTATTTTTAATGCTACTGCATACAAATGTTATAGTTTATTTGTTTATTTACTATGATTCACACACACACACACACACACACACATACACACACACACACACACACACACAATATAACATAATATATGCTATTTTTGAATAGGAATTTTTTTTATTTTAAATTATAAAAAATATTTTATGACATCATTTAATCGCTGAACTACAAATAAACAAACAACGTCAAGGTCATTACAACATTTGACAGGCAGATCTTTTAGATGCACTTACAAAAAATTATTTGCAGTTGAATTTGTACAAACATTCATTGGATATTAAAAGATTTTTTATTTGTTTCTTTCTTTATTTACAGAGTATTCATATTAGGATTAAGCAATTTATGAAGCTAACTTAATTTTTACTAGTTAAAATATATATCATTAAATATCATTCAACATTAAATATTATTATTATTATAAAAATCAGTTGCACGTATATATATATATATATATATATATATATATATATATATATATATATATATATATATATATATATATATATATATATATATATATATATACACACACAAACAGACACACACTCTCTCACACACCCATGAGGATACTGGTTGTATTGATTGTGTCTGTAAAAGCTGCTGTAAGGAATATTAGGAGTTGTATAGTTAAAAGTGGGTAAAGAGGAATGAGCTGAAAGCATAACATATGTATAAAGAAATACAGAGAAAGCTAAAATAAAAACAGCATCAAGAAAAAGAGAACTCGATTATAAGAAAAACAACACTTTAGTACAAAAAACTGGACACTGAGGGGTTTAATTTGTAATAGAACTAAGAAATGATAATTAAATGCATTGTAAAAATAATAAAATTAAATAGAGAGAGAAAAATATAGAGAAAACTTTTGCAGAAAAAGAAAGCTTTGCAGTTTAAATGTATAAACAACATGGTTCACATCATGCTCTATATATTTCAATGTGTACATACAGTCTGTGTACTATTAAACGTGTTGCAATAATTTGGAAAAAACATTTTTGTTAAAGCACAGTTTGACTGTGCACTAAGCAAAATCCTTAAAGAGAATCCCACAGAACTCTGGCCAACCTTTTAACACTTAATAAATTGGGATGTTGATTGTAAGCCAGACTTTTAAGTCACAAATACTCTTTTAACTGAGAGGGCACAAATTCAAACAGACACACTCTAATATCTTTGGAAATAAAGAGTTCATGGCAATACCTATGTTTCTCAAGGTAATTTTTCATGGCCTCTGTTTTGTATTTCATATTTCACCTGAAATTACATCCAGATGTTGTCATCAGTTTCCTACCAACCCGACTCCCACTGAGTAGATGGAACGTGACACTTTCTCTGGAAAATACCATAAAACACAAGAGTAAATGTACAGCTATTTCCCTTCATAAATTCTCTGGCCCTTACACTGTACCCGCATGTATAGATGTTTTAGCAGTGAATCGCAGTAAATCGGAGTCTGACAGCCTCCGCTGGGCCATTTGGGACAGAGCTGGGTGTGTGTCCTGATTTATGAGATCCCGCTGTGATGTGCCTGTAGTTCCTTCTCCAATTCGATCAGTGGAACCTGTTTTACCTTGAATCCTTGAATCCTATTTTTATAACTCATTTGCAAATCACTGTTTTGACACCATCATAGGGATTTTAAACTAATGTTAATTAAAGTTGCATTGTTTTGTATACTAATACAAATAAAATGAACATATTTTTATAGGAGGCAGCAGAGTGTCCTAGTGGTTATCATGTTCACCTCTTAGCGTTGGAGATTCCAGGTTCGATTCCAAATCTGGGTGGAGTTTCCATGTTCTCCTTGTGTCTGGGTGGGTTTCCTCCGGGTTCTCCGGTTTCCTCCCACAGTCCAAAGACATGGATTCAAGGTAAATTGAATGCTCTTAATTGCCTCATATAATGTGTTTGTGTCTGTAAAAAATATGTAAAACAAACCAGATGAGAGTGCCAAAAAATGAGAATGGTACCCAATGAAAAAACAAACAGAAAGGATAGTCTTAAAATAAAAGTCTAGAGCAGAGTGAGGCCAAGCTTTCTCTGACAAACACACACAATAAATCTTTTTGGTTACATTACAGTGCCTCAAAACCATTCATAAATACACACTGACATCAATTACCTCCACAAAGAGCAGAGGTGAGCATTGACCAATGGTTTTTCCCATGTTCAGTTGTTTTAGTACTAATGTAATTGCATACATTGTTCAAAATTGTTTCCTTAGGGTTCACATGTATTAAACCTGGAGTTTGGAGCAATGATGTCATTGTCATTGCACACGTTGCTCTTTAACTTCAGTAACTCAAAAGTTTTATATTTGCTCAATTTAAATATTGTATTGCATTTTAAAATTAACAAAATAAAATGGTTTCTGATGTATACTAATTCAGACCTTCCCTTTCTTCTTCCACTTAACAACTGACAGCAAGCCTTTTTATGTTAAGGTAAAAATCTTTAATGTTTTCAATAATAAAAGCATTAATGTTTTCAAACAACCCAATTTTTTAAATTTTGATTTAGTTTCATTTAATTGATTTCATGTACATATTATTATTATTACATTTTACTAATTTAACCTGTATCTTAAAAGTTTTATATTTAATTTATTATTTTAATTAATATGGTTCATTTTAACATAAATATTTTTTAATATTAATTTTGCATTTTGCTTACTTTATAATAATGAAAATAACAATAATAACAATAATGATAACAATAACAATTACAAATACACAAATAAAATTCAATTTACAATCAGTATGAACCTTTATTTCTGAAACTATAACTGTAATAACAAATTAGTAATTTTATTTCTGCAACACACTTAAAACTCTTATTTTATATGCTTTTAACCCAAAATTGATTTAGAGATACAAAATACAAAAATATTTGTTGACAATTATTTTAAACATTTTCTCAGTTCATCAGATTTTTTCATATAGTAAACATTTTAATTTATTTGTATTATAGGTAAATAAATGTTTACAATAAATCATTAATATGCTATCACAGTCAAAAACTGTTCAACGTTTGGATCTACTTCCTGAAAACTCTTTTCTGTTGGCTTGGTACTAGTTGGGGTTGTCCACAGGAAGAGCTGAATCATAACAATTTCATAGATTTTCTCCTCTGGGAAAACTTGTCATGTCTAATTCTCCTACAAGCAAGTTTTTGGGGTGTGGGGAAAATAGGAAACCTGAATTTAACCTATTTAGTCACAGGGAAAACATACAAATATACAAAAAAAAAAAACGTGGACAATCATCCAGTAATCAAACCTAGAACATTCTGGCTCTGAGGAGACAGTGCCATTATGTCTTCTAAATCAAAGACATACTATCACTCAGAGGATAAACACTAAGATGTGAACTTAGTGTACATTATATGTTGTAGAGTTTGACATGTTTTTGTATTTAATTGGAATAAATTACATCACATTTATCAAAATAAAGTTACTATAATGTTATTGCTGAAATGTCTAACAATCTTATGATGACAGATTCCTGTTCCGATACACTATTTATGTAGACATATAAAAGCAGAGGTTTAGCCACCATAACTTCATTGTTTTTTTACAGCATATTTTGTTCTCACAAAACTCCTCACTCAATAATACTACTTTTATGTGCAATATAGTAATTATGAATAATTATGATTCAAATTCAAACACCCATAGTGACCCACAGTGCAACATATTTTTTTAGTAACTTCTATTTTGAGTATATTTAGTATATTCTATTTTGAGTTTTAGTAACTTCTATTTTAGCATATGAATAGCCAAGTCTGAAACTGCCTCACGGCTAGTCGATGTAATCAAATCAATTAAAAATAATAACATAAGATAGAAAACAAATCTGTAATACAACCTGATGACCTTGATTTGTTGTGACATTTCAAAAACTATGCTATAGACATCCAGATATGACTTTTTTCCCGTTTTTCATTTTACTATAAGAAGTTTACCACATATTTTTTCTTTATCTTTACAATATCTTTAGAAGCTTTACAATATATTTAGTACTTTTCCCCCATATTTAGTAGTTGTTTGTGGTGGGGCACAACTGAAGTAAATGTGTTAACTGAAGTAATTTCATATAAATATTATCACATAAATTAATAAATGCTGACGTAACAACATGTCTAAGGTAGGGCATGAGGTCAGTCATAGTTATGGTTAAGTCATTAAGGTTATGGTAAGGTTAGGTAAATTGAAATTCTATGCAAAATACCCATTCAGCATTAATACAGTATTCTCTCTCTCCATCTATCTATCTGTGTGTGTGTGTGTGTGTGTGTGTGTGTGTGTGTGTGTGTGTGTGTGTGTGTGTGTGTGTGCATGTGTCTGTGTGTGTGTGGGTCTGAAACAAGGGGTAGGGAGGGGGTTGGCCAGGACATTGTAAAGATTGTTCCGGACACGTTTTCCTACAGAGGCTTCACAGCTAATCACAGCGGAGCCTATTAGCGCTTGACATTTTTATCCACAAGTCGAGGGCTAACAGGCGCCGCCCGCCCAGCACTGGGCACCTTGGGACTCACCTGAAATAAATCCGATACCTGAGCTGCCGCCGCAATCGATTTCACGTCAGCCGAAGAAGTTTTCAGGACATACCGGGGGGTTTGCCTTCTACAGCAGCAGGGACCTGGGGAAGAAAGAAGGAGAAAAAGAAACCATACAGAGGGAGTGAGAGAAATCTTAATTAGGAAAGAGCTGATGCTGGGGTTTATGGCACTGAGATGAAGGGATTTGCAGTAAAAAGGCAAGATATGGCATATAGCACATTCAAAAACAAAACAAAAAACAAACAAATCAAAATGGAAAAAAACCCAGCAACAACTTAAACAGCTTTAAATTTTTCTGATACTATCCTTGAGTTTATTATAGTTTTACTATTGAGTTTATTATAGTTTCAAAAATACAGAAAATAGTTACATAAAAAATAATGGTCTCTAAACCTGTGCACTTAATCTTTTGAAAGAAATTACCTTTACATCACACATACCATCTTTAGTATTTAGGCTTTCAATTTTATTATTTATTTTTGGTCAGCTAACACTCCAAGCCTAAAATTACAAAAGAGGCCTTAACTTAAACATTGTACCTTATTGTAATTTGTTTATCTATCTGCTCTCCATCTATTTAAAATTGTACTTTAATTAATAGCATAGATCTAGTGAATTTAGTGAATCTACTGAATTTAGCCACTAGATTAACATTCTAGCATTAAATTAAGCGCTACCTAAATGTGTTAGATCTCAGCCACAAGGACAAAGCAGAGAGCAGAAAGCACACCTGGTTTATTGCGCTTTCGTGCAGACCTTCTGCATGCAGCCTTCTTCTAGCTTCGGCGACAAGCACAGTCGCTCATGACTTGTAGCGCCTACACCAGCAAAACTTAACCTGCTCCTGACTGGAACTGAATCCAGTGTTACATGCATGGAACCTGATACTACATACATATATCTTATATACGGTCAACACTGAAAACATAATTGGCACAAGATGCGACTACACTTGTTCCAAATAAAATGCAAAAGCAGAGCATCTTCTTTCCTTCATTCTTTTAAAAAAGAAAACCACTTCAGCCATTACTTATGTTGCACAAGATTGAAAAAGCCGGCAAGCCAAAAAATTAATTTAAAGCTTCATATCTTAAGTGAAGTCCACTGAAAAGTCCAGATTACTATTGAAAAAGGTGAAAAGTGGCTGTTTCGTGACATTCATTCATTCATTCATTCATCATCTTCCACTTAATCCTCTACAAGGGTCGGAGGGGGCTTTCCCAATGCCCATCCAGGGAAGAATGTTCCAGGCGCTGGGCAGACACATACACCCAGGACAGGGCACCAATCTATCACTGGACTCACATACACAAACACACACTATATGGGGCAATTTACAGCATTCAATTTAATCTTCCATCCATCCAGAATCAGATTCAAACTTGGATCCCCAGCGCTGAGAGGTGAACGTGCTAACCATAAATCCACCCACTGTTTCGTGGCAATCATTTTGAGTTCATCCACATTGACCTCCTATCCAGTTACAGTGACATTTCTATTATCACACACACAATTAATTATACACAATTAATTTACAATAAGTATTAATATTTTTATACTTTGTATATTTTAGTTAGGTTTACTTTTTACATAGTTGTCTTTATATACAAAATCATACATCCTATGTGTGTAATAGGTGATATTTATTCTTTAATGAACCTTTGCAATAAAAGCATTAAATATATAGTTTGCTGAATGATTTTCTTTGCTTGCACCCAGTAATACCTCCTCACAAACCTAAAGAAAAGTCATCTAATGGGTCAGTTTCAAGGGCAAACCACCTACATTCTGCTCTGCCCCCTGCTGTGAAGTGTTAAAATCTTGTCTTGGTAATGACAAATTGAATTAGAATCAACCCCCACATTCACAGAATGTTGTATTGCAAACAATGTATTGCTAAATACAGAAACGCATTGTATGTATACTTTGTTTGCAAATCCAGGCAATACAAAATATGGCAAACTTATCAAGGTTTGTTGCTATGTATTGCAGAATTGAACAGTGCAGCTTGTTCGGAAACAGCTGCATGTTGACAGTAATATGTCGTCCAGGATTGTAGAGTTACATACAAAATGCTGCCAGATGTCCAAGTTTGCAATCTGGTTTTATACATTCTACAAGTGAGGAACTGTCAGGACCCTTTAGGCTCTCAGAGAGGATGTAAACAGCTATCATCAATTATAATTTCATTTTATCAATTCAATGTTCAACAATGAACATATAAGCATATACAAATAAATTAATTAAATCTGCCTATAAAGATTGTGTATGAAAGTGAAGGGTTAAACTGTGACTGACAGTCCAGTCCAGCTGTAAACAGTGGGCTGAAACATAGAAAGTTAATGAGACAAGCACCATGGACTGCCAGTAAAATTAAACATCGATGGTAAATAATAAATCATTTCCACTCTCTGAATGGCTGGGCTTTGATATTTATTGCACACAAATTACAAGCTAAAGAAAAAAAAAGTTATCCAGCCGGTTTCAGGCTGGAAACCACAGATAATCATTGCTAATGAGGATGACAGGGTTGCACACTGTGCAATTATTTGTTATGCCAATAAAGTACCTTGAATTGAGAGAGAAAAAGAGAAAGCAAGAGAGAGGGGGGAGAGAGAGAGAAAGAGAGATGCATGTATTTATATATTTTGTTTACCTGTACAAACAACAATTACACATCAATTACACTAACGACATATATATATATATATATATATATATACGTAAAATGCTGCTTGACGGTTTGTAAACCCGGTTTAATGAATTAAACCCAAAACTTATTTAAAGTAAAAAGAACCAGATAAAACAAAATGGACTTGGTCAAATATACAATTAGATAATGGTCCAATAATAAATACATGTGTGCATCACTGCATGGGTTAAATTTAGAGGACAAATTCCTCCTTGTGTAAGTACAGTAGGCAAAATAGGTAGTATGTGAATTTTCAAGAGGGAGAAATTTAGTCTTGCTTTTAACCAATGCACTGAAAAAGAATCTATGTAAAAAAATAAGAAATATAAACAAAAATCTGGAAAAATTTACATAAATCAAGTAAAAAAATACCTATATAGTGAGTAAATGTTGAAATCCTGTAAAATTTTCTTAAAATTAGAAAAAAAAAATAAGATCACGCTGTATAACTTAGATGACATCTATGCAAGTCAACAAGATTTGTTACACTTTAAGATTTTCTGGCTTGTTAAGATGTAGTTTTTTGCAGTGTGGGATGACAATCAGGTGTGTGAGTATACTGTATTTGTTAAGAATAGGGATCTTTCAAAGTCAAATCCTCTCAAAACATAGAAAAGTTTAAAAAAAATTATTATACTACAGTTTTATAGTTTTTTTATGCTGGAATATAGTGTTTTTCTTTTTCCTTACAGAAAACATATCAAGCAAAACATATCTGGTTTCATCGGTACACAATACACAACATTGACTCAAAGTGATTTTGGCAAACTGTACAGATGGCTTTGTGATTTTTTTACAGCCTGAAGAGCATCAATAACTTTTTTTAAAAGTGCCATTTTTTAGTTTATTAAACACATCACATTAAACCAACCAAAGCCATGTGACACTCAACTAACAATATAGATATAAAATTTCAGACAGAGCTGGAGGGGAGTGGGGATTACAGGTAATAAGATAATAAAATGCTGTCTCTATTATGTCTTTGGTGCAACATATTTGTGGCAGTTTGGTGACAAAATCCAAAATGTTAAAGACTTCTCCAGCATGCCCACATTGGCCCACATCTCTCGGCTGTTTCAAAAGTTGGGGGGCTTGTTGTGGCAAAGGGGAATGAAGACACTTAGAGTGCTGGAGACCTGCCACTCTTGCATAAGCATTGGATTATGACTCTATTTTTTTTTTAAATGTGAATGGCAAGTGCAGGGCAAACATTGGAGCTCATGTATAAAGGCATGAAGACTGGAACACTGTGACCCCTCTCATTACCTGAAGTTCAGTCTTGCATCAGACCAGCATTCATGACCATATATAATGTACTATATATTATCAATTATGTTCTTAACTTTATTTTCTTTAAGTATTATCTGTTTTGTTAGTATAGTTGTCAATTTCCTATCACTAGCTTTACATTTTGAAACTTAGTGCAATTTGAATGATTCCAGAACATGCTCAGTGTTACTGACTTCTAATCAGCTTATAACACTTCATCTGTGGCTCTTCCATTCATCCAGAATTCATTCACATTCTTGATCACTTTCCCAGTGCCATGAGCACACTATGAAATGAATTTCAATTAATGAGCCTGAGTGTACTGCACTTTGGAGAACCTAATGACCTGCCCGACCTAGTCCACCCGCGTAATAGGCACAAAGTGCTCGAAATTTAATGAATATCCTCTGGTACGCCTTCAGAAATGTCAACATTCAATCACCAGGTAATGGAATACTAAAACTGTCCAGGTTTGTGTGTGTGTGTGTGTGTGTGTGTGTGTGTGTGTTTTATTCCATTAAACGTCTTTTGCTTGCAAGGTTCATCTGTAAGTACAATCTTCATTGTGTAAGGGTTTTGGTAATGTTTTAACCATGTGCATTTATCCTCAACACATACTTTTTCCTGGTGAGGGCTTAAGACTTATCCTAAAAATGGATTCCAGGTGGAAATTGGTACAATACTGGTTGCCAGTCTGTGTAACATCACCCTTGTGCTCAATTATTCAAAATCCAGAAGGAGCCGGTCTATATATTTAGCAGAAATCTGTGCACAAGCAACCATATGGTAAGAACATGATAAACTTCACCTAGAAAAACTTAAAAATACTTAAGTATCAACTCAAGTTCTCTGTTATATAAGGGTACTCTAGTAAATGTTAAAAAATACATTATTGGAAATACACTTGGTGAGAAGTAGAGAGAGTGAAATGATCAGAAGTTAAATCTCTAAGTATGAAGTAGCCTTTCCAAAAAAAAAAAAAACTTAATTTGTCAAAATTTAAATAAAATACTCTGAGGAGCAATAATATGTATATTTGTTACTTTCTTGCACATTGAGATTATTATTATAAAAATGTGAACAAGTCCATGTTTTGTGTTTAAATTTTATATAACAAGTGTTATATAAATAAAATGTAATGTTTCTCGGATCAACTTCATTGCATGCCTGTTACAATTGTGCTGGAACAACGGGACAGTAGGAGGTTAAACTCCACCTTAAATAAAAGATTAATTAAATCTCATCAAAATTATCTAAATCCAAATAAGTAATGGTCCAAGAGAAGCAAACAGGATTGAGTCAGATCTTACTAAAGCAGGCTGGGTCAGCTGACAGTAATGAAAGTGTTATAAAGAACGCTATATAGGACACACTGTATAGAAAAATTATTATTTAAATAGAGTGACCTATCGTAAGTCTCAAGGTGCTCTGTCACTCCTAATTTACACTAGATTTTTGTTGTAGATCTGTGAACAGCTGAAATGGGTGTGCCACTGTGCTACTGTGCCACTATTCCACAGGGAATATAAAGGCAAAAAGCTCTTAGTCATCCTGTTATGTATCTTACATGAATGATAAACATGACCTGACCACTAGATGGCATTGAAAATAATACAAACATAAGGCAGGAGTACTGCAATGACAAAAGTATTGTGTTTATGAAATGCAAACTATAAATCATATCTCTCTCTCTCTCTCTCTCTCTCTCTCTCTCTCTCTCTCTCTAATATATATATATATATATATATATATATATATATATATATATATATATATATATATAAAGAGAGAAATAGAGAGAGAGAGAGCGAGAGAGAGAAAGAGAGAGAGAGAGAGAGATAAAGTGTGAGAGTGATAAAGTAATCTATTCTGCCTACCGTGTCTGCACACAGAAAAATCGGTTTTAATCGATTTAATCCATACCATATACAAAACCATATATATATAAAACCATATACATTCATAGATAATGAATAGTAACAGAGACAAAACACAGGTGATCAAAACAAACAGGTGATGCATCTCAAAGAATCCAGAACAGCTTAAAACTTTCCCCAGGATCACACATACCATGTGAAAATAACTTTTTCAGTACAAGTCATCTGGAACAGAACCCCAGACAACACAACCAGACCAAGAAACAGATTTATAACAGAAGCAGTAAGACTCCTAAACTCTGCACCATGACACTTTTTCCTCCATGGACACTTTATCATTTAAAATTATGTCACATTCATGCGGCAAATTTTTTATATTTTATATCTGTTTTGCTAATTTAATATTTTACATTGATATATTTTGAACATTCACATTTTCTTTTCTTTTCTTTTCTTTTTCTTTTTACTTTTATTCATATACAATCATTGCTCTTGGATGAATTTGTTTCCATGAAATTATAATTTTAATCTACCTCATGTACCATGTGTGACTGACATGACAATAAAGTCTTCCTGAATCCAGCTGGCTACTAAAGCCTGTTACACACTACTTTTCCCCTTCTTTGTTTTAATATTAATTTGGGAGTGACTGTTTGTTATTATACAACTGGACTGGATATTAGAGTGATTGGATTATCTAATTATCTTATCTAATTTTTGTTAAAACATTCTTCACTTTCAATCAAAACATCTTGAAATATTGTAGTCATTAGATTTGGCTATGGACAGATTTGGCTATAACATGTCTGCAGTTACTTTTATTAATGACGAGCGTTATATAAGTGCATCAGAGATAAAAATGCTATTTGAATTTGCATATTTGTCCACCATCATATTGTTTCTACATTAAACCCTACACTTTATATTTAAATCTTTATCTTTAAAGCTTTACCAAGACTTAACTACCACTATAAGTATTTTAAATGATTTTTGATTAGTAAAAAGTATTATAAACCCTTATGTCTCTCAGTAAGCATCCGTGGGTGTTTTTGTATTAGACATTTTACATGTGACAGTCAATTTGACAGTCATTACCTCTAATATCAAAGTAATATTTTACCTGAAACTAAATGTATTTTTAAATGGTTATTTTTTTTTAATTAGTGTGTTTTTCTAAAATGTTTTATTTGAGTGAGAGCACAATTTTTACAATTCAATTGGGTCAAAATCTAGTGGCCTCATTAAACCTCGGGCTGTGGAACATGGTCTGCTCATTGATGAGCATTTACCACCTGTAATGAATGCCTGTACATACCCTGCTAGCTGTGGAGGGTGACCCTCACTCTACTGGTCATGAACATTTTCTTTATTTTTAGTCCTGTATTTTTTTTAACTAATAAAGAAAGAATCAGTAGACCTAGTGGTGACCACAGCCTCCTCCATATGATATCATTTAGTTTTGGAATTATTAGGTAATAAAAAAGGGTTGTAAACCCACACTCCCACATTGGCCTGGGACAAAATGCACATTGTTACATTCTTAATTAAGTTCATGCTGGCTCCTGAGTCAGCTGGTAACAGAGGGGAAATAAATTACAAAAAAAGCTCAATATCATGCCTGTTTGTAGTTCTGTAGCAGGTGCATAGACATTGTGTTTGAAAAAAAAGTATGGTGGTGTAAACTGCACGTGGAGAGCAAGTAATATTGTGCACACAGTCTATCTATCACAGGTACCTTCTGCTGTCAGACAACATAGACTCTTTGTTTTGCTTGTATTTATAGTTATATTACATGTTCTTAGTTGTCTGTATGTTTTTTTTTTTTTTTTTGTTTGTTTATCAGTGCCTTTCGATAGCTTTCAATTATCTGTTGTATATATTTAATTGACTGAGAAATATACTGACATTATAATGGAATTACAGGTACATTTTGTATAAATGTTAAACCTGTGTTCTTTTCCTGTTCAAAACTCTGCAGCCCGACTTGTGTTCAACCATCTCAAGCAAACTTATGTCAATCCATTACTCATCTCTCTCCATTGGCTCCCTGTAGCTGCTCGCATTCACTAAAAGACCCTGACTCTGGTCCACAGGACAATCTTTGAATCTGCTGCGACTCATTCACTGCATTCACTAGTGACAAAAGTCGCCTGGTGATTAAACTTCACTGTGGTGTTAATTCTCACTCCATATGCAATATGTTGGAATGATCTTCCCAAATCTGTCTGTAATGCTGAGCATTTTCACAAAACAACTCAAAACAAATGTTTTCCAAAAGCACTTAATAGAAAACAAAATAAATAGAAAGGAAAAAAAGGAGAAAGAAAGAGTTAATCTAAATTTGAAAGCCAGATTGGATAATGATCAGGATTAATAATACTACAGTGTAACTGGTTCCTCCATAACTACTGACTTGTGTTGTTCTCATTTGTAAGTCTTTTTGGATAAAAGCTTATTCTAAATGACTAAATGTAAATGCTCTAGCCATAATGAATGCCGCAATAATTAGACTCAGATGAACCCGCAATTCTTTCTGCCTGTGAAAGCATCTAAAGCTAATTATCATTCCAAAGCTGAGCATTTTAAAGCTTACAGGTCCTAAGTGTCGGCGCTGGGACATTGCAGTGAATACATCACATTTTTTCTTATGAAGCATGTCCGATTTTAACACATGCACCTTATTTGGCACTTTATTTTCACAATTTCCCCCCACCTCCACAGCCACGACATATGATAAGTGCTTTAAATACAACACTACATGATGAACCATAAATACATATCAGTGTACAGTATGTGTGTATCCATGATGAGAAAACCAGGTGAACACTGTATACAAACATAGAGCCTTCCTCATACAGTTTACACAGTTTACGCTGAAACACACATTAAACTGCTTCAAAGGTCCAGACTATAGACCTGTTCACTTCATTAATAACTAAACCATTTTGCATGATCCCCCAAATTACACTGTAACAAGCTGGACAGAAGCCCTTTATGATTACTGTAGACCCATGTAACAAGGGTCAAAAACTATTTAATTCTTGATGGGGAAAAGAAAAGCTGATGAAATATGCCCAACCCATGGTTTTGGATAGAATGTTTTTCTGTCAAGAACACAATGAAATCAATGAAGTAGTCTAGAGAGTAGCATATTGTTTTCTATATTTTTTGGTGACTTTGTCAAGCTTAAGGTTTCAATTACACTTGATTGCAATACACCCACATTATATTTCCATCACTTTCCTTTGCACAGAGGACAACCCTAGGCCACGTTTAAGCAGTCAGTTCAAATAAACTGGCCTTATGGCCTTTCACTCAAGGCAAATTCGTTTTTATGATATTCAACAAACAAATTCAGTTTGATTCTAGAATGCTAATAAAAAGTGTGTTTCCAGTGAAACTACCATTTTCAATAGATCACTATGGCTAAAGGAGATCTGACAATATCTGACAATAGATCACTATGGCTAAAGGAGATCTGATAATAATAATATTCCTAGGGCGGCATGGTGGGTCCTCCTGGTTCTCCGGTTTCCTCCCACAGTCCAAAAACATGGACTTAAGGTAAATTAAATGCATTAATTTGCCCCATGTTGTGTGTGTTTGAGTGTGTGCCTGTGTGAGTGAGTGTGCCCAGCGATAGATTGGCGCCCTGTCGTGGGTGTATCTGCCTATCGCCCGAAACGTTCTCCCACGCAACCCTAGTAAAGGATTAAGTAGTAGATACTGAATGATGAATGAATAATATTCTTACAAATTAAGTTTGGATGAAATAATCAAATAGGGCACAGACTAGAGAGAACTAAATGAGTGGTCAATGCTTCTTTAATTAAAGTAAATATTTGATGAAATTCACTGCTTCCTTATTGTTGTTCATCTTTTGTTTAATCCTCTACAGGGGTAGCAGGGGGGGCAGGGTACCAATAGGACAGGGTACCAATCTATTGCTGGACACACACTTTCACACACACACACACACACACACACACACACACACACACACACACACACACACACACACACACACACACACACACACTATATGAGGCAATCTAATTGAAATTGAATCCATGTTTTTGGACTGTGGAAGAAACTTGTGGAAGATAACCTGAAGCAAACTGGAAACTCCACCCAGATTGGGATTCGAACCTGGATCCCCAGCGCTGAGAGACTGTGCCACCCCCTATTGTTGGTTCCTTGTATTGGGACACGCAATGTTCATATTACAGTGATCAGTGAGTATATTTTGACTTAAACATTATGAAATTATGTAATATTGCATCAAATATTTGTATTAATGTTGTGAGATTAATTAACTTCTTTAATTCCCCCTTCTTACTATATTGTTGGACTTCGCTTCAATGGCATTGATAAAAAAAAGACTATAACATTCAGACAAAATATGGGTAAAACAAAACAGAAATAATATGGCAGTAAATTTAAATAAGGATGTGATTTGTTGCATACTGCAGCTGTGACAATGTGTTTCTTTGTGCATGTGTGTGTGGGGTGGAGGGATGTGGATAGCTCATTGTGAAAATTTATAATCTTCAAGCTTTTCAGGTCCCATAACACTGACCTTACTGACTGTAAGAATCATGAAAAGAATCACAGCATTATAATGACACACCTTAAACTGCACAGACACGCTTTGAACCTTGAATTGGACACACACACACACACACACACACACAAATACAAACACACACACACACACACACACACACACACACAGTATCTTCAATGATCAGGACCACCACAGAGAAGGAATTATGTGGGTAGTGGGTAATTCTCAGCACTGCTGGGACATTGATGCACTGATGTGGTGTGTTACAGTGTGATGAGTGGTTTCAAGTCTGTAATCCTACTAAGGTACGTAAAAACACCTTAAATCAACAAACCAATGTGTTTATCTAGTGTCTTTGATTTTACATCCACAAGGTAGAGCAAAAAAAAGTAAATGCATCTAATAGAGAGCACAGTAAGTGGACACAGTGCTTCAATACTCCAGCCAGACATACACTATTGACAACACACTAAATCTATAATTCTAAAGATACTTTACTTACAAGTATCTATAAAGAGCTTAACCTTCCCTCACCTCGCACACAGAAACAAAAAAGCAATACATCAAATCTTTATTGCCATAAAAGATGTTATCAATTATTGGTTTGATAATTCTTGGGTTCATTTTATTACATAGTGAAAAAGATTAAAGATTAAGACTAAAATCTGTAATTCATCTGTAAATGGGAGTGATCAATAATTCAGATTTGATTCTGCTATATCTTGAGCTTTGACAAAACATTGTTGAAAGTTTCAGTAAAATAATTCCAATCACTAGAGGGCTCCCTATGTGAGGATGTGTCCATGTTCTTCCAGCCTACCATATATGGTTTAATGGATGGAGACAGGAGAAGAATGTAAATGCAAAAAACAAAATGAAACAGAAGTCAAAAAAAGAAAAAAAAAAACAAGAAAGAAAAAAAAAAAAAGAGTAAATAAGAGCGGAAGAAAGACAAAAAGGCAAAATCAGAAGATCAGACCTATAAAACACCTAAAGAAAATGACTCAAAGTGACATAAGATGGATAAATAGGAGGAAGAAAATCATAGACTGAGAATGAGAATTTCAGCTCATTCTAGTCGATCTTGGGGGATGAGTGGGTGGGCCTTGGCAGATGTCTGAGTCCTGCAGGTGGGTCTCTCTTGCATGCACACACACACACACACACACACACACACAAAACCAGACCAGCCTCCACAACATAACTAGTACATGTACAGGCCATTTGTTTGTCTTTTTCTCTTATCTAGAACCTAAAAGTGTTTTAAACATGAAGGCTGCTTTGCTTCCTAATTCCTTCCTGTGTCTTTGATTCTCCATACAAGATCTTGTTTAAGCACAGCACGAATGTGACTCCTGCAGGAAGGCAGGACTCAGGGTCACGGGTCATTTAGTGTTTTAGACTCTGGGGATGAGGTTAGAATAGTCTTAGCTCTCAAGGGTGCAGCTTATTCAAATTCAACGATACTCCCAGGACAAGAATTTGGCCCCACTTTTAATGATTTCTCCAGATGTTTTCTTGCTCTCTCTGTTTTTTTTTTTTTTTTTTGTTTACTCCACTTCACTACAACTTTTTAAAACACCAATTACTGAACATACATTACATTCCTTTTCATCTTTAGAGAATACATTTCTTAATATTTAATAATTCAGTGCTTAACAGAGGGTTTACATTTCACTAATCATTTTATTTTATTTCACAGCTAAGAAGTGTAAGTACCATAAGAAAATGTGTTTAGGAAAAATGATAGTCAATGTGCTTATATTACTAACAATAATGATAACGATCATAATAAAAAAAAATAGTAATAATAATTCAAACATGTGATATCATTACACAATCATTTTATGATTAGATTTAATTATGCCATTCTTTTTTTTACCACATTGACCATTTAATGTCAATTACATCACAACAACACAGTCCCTTATTTTATCATGTCATGATTGCATCATAACCAAATAAACTCATAATATATAAACAGAAGCAGAGTCATAACTGTATAATGTATCATGACACAATGATCACAATTATAATGTTCATTACCTTTAATGCTGCTGCAGTCTAGTCTACAACTTTAGTCTAAAATAACTGATGGCATATTTTCCTGCTGTATTTTTACGCTGTGTTAAGGTTCCTTGTGCTTCTGTCTTTAAGAGCACCACAGTTTTGTCCCTGCTTGAAACAAGCCACCAATGTGTTGTCTTGTACATGATAAAAAGACATATTTGAAATGCAGTCAAAGCAATAATAAAATGATTATGTAGAAAAGAAAAATATCTAAAACACAAAAACAAAATCTAGATAAATTAAGAGATTTAAATGCATGTCCCAGTCACAGTTTTTAGCAGGATGTATGGCAACCCTACCAGATGATTAAAGAGGGCATTGCTGTATAAAAATATCTATTTATATTTTGTTTTTTCTAGATAAAGTAATACTAATTTTGTTAATTAATAAATAATAATAATTAATAAGTAATAATTTTATTGAATTTCAAATAACAAGAAAAAATGTAAGATGTAATAATCTAATGTAAAATTTTATGTTTAAATAAAAAAAAAGTGAGGCGGTTTATACAAATGTAATTAAAATGTCAAAGTTAATATATAAATAAAATCAAAATGGTTATTACATAAACATATGTGGAATATAAACATCTTTAGAAAACGCTGACTAAAATAAACCATAATGCTGTGTTAACAAACTCTATCAAGGTGATGAAGGTGGACTTAAAACTAAATGTCTTCATATTTTAAATGTTATGCTAATTGCACCATGAGAGATTGCAAGTGTGCTATCAGAGAAGGTGTAATGCCCTGGATGATACACACCACTGATGCTTACTGACAGCTATGCACACTTAGATTGAGAATAGTACTCATTAACATCGTATGTTTAGCAGGATACAGAAAATATTGAAATCTGTCAGTTTGTAGTGTTTTACTAGATTGAAATCAATACAATTTCTCCAGCAATAGGTAAAACCTGTGCTGACCATTTTAAGTTTAAACTTGGTCCACTGGTCTAAATGGTTCACTTAAACCACTTTCCATACGCAGAGCAAAAGGCCTCAAGTCATAAATGTAATTAAAAAAAATAAACATTGCACAGTGTGGAACAAAAAAATGGGACCAAGGGCTTTTTGTTTACTATTAGTTTAGATTAGTTTAAATGAAAGATCCTGCTAAAGATTTAGCTGTTACACAACCAACTTTGCTTTTTAGAAATAAAGCAAAGACAGAATAAGGATTTTACTGAAAAAAACTCCAAGAAAAAGGTCAGGCCTTGACCAGTCAAGTTCCAATCCAGATGAACACTTTATTACATTGAAGTCAAAAGCCAAAATAAAAAAATATCCCTAATTATGTACAAGATACAAAACCAAACCTGTCAACCTAAAACAGATATATTATCTGTCATACTGGTAGACCTAGACTAACATGTAAACCACAAAAATAAACTGCACACAACCCAATTAAGGGCACAGTGGCTTAGTGGTTAAAACATCCAACTCTCAGTTTCCACGTTTCCATGTTCTCCCCACATGTTTTTTCTGGGTTCTCCGGATTTATCCTGCAGTCCAAAAATATGGATTCAAATATGGATTAATTGGCTGCTCTAAATTGCCTTGTATGTGTATGTGTGTGTGAGTGAGTGTGCCCAGCAAAAGATTGGCGGCCTGTCCTGGGTGCATCTACCTAGTGCTTGAAATGTTCTCCCCAAATGGGCAGGTGGAACACCACTGCGTCCCTTGTATAGGATTAATTAATTAACTAACTAGAGATAATTAGAAGAGACAACCCAATAAGAAGAACAACAAGAAGAAGGCAAATTACCAGCTATGAGAGAAAGGGTGCAGGAAATCAGGAAACCAACTTTCAATAAAAAACTGAAACCAAAACAAAAACAGTAAAAACTAAATAAACATACAGAAGATATTTGCAATATAAATACACAAGTATTGAAGATAAGTATAGAGTATAGAGACTTTAATTTGGTGCATAAGCATACACCTTAGACATAGCAGAGTACACAGTAGGAAAGTTATACAGGACCCTGAGACAAAATGTCCCTAAGGGAAAATCAGAGGGTTCAGGTCGGTTGCAAGGCAGAGGAACTGCACCCTACAAGTCCTTAAAGACTCCCAGGGAATCTCTGAAACCACAGCTAAAGTGACCCGAGGTCAGTGATGGCAGACTGGAGCCCATGGACAAAAGCATGGCAGGGCCACTTCAGATGAATTCAGGTGCTCACCTCAGTGCTGTTGCCAAAGCAGGATGGACACTCTTGGGCACTTTCACAATCTGGAACACCTCCCTAAGCAATGACAGCTCGACCCTGCACTCACGACTACAGGATAAAGTCATGCTACTATGCCCTGCACACAGCACCGACAGACGCACACAGGCATTCAGCAGAGGCAGGGGCTGACGCTTTACAGATATAATGTACTGATACATGTGCACTGTGGTACATGATTACAGACAGGACAAGCTGGTACAGGCACACTGATGGAATAGGCTGGGATAGGCACACTGACAGGTACAAGCACACTGACAGACATGAAGCTAAGTCGATTACAAATAAGACCCTATGTAGGTGACTTTAAAATCACTACATCATGTCTGTTTAAAACAAACACTACATGGCCAGTAGCACTGACTGTAATGAATAATTGTGATAATTTATGGTGTGTGTGTGTGTGTGCGCTGTTCTGCAGTGATAGTAATTTGTTATGGTCAGACAGAGAGTGTGCAGTCTTTTCTCTGTGCTGCTCTAATCACCACGTGTGCTTTGATTAGCCATGTCACTGAAATAATGTGTGGCATTTTCCCGCACTATTGGGCGTTTCAGTAAAATGATTTACCAGCCCTTCAGCTCTTGCTTTTTCTTCTCTTAAAACCTCTCCCTTTACTCCATCCCGACGGTCTTGATCTATTTTTTACAGCCTGTCTAAGTCATTTATCACACACTGAATGGCTAGCGAGGTAATCTGACATTAGTGCCTAAATAGCTTCACATAAAAGAGAGAGAGAAGAGAGGTTTGTCATTTAAATAAATCATGGCAACATGTCTCTATTGAAAAAAATAACGAAACCAATGTACTTAACGGTGCAATAAATGGTGATCTTTTTTGTCTTATAGTTTAAAAATGAAGACGCTTTCATTTTTAAGGGGGATATTGGCCTTAATTTGGAGGACTGTGATAAATGAGCAATCATTCTGAAGGTGTTTGGTGGGTTTGCCAGAATTAAATACCATACCTTTTTTGTAGAAGTCTAAGGTCCCATTTGAATAATCACCAATGTAAAGTGTGTAGTAGTGTAATTACTTTCTGTCTGAGCTGCAAGGTAGTTATGAAAAGTGTTATCTAGTCTGATAGATTTAAAAGACTGCTGTTCAGAACAGCATCACAGGACTTTATTGAGTGCACTTTCATAAGTAAGATGTCGGTCATCAAACTTATAATCAGACATAAGCATAATGAAAGTAAGACAAGAGAAGAGAAAAGAAAAAGTGTAAATCATTCTAAACTCTAATACATGCAGCAATGGGGTCAGAAGTTGGGAATGAAACTTACCACAAATAAGATAATTGACAATATTAGAACATCTGGACATGGTAGCTCAGTGGTTAGGGTGTTGGGCTATCAATCTGAAGGTTGGAGGTTCAAATCCCAGGTCCACTGAAGTTTCCAGTGTGGGTCCTTGAGCAAGGCCCTTAACACTCATTGCTCCAGGGATGTTGTGATTAACCCTGAGCTCACCTTGTAAGTCACTTTGGATAAAAGCATCTGCTAAATGACCAAAATCTGTTCTCTCAGTTGTAAGTCGCTTTGGTTAAAAGGGTCTGCAAAATGACTAAATGTAAAATTAAATGTAATAAGTACATGAGCAGGCGGCACGGTGGCTTAGTGGTTAGCACGTTCGCCTCTCAGCACTAGGGATTGCCGGTTCGAATCCCCATCTGGGTGGAGTTTCCATGTTCTCCCCGTGTCCGTGTGGGTTTCCTCCGTGTTCCTCCCACAGTCCAAAAACATGGATCAAGTCACTTGAGTTTTCCAAATTGCCCCATGTAGAGTGTGTTTGTGTGAGTGAGTGTATGCCCAGCGATAGGTTGGCGCACTGTCCTGGGTGTATCTGCCCGACGCCCGAAACGTTCTCCCCTGGATGGGCATGGGGAACCCCACCGCAACCCTAATAGAGGATAAAGCGGAAGAGAATGAATAAAAAAAGTACATGAGCAAATCAAAGACAAATGACACACATGGTGGTGTTGAGTATTTTATTGAACATTACCACTAGCATAACTATAAGTTGAAAGTAAAAAAAAATAATAGGCATTAAACAAAGCATAGATGTCAGTACCAGAAAAAAGCATGCCAGTACCAGCTTCTGGCTTCTCCATATAATATTTACAACATTCCATTTGAAGAGCAGTGGCTTTTTTCTTCCAACTCTTCACATGTTGTAAAGTTCTAACTTTGATAGATCCATGCTCTTTAAATTAAGCTCATAACTGATTGTCAGATCATCAATTTAAAAAATGGACTGACTGCTTTTATCATTTTCTGCCCTCTTATTATGTGAGTTTTGCCAATCAATATTATGTAATTCATTCATTAATTATCTCCCACTTAGTCCTCTACAAGGGTCAAGGGGGTTCTCCATTCCCATCTCATGGAGAACATTTTGGGCACCAAACCATCACTGGATACACACACACTATCTCGGGCAATTTACCTTAAAATACATGTGGACACGGGGAGAACATGGAAACTCCATCCAGATTGGGATTCGAACCTGGAATCTCCAGCGCTTAGACGCAAACATGCTAACCACTAAGCCACAGTGCCGCCTAAATTTACAGATGTAATGTGTAAATCTTAACTGTACACAAAATTTCAGGCACCTAGCTTAACCTATTATATAAAAGTTTTGAAGATAAGTGTTGGTATTTGTTTTTGGGTTGCTCCATGCTTTCCTTGCTATTAAATAAATACTACACAATGACATTTTTCAATATTTTTAAAATTGATAATGACGCGCTGTCAGACTAAATGACACCCACAATAACACACTTACATTTATACATTAGTGACAGGGTTTAAATATGTTACATACAGATTGTAAGTTTAAAAATTATTACCTGGATTACAATACTTAACTACAATAAGCACACACACATCAGGTGGTCTTTGTTTGGATAAAAAGTTGGTCCTTTTAATTTTATGTTAAAAAAAGTTTGTTAGAGCTCTAGTGTTAAGGTTTGTTACATTATTGCAAATATGTGTGTGTGTGTCTGTACATGTTCATGTTATTTCTTTTTAGTCTAATGTGTGCATATGCATGTATTTTTGGCATATTTTCCCACAATGCTTCATTCCACTCTTGTCCACCAGGGAGCTGCTCCAGTCTCATTTAGCCAAAAACCTCTGCTTCACTGCAATCATTTCTAATATTCAAAGGACTGGACACTTGATTTATCATCCTCCAATGTGAGGCAGCACATTTATCACTGCAGCATTACTCAGCCTAACTTGAACACACATATGTATGCACACTTATACACCAGACTACACTCATACTACAGATACACACTATTAAAATGAGTTTATCCCTTTAGTTAGATAAACAGATAGATAGATACAAACAGATAGATAGACAGAGAGATAGAGAGATAGACAGATAGATAGATGCATGTACAAGAATTACATTATAAAAAAGAAAATAAACCTTGAATAGCACATACCAAAGTTAACCTTGGGTAATATTACATCCATCTTCATCGAATTAATGGCAGGGCGCCCAACTATCAGTGGGCACATATTCACTCACTCTCTCTTTCTCTCACACACACACACACACACACACACACACACACACACACACACACACACACACACACACACACACACACACAGAGACTATATATAGGGACAAATTTCAAACAGCCAATTTACCTTGAACCAATGTTTTTGGACCGTGGAAAGAAAACAGGAAAACCCAGAGGAAACACGGACACGGAAATAACATGGAAAATCCATCCCGATCAGAATTTAAACTTCCCTGAGAGGCGAACTTGATAATCCCTAAGCCACCACCATTAAGAATATTCATTCATTATCTTCCACTTTATCCTATATTAAGGTCGCAGGGGGGGGGGGGGGGGGGGGGGGGGGGGGGGGGGGGGGGGGGGGGGGGGGGGGGGGGGGGGGGGGGGGGGGGGGGGGGGGGGGGGGGTCCTTATTCCGATGCATGGAAGAATGTTTAGAGCACTGGGCAGATGCACCCAGGTCAGGGTGCCAATCTATCCGAAGAAACCCACACAGACACAAGGATACCTGAGGGTTGAGTGGAAAATAATGAATGAATGATTTTGCAAGACAAAAAACACCAAACACATTTGAAGAATGTTTACAGATCATCAAAGTTGCCCTTAGCAGTAGCCACCTTCACACATCTAAACTAAGCAATATTGGCTGGCGCGCTCACACACACACACACACACACCACTGTACAAAAGGCAGACACCTATGCTAGTGAGCTTTTATTCTGGTCTTTTCTGCACTCTTGCCCACCCCTCCACCCACCTTCTGGGCACTGGTGCCCATTAAAGACATCTGTGCATGGACTATGAACAGATAAATCATTTTTGCTGAACAATTTTGATAAATGAGCTGCTCATTCCGGCGTGCCGGGGCTGCTGCGCTGCTGTACCCCAGTGGTTCAAACTCACATGCTGCCTCAACATGCTGTGGACCTACTTTCTCTCCCTCACACACATGCAAACATACACTTTTGAAGAGTTTTTCCATTGACTAGGTGATATTGTAGACTATAAACTTAAAATGCCACATCTGTATTTATTTACATTCAAAAAATTTTGTTGTGGTACTTTATAAAAAGTAAATGCTCCGTTTGTATATTTAATTTAATTTAATTATTAATAGGTTATTTGGTGCCTAGCCCACCAGGTGCATATAATAAAATAGAGAAACACTATTGTTCTCAGGGCAGAAATATATACAAATGCATTTATACCACAGAGCAATTTAGTATCTCTAATTTACTTTACTTTCATCTTTTAGGACTGAGAAAAGCTATGTTGACATGGGGAGAACATACAAAAATTAACTGGGAAACCTGATGAGGAATTGAACTAAGGACTTTTTTGTGAAGCAACAGGGTTACCAGTTATATCACACTTTAATTAAGTTACATTTATTGAGTAATTTGGTTCAAAGCAAAAAAAAATAATAACATTGGTGCATTTTATTTTATTACACTTCAACGAAGCCACCTGCATACATTTTTTTTCTTCCCTGTTCATTTATATTCCAATGTAGCTGCTGCTTCTTCTTAACAAGTGTTTTAAAACAGAAAAATGGGCTAATAAACTGTAGGTGAAATCATAGATGAATAGTTGCCTTAATCTATTTAATCATTATGAGAATACATGCTGATAAAATGTTAAACTGCCAACATTTAAATTACAACAATCACTAAGACACTTTCTGTCTTGAGCACATTCTCACTCCCTATCTCTCTTTCTTTGGGATTCATGTTTATTCTTTGGAGTTTAATTTGTATTGTTTCTTAGGAACACCTGTATTTTTCCATGATGCTCATGCATAATCCTTTCCTTCAGCTAATTTGAGTGAATTTTCTTATTTACTAGGACTTTTTATGCAATTCAATTGTGCAATGTCAAATGTATGTACACCCACATAATCATAATCTTACGCACCCTAAATCAAGCTGCAAGGTGCACAGTTGATGGCTCACTAAAATAAAGCCCCTAGAACCATTTCTTGGCAGTTGTAAATTATATAAATCTCTAGAGGTTCACACAAAAGTGTAAATATGTCAAATGTTTTGGTAATTGAAAAAAAAAAAAAACTTTAAATTTATATATAAACCTTTTAGTCTAATTAATATGTTGATGGTGCTGAAGCCTATAAGAGTGTTCGTTAGGCAAAATAAAATATGCTTCATGCTGAAGAACTTCCATTACTTAAACCCTGAAGATCAGACACCTTTTAATTTAAAATTAACCATTACTTGTCAGCACTGAGGATTCATGTTCAAATGCCGATCTGGGTGGAGTTTCCATGTTCTCCCCATGACTACGTGGGTTTCCTCCAGGTTCTCCGATTTCCTCTCACAGTCCAAAAACATGGATTTAAGGTATTTTAAGGATTTAAGGTAAGCGTTCTAAATTGCCCCTATATAGTGTGTTTAATGTGCCCAGTGATGAATGGCACACATACTGGATGTGTCTGCCCAGTGCCCTGCCATTCTTCTGTGGAAGGCGACAAAGAACCCGGGAAGAACACGGGAAACATTCGAAATCGGAATCAGTGCCGAGAGGCGATTGTGCTGATAGTATTATGATTTGTAGCAAAATCTAATTACAAATGATTACAAATATAATATAAAAAGGAGAGTAAAAAATCTGGAGGCTATAGTTCAGGAAACATATATACTGTATTTTATTTACGTATTAATTCGTACCAAATAAAAACTTGACTCAGCATTTACATTTTTTTTAATAAAACTGATATCACATATTTCTAAACCTGTATGTTTGTGTGTTTCTGCATTCTCCTCTTGTGCACTGTGGTTTGTTGTATATGCTAATAGCATCATGATGTTATTTAGATCAGTGGGGCCTCAGGAGGCTTGCATTCGAAGGTCAAGTGCTGTATGTGTGTGTGTGTGTGTGGGGGGGGATAGCAAACGGGTGAGTACATTACATTTGCACAACATCAACAAGACACTAAGCAGATCTCTGGGGGACTGCACTCTCTCTCTCTGTCTTCTTTAATGCCTCTTTTTCTCCATCTTCCTCTCGTTTTCTCCAAGTCTCTCACTCTCTGGCCTTTAGCCTTGAATCCATAGAAGAAAGAAAAGTTATTGACAGGCATGCTGTGGGTTCGTGTAGGAGCGCACACCCTGCAGAGCTTGACATGTCAAATATCAAACCATTCTCACACTGAACACTGCAGGTTTCATCAGCTTTTACAAATTGTACAAAAATCAGCAATTAACGTTAATTAATTAATTTTTTGACATAGAATATTGTCCGGACTCGTTTACTAATGTCTGAAAAAAAGTACGAAATCAGGCTATTCTGAGAGCAACGAATCAAATCAACATATACAACATGTAGGGGAAATAGATGCATTTTAAATCTATGGTTTAAGATATCAGGACACAATAATAAAAAATACATAATATTTAGAAGGCCTTATAACAAACATTATAACAAACACAAATTCAGTTGTATCCTAAAATATTCCTGTTGCTTTCTAGCTCCCTATGACATGTGACATGTTAGCTTATGAAGCATGCACATGTTCATCAGACAGAGCCGTCAGGTGTGTGAATTATTTTCAATGAACACCACTGCAGTACTGTCACAATTCCATTAATTATTTTCTTTTATCACCATTTTGCAAGTGCATTTAGAATCAGTGCCTGACCCCATTTCAGCCAAGTCTAAACTAGTGGATAAAAGGCCTCACAGATGATTCTAGGGTGTCATCATTATAAAGATTGCAGCCTTAAAACAAGCAGTCATCATGCCCTCACAACCACTTTCAATGGAAAACATTTGGTGGTCAAACCTGCTAATGTTTAATTAATCAGATTTACAGTATCAAATATATACAACAAGCATTCATATTGCATTAAGCACTTACTAGGATTTTATTATTGGCCGGGTAAATTTTTAACTGAGATTTAACTTTTAATTGCAAAGCTTGAGGTTTTGCAGCTGATAGTCTCAGTTAAGACCAGTTTGTACTTCTACATCAGATTGAAGTCACAGGCCATTTTTTCATTATTAATTAAAATTAGACCTGCCATATCAGCACTATTTGTCATGAGAAATTGATCTTTTTGGCACATTGGGGATATTTCTGTTACTTAGACATGGCAAAATACTTACCTACTGATTGTACCCAATACTATTTACTATGGCCCAAATCAATGAAAGATCAATTTTGGATTTGTACAACCATGTGGTAGAGCTTAGTGCAGCCACACCAACATAAAGATCCTTAAAATGTCATTGTCAATTTGTATAGGCTATAAATAGATACACTGCTTTAAGGCTACGCACAAATCTAAATTAGTCTTATAACCAAATAGAGTGATCCCATAATGCAGAGAATGACAACATCTTAAAGATATTAATAATGACATGTTAAATATGTTTTATTTTTTTGTTCTATTAGTTGTCAGCAAGAATTTGACCTACTATTAATTTGTCAGTACTATGTTAAGTTTCAGTATTTAAGTATTTATATATTGCTTTTGCTATAGTGCGTTGTCACCATAGCTAAGCCATAACTCCCAATGAGCAAGATGAAGCTCTTTGGTTTCTGCCATGGAAAAAAAAAAAGTATTCCGTTTTAATTGGTATGACCCTAACCCATTAGAAGCTGGGAAGTGCTAACAATTAAAATGCACAAATTATGTACTGTATGTACATGTTCATCAGATCAGAAATAACTAGTCTTGTAAACTATCCCTTTGATCTTTAAAGACAAAAAAAAAATACTTCACAGTAGTACATTGGCAAGGTTTCAGACTGTTTAGTCCAACAAAAATCGAAAGGTACTGGTTAATATAAATCATTTATGTCAAATCAATAATACTGAAATTGTTTAATCATATAAGCCTTGGGAATGATTATTTTATCCTTAACGATAATGAAAGTGCATCAAAGCCAGCACACGTTTGAGCAGGGTTGAGAATAAACTTATCTGTCACCTCAAAAATAAAGAAAACAGTAGTAAGAGATGTTGTGATTTTAGTTCACTGGCAAGCATAATTTAATACAGTGCAGCATGAGAATCCAGCACCACAGCTAAGAACAGCATAGCTAAAGGCACAGAGTAGTCAGCATTTCAGCACCGTGCTTTCTAAGAATAGTAAGCAAGGTGAAGTAGAGAAATGACAGCACGGACTGGCCCAGATCACGAAAACAGCATAGTTTAACCTAGGTTACACACAATATTAAAGATTTTACTAATATTAAAGAATATTATTCATGATGCTCTAGTCAGTTATGCCGGATTCATATGCTGCACTGGGTCAACCAACTTTGGTCATTGCTTAAATACCGTCCTTTATTAGCTCTAATTGCTTTTCTTGCTTGTTTCTTTTGAGGTGTCTCCAATTTTCTTGAGATGCCATCATTTCTTCAACCATGGCTCTGCCGAAGCTCTGTGGCTACGACAATTACTGCATATAACGTGGATTTCTATTGGACTGGCAGTCCTGCAGGACGCCCTCAAAGGGCTCATATAGTTTTCCAACTGTTAAATAAGGACATCTGATCATGACACAATCTGTACATGGCTGTCTTACACTGTTAATTCTGCCCGGCCTCAATAGGCCTTGGTCCCCCCAAGATTTCTTCCTTAAAATAACACCGTCACTCTCTTGACACTGTCGCTTTGCCTTGCTCTTTAGGGGTTTAAAGGCTTACAACACTGTAAAGCTGCTTTGTGTCAATGTACTATTGTAAAAAGCATTATACAAATTAATAACTTGATTGTATTTAAACAAAAATACAAGACTTTAAAAAAAAAATTATTATATTTAAATGAATTGTAAAGATTTGTTTTCATCATGTATTATTGAGTTACATTCAAATATCAAAATAGGTGACTGATGCTGCTCCTGCTATGTATAATTTTATAACAGTATTGTTATATTGTAAATTTAAATTGAGTCACTTTCTTATATCACTCTGTATTTAATGGTGACTTTTAGTGCATTTTAAACACTAATGCAATCAATCTAATGTGTTCAGCTGCACACTATGTTATTGGAAAAGCAATGTGTAAAACTGTTTTTAAAGTGTTTAATGTTTACACAGAATAGAATTTCAACTAGCCAAAGGTAAAAAAAAAAGTTATCAGAAATAATTGAATAGGTGATATAAAACCAAAGCTATATAAACCAATAATGTTACCATCATTCACTGTTCATTTATTTTAAAGCAGAACTAATGAAAGAAATAACAATTTATTTATAAAAATGTTTTATTTATTTATTTATTTCAAGTAAACTGTAACATTTAGGAAATTCATATAATTGAGCCACCCTTACATTTTAATTAAATCAGTTTATTGAATTTTAGCTAAGAAAATGAATGTCACATTTTTTTATTATGCTTGTTTATTGTTTTTCAACTGCGCTAATAGATACCATTGTGTGTTACTGTCTGCAGTTAGATCAGGCGCTAAAATATAAAATCTAGTTTTTAATTGTGCACAGGTCATTATCATACAGAATGGCAGTGCCAAAAGATCAGTAGTAATTATGTTCAAATGTTTATTAGCCATTTAAGAATTAATGATAGTACCTTACTGCGGCTTTATGGGGCATTCGGGTTTATAAAATGCACACAAAAGATTGTTGCTTAATTACAATAAATTTAAAAAAGCTCTTTATAGAAAATGCAAGCCACATAACTGGGTTCCCTCTGGTTTTAACAAGAATGCACGGGTCGTGATCTTTTGAGCTACAACAGATTTAAATTATATATTTATTCTTTTATTTTTATGTGAGATTAAAGATTATAGCTTGTCATTTTAAAATACTTTGTCTATTTTACACAATTTTCTTAATTACATTTAATTTTAAAATAAAGGCAACATGATGTTGCAATCAGTGCTCTCGCCTCACGGCAGGAAGGCCTGGGTTCAATTTCCAGGTATGTCTTCCCCATACCTACATGGTTTTGTCCAGGGACTCTGGTTTCCTTCAACATTCCAAAACCTGTCCTTAGGTAAATACTAGACAGAAAATGATTATAGCTTGTAACTCTTGTGGTCAGAAAATGGCAACTGATGCCACTTAATAGTTTTTCTTTTTCAAAATAAATGGTATGTTGAAGTAGTTACAAATATAGTTGCCTCATTATGTAACTTTTTAGATATTTTCCTAAGAAACAATAATGTAAAAATATTTTTATAGCAGCACCTGTCTTGGCCATAAAAGTTTTATAAAGGATATGTTAGGCTACTTTGATTTTGGAATTTTTGTTTTACTGCAGTAAAGATTTTGTTTGAACACTTTTTGTATTTTAATGCATTTAAAAAAGTCAAACACACACAAACTATATATATATATATATATATATATATATATATATATATATATATATATATATATATATATATATATATACTGTATATATATATATTTTTTTCCCCTTCTCTCCCTTTATCTTTCCTACCCCCTCCACCATCTCTTTCTCCCTCTCTCTCTTTCTGAAAAAGCTCTGCCTGCTCTTCCCACGAGGCCAATGGGAGTTTTCAGTCCTATCCTGCCTCCCTCGACACAGCGCTTCACCAGGTGTTGTCTGCAACAGGCAATTAGTAGAATAGGTGTAGCTGTCAATCAGTGCTATGGTGGCGAGATTAGCTGCTTGGCCGTAATTAGCGGGTTCGAGGCTCCCCGGCCCAGAGGATAAAGGCTTTGCCAATAATGGGCCCTGGGGTATTAATTACTGAAGGTCGAAGCTGCCGAAAAGGCCGGGATCTTAGCCGCACGGCACGTAAGATGATTGTTTAAATTTCAAAAATAATACGGCTCTGACAGTTGTTAGCATCCCGTGGGGCCATGGGTACAAGGTAGCCGAGGTAATTAGTTTGAAGAGGAAAGGGCATGGTTGCAGGCATGTTTGTGAAGAGCAAGGGAGGGGAAAAACACGAGAATGGGAGGGGGTGATCGAAGAGTCTGGTGTTGAAAAGTACAAAATATGAGAAGAAAATGAGGGGTTAACTGGTGGAACTAGTGTTGTGGTAAAAATCATACTGTGATGGTAATTAGTAAAGCGTTTACCTGATAAATGCTGAAAATATGTTGCATGTGTGTGTTTTATGTTGAAACTATGATGAACCCATTCTGATTAACTCAAATCATACCTTTGTCAAGCCATCCATCAATCAATATTGTGGCTTTGATTTGCATCAACTGGTAACTTAGTTCTCTCATTAGGTATATTTTTCTTCTTTGGTGATGAAGAGAATTATCACCA
Source organism: Corydoras sp. C115 (assembly GCA_019802505.1). NCBI lineage: Eukaryota > Metazoa > Chordata > Actinopteri > Siluriformes > Callichthyidae > Corydoras > Corydoras sp. C115. The sequence goes on along the minus strand of JAFMOC010000015.1, from coordinate 423,075 downwards.
AAGAAGAAAAATATACCTAATGAGAGCACTAAGTTACCAGTTGATGCAAATCAAAGCCAAAAAATTGTCTGATATGTTTAAATATATGTTAAAGTATAAGCAGAGTACATAATTTATTTAACTAATTAGTTTTTCAATACCTTATATACCTTTAGCTTTATATATATATAAATATATCTTTATATTATACATATTATACATATTATATTATTATATTATACATATTATATTATACATATTATACATATTATATTATACATTTTGATGCATTCAAATTCAAATGCATATCTGTCCAACTATATTCAACATTTAGCAATGGGAATATCGAAATGAGGAGATTTCAGGTAAATTCCTGATGTATTGCTGTCTTGGCAACGGAAACAGGGGTGCGCCACTGACAGAAAACCTGTTTGTTCATGCTCCAACATTTTTGCTTGTGTTGCAGGTATTATTTTCTCAATTTGTTTAATTTAATGAAGTTATACATAAAATGAAGTTTTATAATTGTTTTCTTTTTCCTTTAAATTAAATAGAGGTTTAAATGACTCAACCTACAATTTATTGAAATTGTAGAAATTTTCAGAACTTTGTTAATAGTAGTTGTGCAACAAATGCTGAAAATAATGGAAAAAAGCTGATTTATCTAGGAGACATAGACTCTTTGTTCAGCTTTGTTTATGAATAGTCATCTACGAAAAGTTTTCTGGCAGAAACAAAATATGAATCACTAAAATGTTTTATTTCTGATATTTCTATTGAAGAAGCTTTACATTAACTGTACTTTTAAATGTTTAATTACTGAACTAAAGTTTCTGTAAGACTGTAGCAAGATAAGTTACACCAGAAGTGTGGGCAACTGACCATTTTCTCCATTTACAATTGTTAGATGTTTTAATACCATAAACAATAACATGCAGCTTTCACATCAGACCCTTGAAACATAGAGATAGACATGACATTCATGTTTAGCAGACACTTTTATCCAAAGAGAACTCCAATGAGAACTCCACAAGTCAGTAGTTACATAAAAAACAGCCACACTGTAAAATTATCAAACCTGATCATTACCTGATACTGTGCAACTTTTAAAAAAAAAATTATATAACAGGTGTTTGTGGAAGAGATGTGTTTTGAGATGTTTCTTAAAAGATGCCAAGTAACATTCAAAAAGATGCCTCAGAAACAGAGTTGGGAAGATCATTCCACCATTTAGACGCATGCAAAATATAGATGTATTGGAAAGGAAAACATAAAAAAAATTTTTGGATAATTTTGATGTAGCTACTGACACATTTGTTCAACATGACACACACAGATATAAGCACGAGCTAATATAACACATTGGCATGTTGCATTTCTGCAAAAACATGGTGATGGTAAAAAAAAATGCTTTGAGACTTTGAAACAATTATGTTTTCTTAAAGTAAATAAGTCGGAATGTTGTTGAGTAAATCTCTCAGGCTGCTTGGTGATTTGTGAAAACCATATATTTAAAGCAGAGAGGTGAATACTTATCACAAGTGAAAAAATGAACATTGAAACAGTAGTAGCTGAGTGTTAAAGGAAAGGTGTTGATACATATGAGGAAGCGACAGATCAGCCAAGTGTGAAGCTGCAGCTGCTGGTCCCAAAACACTGCTGCCTTGTTTGGGAAGAAAACAAATGGCAAATAGAAAGACATTAAGTTCCACATGTTATGCACAGGTGTTGGGGTAATAGTGTGTGTCCTGCAAAGAGAACGTAGTAGAAAAAGAACAGTCGAGCAATGTGTTTACTCCTCTCTTCTCTACTTCACCTGGGAATTGGGAGAGACTGATGGGTGGAAAGGAGCATCCTGTATTCCTCTTATTGCTTTGGTGCAGTGTTCATCATCATCACCACTTAGTTAGCTGATCAGCTACTCTTAACGCAATTATTAGGACTTGGTGCATAGAAGTAGAGTGATGGAATAGTTCAAATACATTTCCTTATACTACCCATCATAGATTACAATTTGGCTCACCACAATAGGACAGTAGAAGATTGGAAACACATTGCCTAGCCCGACAAGACTTAATTTCACCTGTGACATTCAGATATTAGAATCAAAATTTGGTGTAAACAATATGAAAACATGGATCCATCCTGCATAGTATCAACAGGTTAGACTGGTGGTGGTATAATGGTGTGGGGGATTATTATTATTCAACCCACTTTGGGCTCCTTACTTCCAATTGAGCATCATTTAAATATAGTTACTGAACATTTCCATTCCTTTACCACAGTATACTGTCTGATAGCTACCTCCAAGAGGATAATGCATTGTGTAATTTTCATATAGAGCTCATATCTAAAACTGGTTTCTTGAACATAAGTTCACTCTACTCCAATATTCTTCAGTCACCATTTACATTACATTTGGTCATTTAGCAGATGCTTTTATCCAAAGCGATTTACAAAGGTTTGGCAACAGCATTCCTTGAGCAATTAGGGTTAAGAGCCTTGCTCAAGGACCCACAGTGGTAACTTCAGTGGACCTGGGATTCAAACCCACACCCTTTAGATTCTTAGCCCAACGCCCTAACCACTACCACACCAGATCTCAATCCGAGCGATCACCTTTAGGATGTGGTGTGTAATAAAGAATTAAGGCAGTTCTGAAGGCAAAAGGTGGTCCAACCTTTTACTAGCAAAGTGTACCTAATTAAGTGGCCAGTGAGTGTACATACTCACACACAGCACACACAAATGTAAATTATCCACTGAGGAAAAAAAGACCACACTGATGGTCTTGGTTCTGGTTAGTCAATTTTCAAATCATAGATAGACAAAAAATTTAATTGACTACATAATTAGACATGAGCGCTGTATCCTACTATGAATTGAGGATGCATTTCAAGATTCCAGGACTTCCCTTAAAAGTAGACCAATTATCAAGTCAATATTCAAGAAACAAGGAAGGGTGTGAGGATACTGGTGTTTATTGACAATTTACTTATGGCATTGACTAATGTCTGTTGAACTAAGCTTCTAAATATGACTCCTTATCTTATGTGCGGTCACATGTTACACACATATATACACACAATAGTTATATAATTTGTACTATTACATTTTAATGATGTTTTTGTGAGAAGTGAGGTAAAATGTTATCCAATGCGTGCATAAATTATTCAAGCCTATTGCAACATACACCACCTTCCTTTCCATCTAAACAACTTTTTCCTCTGCCATATTTGAAACCACATTTGATAAACTGCTAAATGAACAATATTCCTCTTTCAAAACTTTACTACATTTGTGTCAAATAGGAATGAGAAGGCCTAGGACTGACGAGCTAAACAGAACCCTCAGTGAGATGCAGAAAGCTCTGCAGGAAGAACTAGAAATACACCCTGTCTGCAGCTAAGTACTGTCCACTGACTGCTTGGGTTTCAGTGACAAAGATGCAATGAATCGGCAGCAGATGGATCCCAGTGCTCTTCACCGGCAGAAAAACATGGAAATTCTTTGTGACCCGCCACCTCAGATGGGCCTTGGAGGTTTTGGAGCCTATGTTCAAGTTGACAAGCAATAGCATACTCTTCATGAACAACACTAGTGCACTTAATTCTGTCCTCATCCAAAGATAAAACAAGAAAGGAAGGAGGAATTAACCACAGAGACTGTCATAATTTTGCAAAAAATATGATACAGCCCATACATCTCACCACTTTAAAAAAAGGCTGGCTAATGCTGTAAAGAACGCAGAGTGCACAGAGCTGATAATGTGCCCAACATGCAACAAAATGACATGATTAGTTTCCAGTTCGGTCCTCTTCTTGTAGCACAGTTTTTAACAAGTGATACATGTGCTCCGCATTTATTTTGACAATCTGCGTTGGCAGTGCAGTAAGACACACATGTACAGCAGTGCCATGAGCCACCGGTAAACAACAAAAATGTTGGTCAGTTTAATGTGTCCTGTTCTTGTTGTCAAAATCTCATAAAATAGCATACAATAGACTGCTTCACAAAAAAGATGGTTAAGACAAAAACCTTTTTTTGTCTTAACCATTTTTTAATGGCGACGACAACAATTACTGTATGGAACCTGTATTTCTATTGGACTGGTAGTCCTGTAGGATGCCTAGGTGGACTTATATAGTTCTCCAATTGTTAACTTGATCACCACACAATCTGTACATGGCTTTCCTAAGCTGTTGATGCTGCCCGGCAGCACATGGAGGATGAGTCCCACACTGAGCCTTGGTCCTTCCAATGTTTCTTTCTTAAAATAACAACATAACAGGGAGGGTTTTTTTTTTTTTTTTTTTTTTTTTGCCACTGTTGCTTTGGCTAACTCTTTGGGGTTTAAAGGCTTACAACACTGTAAAGCTGCTTTGTGAGAATGTACTATAGGGGAAAAAACACTATATAAATAAACTACTTGAACTTCCTGAGATTGAACTGTGACAATTTCAGAGCACTGATAGATACGGTTTCCAATTAAATGGCCAGATGTGTCAGTGCATCAAACACTAACACACTCTCATTACATCAGTGTCACCACAGTGCTGACAATAATCCAGAAAGAGGACTGACAAAATATGTAAAAAAAAGTCATTTAGTTTAGATCTAAATATTGATTCTATTAACGATAAACTTCATCAATAGGCTGGTAAATACAACAGTGGACACAGACAGATTACACTACAAATGTTTAACGTGCCAGCTTTCACTCTAAAGTTCCATGACACACACTTTCTCTCTCTTTGCACATAGTTTAATGTCCTTCATAGATCATCAGTTCATCAATGGAACACCCCACAGATGATTCAATTACCTTCCTTGGCTTCGCCTAATATTCACAAACCGGCATCCAAACACAGCTCTGTCATACATGGGATATAGTCTGTACTTGCAAAACTACTAAGTGAAATAATAGATAACAAATGTAGAAATATAGATATGTATAGAATAAATAAAAATAATAAATAATTTAAGTGCACTGTCTTTTATGAAATCCTGAAAATCCAAAGCTTCATGAATCAATACGCTGTTTAAATGGCATTTTTTACACTCCTTGAGAAACTTTGGCCAATTGACTGACAAATATTAGGTTCGGCAGCCTATAATTAGACATAGGATTTACTTTGAAAATATAATTGCATATAATTTATTTTAATTTAGTTTAAATATTAGAATATGTATGTTTGTTTATTGCAATTTGATGGAGAAATTATTCATAAGTTTTCACTAGTCTAGCCCTGTCTGTTAAAAACCAATCACAATGCTCACTGCAAACAAACTTGGTCAAGAGAACTAAACTGTTTTCATAGGGATTCTAATATTTCCTCCCTAACAATTGACTGTATTAGATTTGTGAATAGGTTTCAAAATATTTATCTGGTAATACAAAATGCTTTGTGAATAAGAGCCCTTATTTTACATGAACAAGGTCCATCCTGTTTAAAAAAACAAATCCCAAAAGCCTAATCTAACCTCATAAATTTTCCCACACCCTAAGGTGGAGCATTCTGCTTTTGATTAAAATTTCCTTCCTACTTGTTTCAGCCCATTGTAAGCCTACGCTAATCACTGCCAGAGTTTCGGAATTTTGTTTCTCACACACAGTCTTGAATTTTTGCTCTAGTACATTAACACTGGGATGGGCAACGACATTTTTAATGTTTTTTTTTTTTTTTATGTATTACACCATATACTCTAAAATAAACTATAAAGTACAGCAGCTGTGTTCTATTTTAAATGATTAAATGAAAAACTAAACTTTCAAAATATTTTTAAAAAACAATATTAAAGACTTTTTTCTATTCATTTTTTTTATTTGTGCAATAACAAAAAAATGTATTTATTTTGCACAAAGTCCAGTTAGGAAGTCAAAATTATACAATAATTCATAAGGTAAAAATAAACATCCATCCATTATCTTCCACTTTTTCATCTATTAGGTCGCGGTGGGGTTCCCCATGCCCATCCAGGGGAGAACGTTTCGGGTGCTGGGCAGATACACCCAGGACAGGGCACCAAACTATCACTGGGCAAAATACACATACTTAATAACTTAACTGGGCAATTTGGAGAACTCAATTGACTTGATCCATGTTTTTGGACTGTGGAAGGAAACCGGAGAACCTGGAGGAAACCCACACGGACACGGGGAGAACATGGAAACTCCACCCAGATTGGGATTCGAACCGGGAATCCCTAGCACAGAGAGGCAAATTAAGCCACCATGCCGCCCAAAAATAAACATAATAATAATAATAATAATAATAAAAACTGTTCCTGATATCCCTTATCCCTACCAGTAGAGTACATAAGGAGTCCTGTCTACAAAGCTCATCTATGAAGTGAACATAATTTTTCTGCTGCCTTAAGGTAGCAAGGTCAACACTCAGTTCCCTCCGGTAAGGAAACAAGTCATACCCTTATCCTAAGTGGGAATCACAGTTGATGGCCTTGGTGACAGGGCAGATGTTCTTTTTCCTCATTAATAGATGTGCCCCACCTGCCCATGCTTCTTTGGGTCAACCAGAAATATTGCACAGAAAGTCTTATGTTCTGGGTCTAAAGCAGAGAAAAGTGCAAGATCAGTAAACATGATTTCAGCCACATTCGTAGTGGAATGTGTGGTATTTGGTAACCAAATACTCAGCTATAATTATTTTAAGCTTTATTTATGGCTATAACAGGTTGATAACCAAACAAAACCACATATCTATCAGAACTAAACCACCTCACTCTGCTCACTTTTTTCTTTTCCTTGTGTTTTCTCCACTTATTCTGGAAATGCAAATATGTTTTGATTTCCTGATCTTAACACCGCAGTCCAGGTAGCACCCAATGTGTCTGCAAAAAGCTAAGTCAAACACCAAAACAGCAAATGTAAAATCTAGGCTTGCTTGTTGGTGTTGCAAAAAGCCCTTGGTTCTATTAGAGCTGATGCCCTGCAATAAAGGTCTGGTTTTTCAGCGTCCCATCACCTACCCCATGGCACATGCCTATTTGGAAGTCAACATATATCCATACCTGCCCAATCATGCATTATTTGAGGTGGCAAAGATAACGGATTGCTTTGCTCAGACTTCACATGTGCTATAACCAATCAGTACTTTAGAAGATTCAGAAGGCATTTAGATGAGCTGTGGCATACCACACATGAATGTGGCTAATGCACTGAACAGTCTGAACAATAGGCTTGTGAATTGGTATAATTGGAATAGGGTGTGATTTTTTTAGCCATGGGGAAAGGCACCACATTAACTTAATTGAAATCCACAAGAAGCAGATTGTTTGATCTATTGTGGGATTCCTCGATGCTAAGAATAGTTATATATACACATCCCATATCATCTTTTTATTATGTTCAGGTAAATGGTAGGGGTAGCTACATGCTACCACTTCTGGATTTTTGATAACATGAATCAACACAGCCATATTTGTTGCATGGAACAACCAAAGGGACTGGGCTAAAATTATTCATAGTTTAGCATTACCATAGCTCGTCACAAATGCCAGTACCACCTCCCTATATGGTTTTAGGAAGTTTAAAAAATACACATGCCCTTCTCTACCTCTACCTTCTCCCATAACCTCATATTTCTCAATTCATTGACCTAAAATGGTTATTACCATTTTAATTGTAATTTGGAACCTGCGGCATAGACAATGCTTCCATGTGAAAAAGACATCAGCCAGACAAGGAGGTAGTTTGGAGCCCCACAGTTCTAATGTTTGTAGGGCATTGAAAACAGAGATACACACAGTGGAGAGGGTCCCCAAAACACAGCAAAACATCTTATCCAGCAATAATGGGCAATTTTTGATGGGATTTGACCCATTACACAGTGGTTGGTGTTAACAATTGATGGACAAACCACTCCAAAGCCACCATGTCCACGATGTTTGCAGCATCATGTTTCCCAATAAGCAGCCTTCATTGGTGTCCCTGTGCTGTTGGACGGATGTCAATGCATGGCGTGGTTGAGCATTTTAAATCAGTCTGGGTTGGTTTTAAAACTCATTCTCTGTTTATGAGATTGAAATAGGGGTTATTTTTAGGCAATTGGATTTACATAAAAATTTCATGAAACATGAAAAATAAATACAATAAACTGTGGATTGAAAATAAAATGAGGGATGTTAACATACTTTTTGAATGAATAATAAAAGTATGAGGGTGGCACGGTGGATTAGTGGTTAGCACGTTCGCCTGGGGATTCCGGTTTTTCGTTTTCCTCCCACAGTCCAAAAACATGGATTCAAGAGAAATTGAATGCTCTAAATTGCTCCACATGGTGTGTGTTTGTGTCTGTGTGAGTGAGTGTGCCCAGCGATAAATACGTACCCTGTCCTGGGTGTATCTGCCCATCACCTGGATGGCACGGGGCGCAACACTAGTAGAGGATTATGCAGAAGCTAATGAATGATGAATGAGTAAAAGTGTGATAATTTCAAGTCACTTTTTGTTGTGCTTGTTGTATTCTTTATTAACAACTATTTTAGCATAATATTGGTATTTAATTGCAAACGTACTAATTTAAACAAAACAAAACAATGCCTGAACTTACATGTCTGTATTGTATTTTTTGCAGTGCCCTTCTGAGAAATATGGTACTAATCCTTGTTCTAATCCCAGGGCATGCTATAGTATCTCCATCCATAAAGTACCACAGGCTATCTACCATCTGGATATGAAATAAAGCTTTTATTGCTGGTATGTAGTGCTAAAGTGTTCCATAATTCAAAAGAAACTGATGGAAGGATACTTTGCTCTTTCACTCCTCTGGGTCAAGTACACCATTAAAAAAATTGTCCACCCATCAGAGATCAGCAGGACAGCTAAACTCTTTTGTACTGGACAAAATGGCTGCTGCTTAAAGCTACTTTTATATGGAGGAGTGCCCAAACTTATCTTAACGTGTTTGCTCAGGGAGACAGCCAGTGTGTGATATATTACTGTGTTCCGCCAAACTCCCACAGGGCAATAAACTGCACATGAACATATTTAGAAAATCAAAAGCTGTCAGTGAGCTCATAATTCGGGGAGACAGGCTTACGGGATGTGTAGTGCAAAATGTGGAAAAAGCATCATGCTATACAGCGCTTTTTATGGAATACTCAAGTGGGACATATTGCTAATGAATGCTAGCAAATGGTGATCAGTTAAGATAGCATAAGCCATAATACATAATTTGAAGAAAAAAAAACAATACTCTCATTTTATAACCTTGGTCAGGCATAGACATTAGCAATTGTTAAATTTAATCATGATTATTTAGTACATTATTATAGCCTGTTGGTATAAAATAACAACATTGATTGCTGGACATGGCATTGCCTGTGCTAATACTATATTTTAAAATTCAAAATGCATCATAATCAGCAATTGCATTAGTATCGCACAATTTCCATTAGAATAGTCTCAAGACACGTGTTACGAATTGCCGCCGACGTGGCATGCGGATGGAACAAAAAACTAAGCTGGAGTGCGAGAGTGAAATAGGTTTTAATAAACTGAAACATAATGCACAACAACAATGAGGCATGAATGAAATAAAAATTAATTTGTAATGCACAATGCTTTGACAGTCTACTCACATATTGGCTACTACATATTCATTTAAACAATTTTAAATGAAAATCAAAAGTGCTGAATAATATTAGCTAACAAAGGCAAAATGTGTGCAGAGGGTTTGTAATGACCACCGACCTCAGTAGCGCCATCTTGATCATTTGCTTTTGGTTTAATTTTGATAGATCTTTTATGGTAACTGATTTGCCATATGGTGGATGCATAGGATAGAAGCAAATATTAAGTGGAACTTGATGCCGTGTATCTAAATGTGTTGTTTGGGGCAAAAATGGATCATATTTTTTGGAAGGGTCAGCATGGTTTTGTTGCTTTGTATTAGTCAGAGATGCAACAATATCCAGAGGCAGTTTGGAGTATTTTGGAGGCATGCTTCAAAGGTCATCTACCATGTCAGAATTTCAAACGGAATTGACAATCAAATCATGACATGACCAACATGCCTTGATCTAAGTGTGATTTATTTCACAGAAAGAAGGGTTAGTCATGCTTTTGATCATGCACTTAAAACAATGATTCGTAAGTTAACTTACAAGGATACTGAAAACTGGTATTAGTGGTTCAAGCCCTTGTTCTGTGCAGTACAAGAGTTCTTGCAAGCTTTCTCTTTAGAACTGATTTACAGTTATTAGCCTCGAGGTATCCTAGTTGTCCTTAAGAAAAACTGGAAAAAGGGACCTTCTTATAGCAAAAATGAAATTCACCATGTTCTTGACCTAAGAAGAAAGCTGCATGCACTGGAAAATATAAGAAGAAAAAAGTGACTTTTAAATGACCAGATGTAATACATTTAACTTTTTTTGTCATATAGTAGGTGCTTTTATTTAAAGCATCTTACAAATATCCCAACTCGGGGTGATGTTCAAGGACCCACAATGGTAACTTCAGAGGACCTGTGAATTGAACCCACAACATTCTGATTGATAGCAAAACTCCCTAACCACTCTGAGCTACCACACCCTTTCATTATAGTTTGCCTTTAATTAATCATGAATGGTGTAGATATTGTGTATGATTTATGATTTCAAAATGGTGCACTTTATTTGTTTACACTATAATAAAAATTTTATTATATATATATATATATATATATATATATATATATATATATATATATATATATATATATATATATATATATATATATATATATACAGTTGTGATCAAATTTATTCAACCCCCAATGCTGCGAAGGGTTTTATGGAATTCAGTGCACATTTGTAATTGTGTTCATAATGAAATCTTACAAGGACTTGTTAAAGAACTAAATGCAACTAAGATAGCATCAATTGTTTTTGTCATAAAGTATTAAATGGCCTTTTTGTGATTTCTTCATTGACACAATTATTCAACCCCTTTACAACTACCACTCATAAGAACAGAGGTTCATTCCAGTGTTTTCAATCAGGTATTGAAAACACCTGTGGATGTCAACGAGCAGCAATCAAGCATGATAAGCACCAATTAGGCAGATTTAAAAGGACTGTGATACTCAGCTCCTTCTAGACATCTACTGGTGTGTTTACAAGCATGGTGAAGGCAAGAGAATGGTCCCAGAAGACAAGAGAAGAGGTTATTGCTCTTCACAAGAATGGCAATGGATATAAAAAGATTGCGAAGTTGTTAAATATTCCAAGAGACACTATCGGAAGTATCATTCGCAAGTTCAAGTTAAAGGGCACAGTGGAAACGTTACCTGGTCGTGGCAGAAAGAAGATCCTGACCGCGACTGCTGTGCGCTACCTGAAGCGTAATGTGGAGAAAAATCCCCGCGTGACTGCTAAGGAACTGAAAAAAGACCTGTCAGATGTGGGCACTGAAGTTTCAGCTCAGACAATAAGGCGCGCACTGCATAACGAAGACCTCCATGCCAGAACTCCCAGGCGCACCCCCTTGCTGACTTCAAAGAACAAGAAAAGTCGACTGCAGTATGCCGAAAGTCATGTGGACAAGCCACAAAGGTTTTGGGACAGTGTACTGTGGTCAGATGAAACTAAATTAGAACTGTTTGGGACAATGGACCAGCGCTATGTTTGGAGGAGGAAGAACCAGGCTTATGAACAAAAGAACACCTTGCCTACTGTGAAGCATGGCGGGGGGTCAATTATGCTTTGGGGCTGTTTTGCTTCTAATGGTACAGGAAAGCTTCAACGTGTGCAGGGTACCATGAATTCCCTTCAGTACCAGGAGATCTTGGAGGAAAATGTGATGGAGTCAGTCACAAACCTGCGGCTTGGGAGACGTTGGACCTTCCAACAGGACAATGATCCGAAGCACACATCCAAGTCCACTAGAGCATGGTTGAACATGAAAGGCTGGAACATTCTAGAGTGGCCATCGCAATCACCAGACTTAAATCCAATTGAGAACCACTGGTGGGACCTAAAGAAGGCAGTTGCAGTGCGCAAGCCTAAGAATGTGACTGAACTGGAGGCTTTTGCCCATGAAGAATGGGCTAAGATACCCATAGGTCGCTGCAAGACACTTGTGTCAAGCTATGCTTCACGCTTGAAAGCTGTCATAACTGGAAAAGGATGTTGTACTAAGTACTAAAAAATAATGTCACTAGGGGGTTGAATAAAACTGATAATGATGTGAGCACAGTAAAGACATTTGTGGTTATTCCATCATAAATATTATGTTATATTTGTCTAATTTATAAGTGCCTCTTTGATATAATTGTAAATAAGATGACTGAAATGATCCAAATCAATGTCAAACTGGCCAAAACACTTTATTTCAGTGGGGGTTGAATAAATTTTATCACAACTGTATATATATATATATATATGTATATGTATGTATATATATATATATATATATATATATATAATAAAAGTTAAGAGCTTCATTATTAAGTTACAAGCAACAAAATGTGATAAATAGGATTTGTTAAAATAAATTTGTGAAAAATTATTAATGGAATAAGCTTGGAAATCTAGCTTATGTTTGTCTGAGGGAGTCTACTGTGGAATTTGCACACATTTATTAGAAATGTGTATAAAAACAATACCAACGTATAATAAACCTATGATTTTTCTGGAGTTGCTAATGGGGATGCTAGACGATTTACAAAAGGAACCTTCAGCACCTCCTAGCGCCCTGCCTATTGCACGTTGTTTAGAGTGGAACATAATGTGTGTTAAAAATTAAAACACATTGACCATAACAGTATAGATTTTGTAATGTTTAATTTATTATGTCAATTGTTTTAAATTACTGATTACATAAGTGAAAGCAGAGCAGAATAAATCAACTCCATCTTTGGGTTTATTAATTGACCACCATAATTCGGTCTTTGTCCCTACCTTGCTTTTTCTCTCTGAGGGGTTTAGGGGGAGAAAAAAAAAACAATGACTTGCCATGCCACCTTGTTGGATCAGTTACGGGTCAGGTCTTTGAGGAGCCTGGTAGTCATTAACATTCTCTCTAATGACCGTTAAGTAGTACAAGCTCTGGGTTTGGTGAAAGAACTAGCTTGGTTGTGCTGCATGCCCATAGTGCAACAGAAGCACAGGGAAATATAGAAGACAAATGTATTATTAACATTTCCCCCTTAATAACACCGTCAGATCAACAATCGTCGCCACAATTAAATTGTTTAATGAATAGATTTGCATTGCTGATGAGAGAAAAGCAAGAAAACATCTGTCTGTGTCCATCCTGACACCACATGTTCTGTCAGACCCCATATGGAATGTTAAAACCAGTGCTGTTCTGATCCTAAGTAAATGAAAATGAGTATGCAGGCTTTTGTCAGCCACAAAAGCACTTTTCTTTTTCTTTCCACACGTGCATTTTCACATTTTGCAAGAGCCTGGATACTTACACACTTTTAATAATTTAAATGTAACAATTGCCACTCCATTGGTAATTTTCTTTCCAATTTAACACATTCAATAAGTTTCCATGAAAAAAAATACCAAAACATAAGAAAGCTTTATTATAAGAACTTATCTTCTAATGCTGTTAAAGCTTCTTCAGTTTGCTGCTTTAAATGTAATTTCTAGCCCATTTCAAAACACTATATAAAATAATGAATATTATTTACAGCACAGTCCAAATGCACATTTTAAAAATTCAACATTTATGGTAAAAATTCAACATTTATATTTTTGGCAAACCAAATCCACAAGGATCTTTCCTACAAGGAATTATTAAATTATAAGCATATATCTGCTTTCACAAAACATTAATATTATAACACCTTTTTTTCAGTACAGCTAAAATAAATATATTACCAGTTAATCAGAAAGGTGTGTTTTATTCATAACTCGTAAATTATTTAAACATTTAGTACCTAAAGACTAACTCGAAATGTTTGAATATTCAAAAGTTTTGTGTATCCCAAACATTATTTATACTGATTGTGAATATACTGTATATAAAATGTACCTTAGGTGGTTGCTCCAGGAACCACTAATGTAGTATGTGGTGAGCCATTATTATGTGGCATTTTAGTAAACACTTCAAACTCCTTAATGATGTGTTGATTTGCAGCTCTCACATCTCACGTATGGGAATACTAGCATATCACTTCACTGCCTACCTCCAAAAACATGTAGTCGTGCACATTAATGCACGGTTAAGCGTGTTTTTTCATTGCATCTGATCTAAGATAGTTACTGCTCTAAGGGGAAGTGTAGGTGCTTCTGCAAACAGGTGAGTTCACTCAGTGCTGATTAGTGTTGCAGCAGGGACACATTTCACTTCTGTCACTTTGCCCTAGTGGCTAACACAGCAATTACAAAATAATTGTATATTATTGGTTCATAATATGGATAAATAACTTAAAACAATGATTCGACTAAATCTGAGTTGACTAAATTCAACTAACTTTGAGTGACTTTTTGTTTTTAATCATAAATATCTTTAATTTGTGCTGACAAGTACCTAAAAAACATGCAATTCAAATTAAATTCAATTATAACATTTAAAAATTATTAAGTATGTGTATTTTGCCCAGTGATAGTTTGGCGTCCTGTCCTGGGTGTATCTGCCCAGCGCCCAAAACGTTCTCCCCTGGATGGGCATGGGGGCATGGGGAACCCCCCACCCCTCCCCGCGATCCTAATATAGGATAAAGCGGAAGATAATGGATGGATGGAAGTATGTGTGTTTATTTAAAAGTTACAAATTTATTCAATGTTTTTTATAACATAATTTTTGTAAAGTAGGCTATGACAAATGTGAACTTGCATAACTTATGAAGGTATGAAAGCTAATTATTTTTTAACATAGTTGAAGTAAGTAAATTCAAGTATTTTATTTATTCCTTTTTTTTTTTTGCTTTTAGCACATGTGCTTACATTTGGATAATATTGTAAAATTCCACCTACAATATGTATTGAGTATTAAGAGTAAAACTGTAAAAAGTTTATTTATTATGTGTCTTTAAGTCTTTAAGTTAAATACATGTACCTTATGTATCACTAAAAACGAGAAAGCATTGTTTTTTTGTAAGATATCAATCTGAAGGGTATAGTTCAAATCCCAGGTCCACTGAAGTTACCAATGTGGGTCCTTGAGCAAGACCCTCAACCCTCATTGCTCCAGGGATGATGTGGCCAACCCTGTGTACTGACTCACAACCAAGTTGGGATACTGCAAGTCACTTTGGCTAAAAGTGTCTGCCAAATGACCAACTGTAGGTTAAATAAGGTTTTAAAATGATTTAACAAATTACATATTTCAGTTTATTTTGGATTTTTAGAATGTGTCCCAACTTATAAAAAATAAATTATAAAACATTGCAAAACTCCAAATTGTTAAAAATGTAAAGCTACACTGGTAACTAGAGCCAAAAGGTGTGACCATATTAGTCCAGACCAGAATTTGCAATGGCTCCCAGTTTTGTATTGAATAGAAAGTTATCTTAATAAATACAGTACTACATAATGAGTGAACTCATGTTTTATAACAGACAGGTCTGCTCTGTTCACAAGATATCTTTCAGTCCTATAATTAACAACACTTTCCTTAATGGAGAGCATACACTTGGAAAGCATATCAACTTTGGAATACCCTTACTGACTGTTTGGTATTTAAAAACACATGTATTTAGCGAGGCTTTCAGTTAGCCCCACAGACAAATGTGCAGATCCCAGGTTTCATGTCATTGAGTTCTAATGATCTGGAAATGTTGGTGTTGTTTCATCTCTCACTTGTCACTTAAATTGGTTGATGGTGTGATGGTGTAAGATGGATGTTCCAATGAGCCCTCATGGATTTGCAGCCTTCTTATTCTTTTGTATTTGTTATGCTGTTTTAGTCAGTGGTGCGAGATCCCTATGCTGCTCTGTGAAGAATAAAATACCCTATGATGTCATTACCAATTACATGTTTTTTTTAACGGCCCGCTCTGTAATTATCCCAATGCTCACATTCATTACATGTTTCTATGCTGATTCCCTCAAATACTCTTTCTAAATTGTATAAAGTGAAACAGGTCTGACTATGCAAAATCTTCCAAAGGGGGTCCTACTATCCAATCTTTAAGATATGTAAACCATTCGCCACTGGGTGTATCTACCCAGCGGCAAGAGATACTGTATATATATATATATATATATATATATATATATATATATATATATATATATATATATATATATATATATATATATACAGTATGTGATGATATAAGATACACCTCACTATAGACATTCCAATATGTATACTTACCAAACCTACCGGTGGTTGACCCTGACCTGTTAGGGCATAAAAGTATAGGCAGGGTTAAAGCGATGTTTTTTATACACCTGGGTCAACATGTAGTCTTGGGAATCTAGGGGTTCAGAACACCTGTGTTTAGGTGGTAGTAAGCTTAGGTAAGCACATAAAGCTAACAATGTTGGAAAAAGCGACAATGTATGACGTGTATAGTACTAACAAACTAAAGTGAAGTTTCGCATATTCTTTCTTAATTGCAGTATTGTGGTAGTCAGTAAGTAGATCCCTATTTGGTGTTTCGTATACTCAGGGGGGCGGAGCTTTCAGTATATAAACGGGTTGCATCCAGGGGTGGGGGATTTTGCCCTATATGTAGATAGGGGAGCATAAATGGTATAAGAACTTGTAAGAATTTGCGGTCATTGATATTTATAAGCTTCTGCAATAAGAAGTTATGTTTTTTTTGGACAATCAGTGCACCACTGTATATATTGTAAAAAGCTGTTGTAAATACTCACCACTCGCCCTACGCTACGCTACCCATAGTGTGTGTTACAGCTTCGTACATACACTGTCACACAGTATATAATTAAATTTAATTTTTTTGCCTCTTCTGTAAAAACCTTGACTAAATAGACTAGATAATACAATTATGTGCATCCATGCAGAGTGTCACTACATGCCTTTTGAATCCCATTTCATGTATATATAAGTATGTGAAACATTTACACTGTTGTATTTTTATCTTTTTTTTTTTTTTTAATTAAATCTCATTTTCACTTTTTTAGGCACAAAGTCACAGTTTGCAGCTGAAAAGTGTGAGTTTCAATTTATGCACTCACATTCATGCTTTTACATGTCCAGATGCAATGTTGTTATATTTTCCGAGCCGCATTTTATTTACATAGTAACATTTATCAAATCTGGTAAATGTTTGTACTTCACTTTAACTTTTGTTAAGGATTACAAGTTATACAACAAAGCTCTGGAAAGCTGGATAGCACCTGAATCCTACAGACTGACAGCCCAGCACCCTTGCCACTGAGCTACCACACTACAACATACGTAAAGAAGTTATAAAGACACAGATGAACTATGTTTTCATAGTTAAAATTATTCTGGAACACACACACCCATATATATATACATATATATATATATATATATATATATATATATATATATATATATATATATATATATATATATATATATATATATGGATCAAGGTCAACTGAATTCTCCTAATTACCCCATATTGGGGAGTGTTGGTGTGTGTGTGACTGTTTGAGTGAGTGTGTGCCCAGCATTAGATTGGCGTCCTATATACAGTGGGTTGCAAAAGTATTCATACCCCTTGAACTTTTCCATATTTTGTCACATTACAACCACAAACATAAATATATTTCACTGGGATTTAATGTGAAAGACCAACACAAAGTGGTATACAATTGTGAAGTAGAAGGAAAATTATACATGAATCAACATTTTTTTTACAAATAAAAAACTGAAAAGTGCGACGTGCAAAAGTATTCAGCCCCCCTGAGTCAATACTTTGTGGAGCCACCTTTTGCTGCAATTACAGCTGCAAGTCTTTTAGGGTATGTCTCCACCAGCTTTGCACATCTAGTGACTGAAATTCTTGCCCATTCCTCCTTGCAAAACAGCTCAAGCTCAGTCAGATTGGATGGAGAGCGTTTGTGAACAGCAGTTTTGAGATCTTGCCACAAATTCTCAATTGGGTTTAGGTCTGGACTTTGACTGGGCCATTCTAACACATGAATATTCTTTTTTTTAAACCACTCCATTGTAGCTCTGGCTTTATGTTTAGGGTCGTTGTCCTGCTGGAAGGTAAACCTCCGCCCCAGTCTCAAATCTTTTGCTGACTCCAACAGGTTTTCTTCCAAGATTGCCCTGTATTTGGCTCCATCCATCTTCCCATCAACTTTGACCAACTTCCCGGTCCCTGCTAAAGAGAAGCACCCCCAGAGCATGATGCTGCCACCACCATATTTGACAGTGGGGATGGTGTTTTCAGAGTGATGTGCAGTGTTATTTCTCCGCCACACATAGCGTTTTGCATTGTGGCCAAAAAGTTCAATTTTGGTCTCGTCTGACCAAAGCACCTTCTTCCACATGTTTGCTGTGTCCTCAACATGGCTTCTGGCAAACTGCAAACGGGACTTCTTATGGTTTTCTTTTAACAATGGCTTTCTCCTTGCCACTCTTCCATAAAGACCACATTTGTGTAGTGCACGACTAATTGTTGTCCTGTGGACAGTTTCCCCCACCTGAGCTGTGGCTCTCTGCATTTCATCCAGAGTCACCATGGGCCTCTTGGCTGCCTCTCTGATCAGTGATCTCCTTGTTCGGCCTGTAAGTTTAGGTGGACGGCCTTGTCTTGGCAGGTTTACTGTGGTGCCACACTCTTTCCATTTCCGGATGATGGATTGAACAGTGCTCCGTGAGATGTTCAAAGCTTTGGAAATCTTTTTATAACCTAAGCCTGCTTCAAACTTCTCCAAAACCATATTCCTAACCTGTCTGGTGTGTTCTTTGGACTTCATGATGCTGTTTGCTCCCCAATATTCTCTTAACCAACATCTGAGGCCGTCACGGAGCAGCTGTATTTGTACTGAGATTAGATTACACACAGGTGGACCCTTTTGAGTCATTAGCACTCATCAGGCAACTTCTGAATGCAATTGGTTGCACTCAGGGAAAAGGGGGCTGAATACTTTTGCACGTCGCACTTTTCAGTTTTTTATTTGTAAAAAAAATGTTGATTCATGTATAATTTTCCTTCCACTTCACAATTGTATACCACTTTGTGTTGGTCTTTCACATTAAATTCGAGTGAAATATATTTATGTTTGTGGTTGTAATGTGACAAAATATGGAAAAGTTCAAGGGGTATGAATACTTTTGCAACCCACTGTATATGAATTTAAAGACAACAGCTCCGTGCAGTGACTATCAGTGACGTTTATTGAATTATTTAATCATATGACTGGTTCTCTCACTCTCTCTCTCTCTCTCTCTCTCTCTCTCTCTCTCTCTCTCTCTCTCTCTCTCTCTCTCTCTCTCTCTCTCTCTCTATATATATATATATATATATATATATATATATATATATATATATATATGTGCAATAGCAATAAATGCATATATAAATGCATACATAAATGCAATAAACCTCACTGTAGTATTTTCACTGCACGGAGCTGTTGTCTTTAAATTCATTGTAAGATACTTGACACTTCAATTAGGTTTGATCATGCTTTTATTCTTTGCACAGTTAAGGTCAAGACAGGACTGAGACAATATTAAAATAAAAATTTCATCTAAAATATTAACATAAACTCAACATTGTCTTTAAAAACTGTCATTGTCTAACAGCAACTGCCACTGTATAAGATCCCCTTGCTGGGGTTTTAATTAGGAAGCTTGAAATCCCCTAAAAGCCCTTGTGGATGATTCTTTCTGATTAGAACACCAGAATTCCCATGGTGTTGTGACTGAGATGGGCAGCAAATACGATGAGGGATTGGATTTGAAATGATGAACTAATCTGGACCTAGGCTTTTCCCAAAATACACAAAGAGGGTTATGTAGCAGGATGAGGGAGCAGCAGGAATGTACATGTTTTCATAGCGTGGGCTGCAGAATAAGAGAGAAAGGCTTGTCTATTAAATGTCCACCCCCCCACTTCCCAACACATCCCCAATCCAAAGAATTCTGCATTCTCTAATTTAACAAATAACCCACGCTCTGACACACCTCATTAACACAGAGCCAACACATGGATCCAATCATTTAAGAGAAACCACATTTTGAAATGTGAATATTTTCTGCATACATTATCAGCAATATCACTCAGTCTGCTAGTATTAAGCTATTGGATTCATTTAGATATATTTTTTACTTTTAATTCTTCAATGATTAATGTTAACCACCTCTGAGATTAAAGTAAAAGTAAAGGTTTTTTTTTAGTTTCTAGGTATACACGACAGCTAAAGTTTATTTTATTATCAGCATAGTTGTTTCTTTTTTGTTTGTATAGTATTTATATTTAAGTTTGTCAACTAACTAAAGGAAATATACATCTCAGTCAGAAAGACCCTTATGTGGTCCAATTTTAAAAAAAAAAAAGATTATTTCTAGCACACACAGAAATCAAATTTAAAGTTATTTAATTGAAACTTCTTTTTGAAAATTTGAAGATTTTGAAAAAAAGATCTGTTCACACATATATGATCAGATTGCAGGAACAAAAAAAACACCAACAATGACCTCATAAAATTATTATTTTATATTATGTTTATTCATATTATATTATTTAGGAAAATACACCTGAGGGCCAACTCTTAATCTGATTGGTTCAGGTAACTAGTTGATTGGCATTTATTATGTAATGCTACCGGGCCTGCAAAATAGATTCTGAAGGCCATGGGCAAATTATTTAACTCAACGAATGATGCTGAAATAGTGATTGGTTAAATGCTTTAGTAAGAAAATACATGTCTGGATGTGGCATAATTGGGTGAACCTGAAATATATAAAATATAATTAACATCAGATATTATTTACAGAACAAAATGTAAATACTGCCACTGAAAAAAATGTTAATACTTAATATATATATATACAGTATGTATATATATATATATATATACAGCAACCAGTGTAAAGCTGTGCCAAGTCAAATATGAAGATCTATTTGCTATGGTGACACACACACACACACACACACACACACACACACACACACACACATATATGTATGTGTGTGTATATATATATATATATATATATATACATACATACATACATACATACATACATATATATATATATATATATATATATATATATATATATATATATATATATACATATGTGTGTGTGTGTGTGTGTGTGTGTGTGTGTGTGTCACCATAGCAAATAGATCTTCATATTTGACTTGGCACAGCTTTACACTGGTTGCCCTTCTTAGCCCAACCCTCTTATTAACCCACTCCTAATGGTTAAGACAATGTAGCATCTCTAATCTACCTGTTGGCATGTTTTTGGATGTAAGTGGAAACCATATAATTCAGTGAAAGACAATGAAGGCAAAGGGTAGACATGTAGACACCACACAGAAAAGATGCATGTTCACCTCACCTGGTATCTGCACCAGGGGCCTTGCTGCTGTGAGGATATGGACTATGCTGCAACTGAGACATTTTTTCTTAACTTTTTCATCTATAGCATAATAGCAATTTTAGAATGAAAAAAAACATTTTTATACAAATTAAGCAAACGTCTATTTCTGTTTTAATAATAAATCAGCGATCAACCTAAAATTGTTTTAGTTTTACACCTGATGTCACATAAGCTGACAACATCCCTGGCTGGTGTTCATTTGCATGGAGGCAAGTGAAAAGTGAAATGTTATCATACACACCTGCAGATCTGCTGACCTAAACACATTTCTTATTACAGGTGTAAGTATAGACTTACAAAAACTACATACACACACATATATTTAGGTGTAAATTCCCAATTAAGCAGAATAACTTAGTCTATGTACATAAAGTTTAAGAGCAAATTTATGCAAACACCTGGTCATCACAGATTATTTAAAGGGGTCTTATTTACTAGGGGATGAGGGGATTCCCTATGCCCATCCCAGGGACAGTTTCAGGTGCTGTGCAGATATACCCAACACAGTGTGTGACTCCATTGTTGGGAACACACTGACTCACATAGAGACACACCATTTAGGGGTAATTTAGAGCAGCAAAATGCTTGCAGGTCTCCAACCTCAAACAGCCAATCAAGTATGCTAAGTAAAATAGGTGACTTTTTTTTAACAAAGCTTTTGTTTTTTTTGCAGTAATTCACTAAGAGCAAATAAGATAGATGAGAGATGTAATGGTGACTTCACATTCACACTTGGTTAGTGTGAAACTTTAATTGAGCATGCTGCAGAATTCTCGATAGCTGACACAAGCGATGCTATTGCCAACTGAGAGCTGTGGAAGAACAACTCTCTATCTCTATGAGGCAGAGATACGAGGCTTTACCTTTATTGCACTCAGTAAGGTATCAGTGTTTTAAAGCATGCAGCAACCCCATCATGTTTGCTTTTGGCATATATTCCATACATTGATTGTCCATATATTCCATACATGTCATCTACTTTTGACAGTGCATATAATAACTACTCACCCAATCAAATGGCTGCAACTCAATGCATTTAAACATGTAGAGGTGGTCAAGACAACTTGTTGAAGCGCAAAAATAGCACTAGAATGGAAAAGAAAGGTGATTTAAGTGACTTTGAACATGGCATGGTTGTTGGTCCCAGATGGACTGGTCTGAGTATTTTTGTAACTGCTGATCTACTGGAATTTTGAAATTGGCAACATTGGTCAATTACAACTGTATCTGGCATGCAGGGTTTGAGTGCTTTTGCAGCAAGGAGGGTTCGTGGAGCTAGTAATGATTGGCATTGAGGCTGCTGTGAAAGTGAGAGGTGAGAAGCCATAGTGAGCGTGAAGTAAAAAAATGCATCTATAGCAACATGATTTATCTCAAAATGCCAGTCAATAAAGCATCAGTCTGGTGTGATGTGATAGCAAACGGCATGACGCCACAGCAGTACAGTCAAGTTAAAGGAACTTTGCTTACATGGCCTCTGCAAATCGCAGCATATACTGCTTGTGATGCAGCCAATTAGCATTAGAATTAGTATTGTGTGATGGTGAGAGGCAGGATTATATGGGGAGGTGGAGTCGAAAACATTGTTGGTTAAATGCAGCATTATCTTATTTGGTAATGAAAGGAAAAATCTAAATATTGCTAAAAATTATATTGGTACACCAAAACAATAAACTACAATTTTACTAATTGCTTAAAAAAAAAGCTTTTTAAACTTCATGGGAGAAGTGTAAGGCTGGTCAAAGACCATGTTTTCAGCATAAGATTACACAAAAATCAGGTTTTACGCCTATCGTTCATAAAATCAATATCCTTATTAAGCAGGGTTTCTGAGGCATTCATCAAATTTAGTTAGATCAGTTAAAACTAAAAAACTATAGTTTTGAAAGCAAACAGTAAATGAAAAAAATTAAAAGGACATAAAGTTGAGTATATTAACATTAGAAGCACTTAAACGCATAAAGCCTTGGCACGCAGATCACCTTACATCGGCAGCAGCATCTGAGCAGCGGAAGAGCAACAAAAAGACGTGAAGGAACAAGCTGTCTCTTCCTTTCTTCCTCTGCAAATGCTCATTCACACTTTGCGAAGGCGGCGCGGCCTGATAATCTGTTTGCACATTTGCAGTGCTAACAATGTGTTGACAACACGCTGACATCACACAGATGTCAGGCGCATCTGCCGGCTTTGCCTGATGAATATTAAATCACACACGTGCATACAGGCAGGCACACACACACTAACACACACACACACACACACACACACACACACACACACACACTGCATCCCAAGCATTCACACCAGGTCTTGCTATCTTCCTTTTACATTTTCTTTCTTCTGTCATTATTTTTTTTTTTTTAATATTCACTAAATTTCTCTATTAAGGCATGCCATAAATAACACATTTTGTTGATCTTTGAAGACCAAACCACTTCCTCTATATCCCACCCTTATTTAAACCACCAATGGGAAATCCTCACATGCTTGATATCGGGAATTTTTCCTACAAAAAAACTTTTTTGTGGTTTGCGCAAAAGACAAAATATACAAAATATACTATACATGCAGTAACATGTTTTTTCTTCAGCAAAGAATGTTCTTGTGATAAAGGAAATCCTGCAGTACTACCATAAAATATTTGTTTATTTTTGAAATTTTATTTACGATTTGCATCTAAAATAAACTAAGATCTTACTTTCTAAATATGTGGTAGGTATGCAGAGGATTTAGATTTATTGTTAAGACTATGGATTAAATAATTTGAACTTATAATATTTAACCATAAAAAATGTTAATATTTAATTTAAAACTTTTTAAAGTGTGTGTGTGTGTGTGTGTGTGTGTGTGTGTGTGTGTGTGTGTGTGTATGTGATAACATGACTGTCTTGCCACTTTGAGTCAGTTATTATAGGTGTCCAATTACTTCTGATACTTCTGTCCACATAATATGTCTAAATAGAGTAAAGTGTGTAACCTCTCTAGATGGGTCAGTAGTCTTTCAGAACATACAGTACAAGGACAATCAGTTCATTCATATATTCTTAAACAAATGCAATTTAGCATCTGTGATTGGCCTGCTAGCATATAGGACCTGCAAATTCAACATTGTTTAATTTAAAATATAAACACAGTTTATACCACCTTAATCTAATCTTTGCCTGTTTGGGTTAGCATAATGACTAAACAGAAGAGGTACAAAGAAGAGGAATAAAAAATTATGTAGGAGGTAAACGCACAATATATAACACTTAAATGCAAATGATTGAAGAAAACCAGTTTGAAAAAGAAAATGGAAAAATGACTTATTAAAAAAGCACTTCAAATGAACTAGCTATGCTTGTGGGTTTAATGTGCAATAGGGTAAATTTAACAATACTTCAAGAGGTTTTCCAAATGCAAGGAGACAGCAGTGCACTTTTAGAATTAGGCGTAAAGTGGGGGAGCTAATTGCCCTAATTGAGAAAGGTTAATTAGGGGCGCCTATGTGTGAAAAGGGAGTAAGGGTGCTATCAAAGCAATGCCGCTGGTGTGGTGGGGTGACACGGGCTCACCTCTTTTGCAATTAGAGGTGCCTTTAGCAGAGGTGAGAACATGGAGGTTAAATATACCCAGTAAGTGTAAGCAGGGGGTTAAGAAGTTAGGAAAAATGGGGAAGAGAGGTGACTTACTGTGGAAGATGGTGTGTTATTTTTATACCAGTATGGAAGTGCAGTGGTAATAGAATGATTAGTGTAAAATTATTAATACTGCAGCTTATAATGCATCATTGTTTATATTATTGCTGAGGAAGAATCTGTATCTGTCAGTTTTTAAAGTTGCAAAGCATTCATAGTTTTTTCTGATTTATGATTAAATCAGAATATGAATCTGTCAGCTCAGAAAGCATCTATGATAATATTTTGGGTGTAATTGGCATACTGCTTTTTTAACTGCTCAACTAACTGGACTCTGAATCGATAATACACAGTATAGTGTATACTATGTTTATGCATTCTCTGTGCAAATAGAGTGATCTTTAATAGCATTCAGTGGCTATTCAGCGTTCAGTGGTTTTGGGCACACGCCTGTGGTGAAAATTCACTTTGTCTGCCCAGGTTGTTTTCAGTCAGTGGCGCACCTGTGTTTTCCATTGCCAACATAGCAATACACCGGAAATTTACATAAACACATCTACTTTTAAGACCAGCACACCCATTGGCATAGATATATTCACAGGTTTTGAAACTATTTAAACAACGCAGGCGGAAAAAGTGAAAGTAGACAGTTGATGTGGTGAAAGATAGCAATGAGCGTCAGGCCTTGCAAAGGGGGTATGATAGGGTGTAATTAATATGTCTGAATATGTCAGCTCAAAGAGCATTGTTACTTCTGTGAACCCCATGAGACATTCACAATTTCATTTAGCAGATACTTTTATCCAAAGCAACTTACAAATGAAAACAACACAAATCAGTAGTTATGGAAAAAACAGCTACACTGTAGAATTATCAAACCTGATCATTATCCCCCCACCCTGCTCTGCTTAGATGTGTTAGACATTTTGGCTATGGGACTGTTGTGTGTGGGCAGGATAGTTTAACTTTGTTAACTAATGTGTTAATAGTTGCACATGCATCATAAACTATCTGATCACTAAGATCACTAAAACAGCCTGTTGCTTATTATTGTATTGCACTGCTTGCCGGTTGCATAGCTTTCACAATCAGGTCTCTAAAACTGATTCAAAATTCTGCAGTCCAACTTGTGTTCAACCAGCCCAAACAAACTCACTCCACTACTCATCTCACTTCATTGGTTCCCTGTAGCAATAAATTGGTGCCATGTCCTAGGTGTATTTGCCCAGCACCCAAAACATTCTCCCCTGGATGGGTATGGGGAATCCCTCATTGACCTTGTAAAGGATTAAGTGGAATATAATAAATGGATGAAGGCAGGTAAGGTGATTAAGCATTTACCTTTAGCATGTCTGGAAAAATAGAGTTTTTCTGCATAAACAATAAATTTAAATGTATAATATAAATTATGCATGGCACAGTGGCTTAGTGGTTAGCATGTTTGCCTCTCAGCACTGGGGATCGAGGTTCGAATTCCAATCTGGGTAGAGTTTCCATGTTCTCCCCATGTTTCCGTGAGTTTCCTCCTGAAACATTCTCCCTGGCCACCCCCCCCCCCCCCCCCCCCCCGCGACCCTAGTAAAGGATTAAGTGGAAGATAATGAATGAATGAATATAAATTATGTTCATTATTATTAATATAAATTTTCTTAGCAGCATGGTGGATTAGTAGTTAGCACTTTCGCCTCTCAGCGCTAGGGATTCCCGGTTCCAATCCCAATCTGGGTGGAGTTTTCATGTTCTCCCCATGTCTGTGTTGGTTTTCTCCGGGTTCTACGGTTTCCTACCACTGTCCAAAAACATGGATTCAGGTCAATTGCATTCTCCAAATTGCCCCATATAGAGTTTGTGTGAGTGAGTGAGTGAGTGAGTGTACCCAGCGATAAATTGGTGCCCTGTCCTGGGTGTATCTGCCCAGCGCCCGAAACATTCTCCCCTGGATGTGCATGGGAACCCCAACGCAACCCTAGTAGAGGATAAAGCAGAAGATAATGGATGGATGGATGGATGGATGGATGGACAAATTTTCTTAATAAAAAGGTCTGTCTAATATTTATTATTTCCAGCACCACACATTATCCAATACATTTCTGTTATTATTAAATACTAAATTTTGGCACCCCTTTAATACTTTGGAAAGTGTTTGGTAATTGTTGTTTTGTTTATGAATTTGTTACACCTGTGGCACCTGTTGAGCACTGACAAAACCACATGGGATGTTAAAAAGCCAGAATGAACATGCAATGTGTACACGCATGACAGATGAATTATACAGACACTGTTTTTGTCTCGATAGTTTGACAAGCCCGCCAGGCCTGTCAAATGAAACAACATGTTTTTGGATTAGAAACCACTGGTCTGCATTTTGTTTTGAAAATGAAATGATTGGCTCGCTCTCTTTTTGTGTCAAAGTCATGGGAGTAATAAAACGAGAAAAATAACTATATATTCTCTGAGTGATATTACATCACTCAGCAGGTTGATTAGTGAAGTAAAAAAAAAAAGTTAAAAGCAAATGCATTTTTTCTGTTCATTTGTCTGCCACAAAAAACAGATGTTTGTGTGTGTGTACCAGGTGTATATACAGCATTGTGGGAACCAAATCTTGTTTACACACGTGCACTGTGGGAACCTCATTGAAAGGACTGCGGGCTGGTTCCCACAATGTAACTCAATCAGTCAAACTCAATCAAGTAAAAACATGTATGATTATGGTTATGATAAGGTTATGTTTGGGGTAAGGTTGTGGTTAATGTTCAGGTAGTAGTATTTATGGTTAAGGTTTGATATCTCTCACAGTGCGTGTGTGTGTGTGTGTGTGTGTGTGTGTGTGTGTGTGTGTGTGTGTGAGAAAGCAAAAGACACAGAGAAAGAGAATTGGCCCCGTGTGGTTTCCTCAAATTGCTCGTTCTCATCTATCATTATAAATGATGAACTTCCATGATGACGCTTCTCTTAAAGTTATTTGACTTTTTTTTTCTACATAATCATGCCATAATCTCATATGCACTACATAGATTAAGAAATTTGGGTGGGCTTAGAACATGTTTTGTCATTTTTACTTGCCTGGAAACACAGGATCTTTTAAAAGTCAGAACTTACAATAAATCACTGATAGTAGTGAGCTAACATTGTTAGGAGCTCACACACACAAAAAAATAAAAACAGTGATTTATATACCTTGAAGACAAAGCATAACACAACATGTAAACAGAACTCTTTCCCCATACCCATCCAGGGCAGATACACCCAGGACGGGCCGCTAATTTTTTGCTAGGAACACTCACACAGACACAAACACAAACACACACAATATGGGGCAATTTACAGCATTAGAAACTCCAACCAGATTGAACCTGAACCTGGACTCCCCAGGGCTGAGAGGGGAATGTGCTAACCTCCAAGCCACCATGCCCCCTTTTGTATTGATAAAACTCTTTAAAAATAATGACCTAAAAAAAATCTGCATAATATGAATATGGTCTCTTTCTGTCTGCGCTGCCCTTTTTTTTGTAAGTCAATGTATAAAGCTAAAATGTAGGATGGAGACTTACTTGAATGTGGCCTTGCTCTGCCACATTGCACGGTCTAGTCTGAGACCAAGTCATGACAAACTGAAATTGATTTCATTCATTCATTATCTTCAACTTCATCCTATATTAGGGTCGCGGGGGGGTTCCCCATGCCCATCCAGGGGAGAACGTCTCGGGTGCTGGGCAGATACACCCAGGACAGGGCGCCAATCTAATCGCTGGGCACACACTCACACAGACATGTTTTTGGACTGTTGGAGGAAACCGGAGAACCCGTAGGAAACCCACGCGGACACGGGGAGAACATGGAAACTCCACCCAAATGGGGATTCGAACCGGAAATCCCTAGTACTAAGAGGCGAAAGTGCTAACCATTAAGCCACCGTGCTGCCCGAAATTGATTTCAGTTTGGCGTAAGGACCGATTAAGTGGAAAATGTTGTTTTTGTGACCAAGAGCAGATTTTAGTACCAAAAATAATTTCAATAAGCGTGGGGGATATTTTATGGTTTGCAATAAGTTAAATATCAATTACCCATCAACTATTGCTGGATATTGTGTGAAAGAAATCTGCAAAATGTGGTACATCAGAACAGATGACCTGCCTTAATGAAACCGAAAGTTACTCACTGTAAGCTAACTGTTCGACTGTGTAATCATAATACAATGTTGTAAAAACTTCATTTGATTTTAATCTAAAGAGTCATTATGGTGTGAGCTAAATCTGGTATAATATTGAGACACATAAGTGAATGACCACAACTCCACAATTTCCACTTCAGCAAGGTCGCACTCTGCTTCCTCTGCCTGCTGTTTCGTTATTGGGCTAAACAAGCCTTTCATACCCAGCTGTCATTGTGAGAAAACGATAGATACACAGCCTTTTACCCCTCACTAACTCATCTACTAACATGTGGAACACATTAATCGAGCTGAATGTTGAAGCTGCAGGAAATGGATCGAAAACTCACAGAATAATTGTCGGAATTTAATGGGATTAAAATGATGTATAAGGGTTTATGCTGGACACATGGCTTTGGTTTGAAATGTGGGACAATGTAAGCTGTGTAACCTTCTGAAAACAATTATAATAGGTTATTTGACTTTTTATTAAAAGACAAATATTACCTTATATTTGATTTAACAGTGGGTGCCATGGTGGCTTAGTGGTTAGCCCATTCACCTCTCAGCTCTGGGATTTTCCATGTTCTCCCCATGTTCACGTGGGTTTCCTCACACAATCAAAGGTAAATTGAATGCTTTAAATTGCCCCATATAGTGTGTTTGTGTGTGTGTGTGTGTGTGTATGTGTGTGTTTGTCTGTGCGAGTCAGTGTGCCCAGCGATAAATTGGCGCCCTGTCCTGGGTGTATCTGCTCAGCGCCTAAAACAATCTCCTAAACAATCTCCACAAGCCTAGCAGAGGACTAAGTGGAAGATAATAAATGAATAAACAAATGATTTAACAGTGCTTTACACTGGCTGCAATGTTCCCTTGAAATTTATAAGAAATCAAATGCTGGGGTTGCAGTGGTCATGGTATTATAATTTTTTGATGAATATATCTGAAATCACTTTATGATTAAGTTATGTCATTTAAGCATGGTTTGTGAGATGATAATGTGAGGGAGAACATAAAAACTCACCCAAATTTAAATTTGAACGTGGAATCCCCAGTGCTGAGAGTTGAATGTGCTAACCACTAAGCCACCGTGCTGCACTTATTATTGTAGATTTTATTATTTGTATTACTCTGTAAAGCATAAACATTGCTTTTGCTTTTGTTGCTCTATAAAGAAAATGCACTGCTTCACTCAGCAATTTACTCACCAAGAAACATGTTATTTAAAGCCCTGACTTTTAAAAATGTATGCAGCTACAACAGCATGGGGGAAATTTGCTGGGCAATAGGGCAAACCTGCAAAACAGTTCAGAGCCTTTGTATTATATTATACATTACTGGTTTTAAACTGTTCAAACTAGTTCATTCGCAAAAAAATGGTGTGTTTTAAAACATATAAAAGTTTGTGTATTTAAACATGCACAATGTTTAAGTAGGAATGTTTAACACATATAACACACTTGCAGCATCTTTAGAAAAATGACAACAAGGGGTTTTGTAGTCTGTTGGACTATGGAAGTGTGCATTATTAAGCAACTAGTCTGACTTTATTTCCAAACTTGCTGCTTACTCTCGCATTTTAAATTGAGACCTGAATTTGACCTTAGATCACTGCAACTTCATCGACCCTCTCTGCAAATTTTAAATTATAATGTAAAATCACAAATGGCAGTGTGGCAATGTCATGAATGATGGGACGCCGGCAGGAAAAGTGTTCAGATATTTGAAGAGAGACAAGAAATGAAACAATGAGGCAGAAAACAATGGTAACAGGTTCAGGACAAGTTGATTGTCCATGCTGCTGCCACAGGTAGTTAACAGAAGGAGATATGAAATATCAAATTGTTTTGATAGCTGATAGATTGTTTTGATAGCTGCATCGAGCAAGATTATGTTCAGAAGAAATATGATTGCATGGGGTGGTGTGATGTTAAATCCAAATTTCAACACTGTATGAAAAGGCACTTGTGTCTTAGGCACTTCACTTAGATATTTAATAGGGGTGTAACGGTACACTGTATTCAGTGTGAACCGTTTGGAACAGGCCTCACGATTTGGTACATGCTTTCCCATGGAATTCGTGAAGATTCAAAAAACAAATCGGATCTAAAATTCTATTCAAAATTCTAGCTCAGTTTAGAGGTGGAACCATTTAGAATGCGTTAACACATATTGGGTTCAATCATCTACATCTATAAACAGAGCTTATAAAAATGATTAATCTTTTTACACTAACTTGACTAAACCTACTGTACATTTTTTTAAAGTTAACACGAACGCTCTAAATCCTCCACTCCCGAGATGTGAAATCAGACAGAACTAATCTGTTACTGAAACATTGAGCATGTACAGTGATGCCTATCATGGTGTTAACATTACAGAGGCCTTGCGATGTAGCAGTGTTATTTTATATATATATATATATATATATGTGTGTGTGTGTGTGTGTGTGTGTGTGCTGTAGTGGAGGACCCTGGGTTCAAGCATTTATTAAAAGTTTCGTCCCCCAACCCAATAGACCGTACTGAACCAAACCAAATCAAACCGAACCATGAGGTCCACACTGCAGTGTGAACCAAACCATAACTTTTGTATACAGTTACACAACGTTACATATACAGTTACATATACGGTAATTTGAATTTGTAACTACTAAAAAAATAACAAAGCCATTTTCATTTGAATTTTAAATATTTGTGCCTAAAGACCAACTAATGTGTTAACTGCAAAACTATTATGGCATTCTATGATCTAAATGTTGAAATAGCCAATACAGTTCCAGAAGATTAAAATTCTTTAACAGAAACATGTTTTTCACTCTTTTCCCCCTTCTTTTTGAAAAAGCCAAAAATGCCTTATTCATGTTATTGAAGTGTTGGTAACTGGCCTGTTTTTTTTTAGTCTGGCACTAACAACTAGCCAGGTGGCTGACAGGTCTTCATGGGTGCTGTTAGTCAAGCATATAAGAAAATAAAATGCTTGGCCAAAGAAACAATACATTTAATTCATCTGGTTACCTCGTTTTCAATGAAAAAGTGGTAGGACAACAACAGTCAGGAAATTCCTTTAGGATTTTGTCAATTTATATTATCCAGATGACATATACAACCAAAAATGCATATGAAAAACCACAAAATGCAAAAATGACCTAATTGGCCAACAACATTTACAGTATAACACAAAATGAATAGCATTATTCATCACATGTCATTATATTGGGTATTGTATATAAGGGTGTTAGGTCTATCAATCAGAAAGTTATGGGTTCAAATCCCACATCAATTAAAATGACCAATGTGGGTCTTTGAGCAAGGCCTTAACCCTCATTGCTCCAGGAATGCTGTACCAACCCTGTGTTTTGACACCAACCAAGTTGGGATATTTGTAAGTTGCTTTGGATAAAATAATCGTCTGCTAAATGACCTAATGCAATTTTAATTTAAATTTATTTTGACCATTTAATCCTCTTCTACCGTGGGTTTCCCATACTCATCCAGGGATGAACATTTCAGTCACTATACAAATACACCCAGGACAGGGGGCAAGTCAATTACTGGACACACACTCATTTATACAAACACACATACACTATTTAAGGCAGTTTCAATAGGGGCAATTTATAGCAGTCAATTTACATGTCTTTGGGGCAAACCAGAGAACCCGGAGAAAAGCCAAATAGACAAGTGGAGAGCATGGAAAATACACTAAGATCGGAATTCAAACTTGGATCAGATATTATTGATTGAAATAAAATTGCAAAGTACCCTGATCGATTTGTTGGTTGGCAAGCCAGGCCTTATTTTTTTTTAAAAGATATGCTTTAAAATTTTTGCAGAAACCCTTTTCCGGCAAGGCATGCAGTAAAGGCTAGTGGTGACCCCATTTGGCATTGGATTAGCTATCAGATGTTTAGGGGTTAAACAACAGCTTCAAGAAGTTGCCACTGTAGACCTTTGAGCAAGGCTCTTAAACTTACTCTGCTTTTTGATACAGTTATTCATTCGTTCATTCAGTCAATCTGGGGGGAGGGGCTTGGCAGATACACCAGGAAAGGGTGCCAATCTATCACTGTACACTCACTCACACAGACAAAAATATACATAGAACATACAAATCACCCTAAATACCATGTTTTTTTTGGACTGGATTTGCCCATCCAGGGGATAACGTTCTGGGCTCTGGGCAGATACACCCAGGACAGAGCGCCAATCTATCACTGGGCACACACTCACACAGACACAAACACTCTCTATATGGGGCAATTTGGAGAATTCAATTCACCTTGATACATGTTTTTGTGGGTGGAAACTGGAGAATCTGGAGGAAACCCACATGGACATGGGGAGAACATGGAAACTCCACCCAGATTGGGATTCGAACAGGGAATCCCTACCACTGCGAAGCGAACGTGCTAACCACTAAGCCACCGTGCCACCTCTTCGTGATACATTTTTTCTGAATAATTATGTTGAAGGTATATTAGATTAAAATATATTGTTGCTGCAAACAGGATGGAAAATTCAAAAATAGTTTGAGATGTCTCAAGATGTTAAATGTCTAATAAGCTTATGCAGGTATGATGATTATGTGTTTATTTACTTTTGGCCATGTAATAAAGACTCTGTCCAGCTGCATTTCATAAAATAAACCTGGGAAACTACTAATTTAAATAAGTTGGACAGATTCATATCAGCACTCAATCTTACCATCACAGTCCTAAAAGCACCTAAAGAGCAGGACAGGACAGAGCCTGGGGGCCAAATATAAGACAAGATGAGACTAAGAATGTTGAGAGAAAGACACGCTGATGGTATCAATTAATACCAATAAAGACCTTAAGTGACAACACGGAGAGGCATTAGGGCCGACAAACCGGCACTGCTTTGTTCCAGCGAGGCGCCAGCTGCCAAGGAGCGGGCGCAGAGGACGATGTTTCCGTGCCAACGGGTGGCGGATGGCACAGGGATGGCTGGTGCGGGATGGTGCTCAGGCTCCCCACGCGAGTTCAGTATTAATGAGGCGACAGCTCGGCCCTGCTTCTGTATTCATTAGGCATCTGGGCCAGCAGATGTGAAGTGCCGCCTCAAGACGAATAAAAAATGACTCCCCATCTGGAGTCCCTAAACTGGAAAAGACAAGAGCAAGCAAGCAAGCGGTTCTTTTTCTTCACACACACACACTTTTGACTAAATTGTGTGTAATGCACAAGCAGGGTTTTGTGCATTGATTTTCCCCCAAATGTAGTCGCCCTGTCAAAGGCATGTGTGGTGTCTGAAGTTTGCTTCTGTATTCTTCTAACACAGCATAATGCAAGATCAAATAAAACACCTGCAGAAACTGATAAAGTTCACCCCTTTTATGATTTGTCGAAGATTCACAGAGTGTAACTCTGTCCTGTTAAATTATACAGAGTTAAATGGAGGGTGGAAGCCTCACTGAATCTCAGCACATACAGACTCATACAGACACTACAGACTCAGGTTCATGGAGTCTAAGGAGAAAATATGAGGAAAAAAATTATACAAAATGTCATTTGTTACCAGATAGGGTATTAAAAAAAAGAGAAAGTGAACAACATGGAATATAAGTAAAAGCCTAGTTTATTTATTCAGACTTTTTATTTATTTAAGACAGTGCAATCCTCAAGCTCTTTAATTGGTCATTTTTATATTCAAATACAATTACTAATATGTAACATTATATTATAATAATATGATGGTTTAGTGGGTAGCACGTATATCTCTCAGCACTGGGGATCCAGGTTTAAATCCCTATATGGGTATTCTCCCTGTGCCTGTGTAGATATCCTCCCACAATTCAAAAACATGCATTGAAAGTAAATTTGCTGCCCTAAATTGCCTCTATATAGTTTGTGTGCATAAGAGAGTTAGTGTGTGCATGGTGAAGTACCCCCACACACAACACTAGCATTGGAATAAGTGGAAGATAATTGTTAAATGGTAAAAAAAATCAATAAATAAAAACAACTGAAATGCGAGACATATAAGAACTGCATGCAGATTATTTATACAGTTATATCTTTACTTAATATGTTGTATTGAAAAGCCAACATAGCTGCATATAGAAGTAAGGGGTAAGTAAGTAAGTAGGTAAGTAACTTATGTAATTGTTAAAGTAATGCACAAGTTCATTTTTGTAAAATGGCTACACTCATTTTAGTGATGTATTGTATGCCCCGCATGCAATTAAAACTGTTAAGTGGGGAATTTGTGTGATGAAAGCAATGCCATAGAATACATGTTTATTCTTGCCAAACAACTGGTTATGTGCATCATGATGATCCTCATATTTATGCCCTTAACTTTTGGATATGTATAGTTTGGTTTTGACCAGGGGTGTCAAACTCAAATGCAACGGGGGCCAAAACTCAAAGCAGACTTCAGGTCGCGGGCCAAACAGGAGAAACAGTTATTGAACACACTAAAAATAAATGTTTTCTAAACATGAAAAGGAATCAAAACAGACAGGAACATTATTCCACAATAAATAAACTTAAACTTTATATAACTTAAAATACTTTTCTCTGTACAAAAATATCTCTTGTCAAAATTTTTAAAGTTAAAACTATGAACATGCTGCAAAAAACATAATGTAATGAAAGTATTGAAATAAAAATTATGCTTTTCCACAAAAGCAAAAAAACTAATCAAAACATTCAGTTCTTTGCCTTGGGCAATATTAGTAAAGTAAACTTAAACTTTAAATATCTTTAAATATTTCTCTCCAGAAAAAAGTTCCTGTTAAAATCAAACGAAATTAAAATATGAGCAGGGTCCAGAAAAAAACTTATCTCCGGACCATTAATGACAATAATAATCGATCACTGTAAAATGATCTCACAGGCCAGATATAATGTTATTGGTTGAGTTGGCCATGGGAGTTGAGTTGATCTAGGCTATTGGCAGTATAGTCCCAGTACACACACACACACACACACACACACACACACACACACACACACATATATATATATATATATATATACATTTACATTTGGTCACTTAGCAGACGCTTTTATCCAAAGCGACTGAGCACAGGGTTAATCACAACATCCCTGGAGCAATGAGGGTTACACACTCACTCAGACAGACACACTCTATATGGGGCAATTTTGAGAATTCAATTAACTTGATCCATGTTTTTGGACTGTGGGAGGAAACCGGAGAACCCGGAGGAAACCCACGCAGACACGGGGAGAACATGGAAACTCCACCCAGATGGGGATTCGAACCGGGAATCCCTAGCGCTGAGAGGCGAACGTGCTAACCACTAAGCCACCGTGCCGCCATATATATATATATATATATAGTTTACTGTATATATACTGTAAATGTAGTTTGAAATTATATATATGTACTTTAAAACCTTACTCATTCTGAAAATATATAAGTTGCCGTAAGTTTTGCCAGGGAAGGCTACTGGCTATTTTTTAAAAAACAAACTTTTGTCTAACAAATTTTTGTACTTTTTCTTTCTTGTTAACATCTTTTGTAGCAAATTTGAGGTCTAATGATTTTGGTCACAAGTTTTGTCAAAGGTTGTCTGAAAACAGGTGAAAAAAAAGGTTAAAAATAGTGAATATAATATGGGGGGAGGGGGGGGGCAATGCAGTAGTAAGTGATATCATGTATGCCTTAAACATTGGCATCAGTCATCAGTACATA
Organism: Corydoras sp. C115; assembly: GCA_019802505.1. Classification (NCBI taxonomy): domain Eukaryota; kingdom Metazoa; phylum Chordata; class Actinopteri; order Siluriformes; family Callichthyidae; genus Corydoras; species Corydoras sp. C115. Next base: position 386,166 of record JAFMOC010000015.1, on the reverse strand, counting down.
TTTTTAAATTTGGCATTTGATTTAAAAGCAGAAGAATTAACATATCTAAAATTTCTGGAACTATACTGATTAAGGCTGAGACAATGCGACACTGCAGAAATATACACACTTTACAACCACCAAGAAGCAATCGATTATGCATAAATTCCCATTCACACCATTTGCAGGAAACGTTATCATAAGCCGGGGCGAGAAGTGGCTAGTAAGAAATAAAGACAGGACAGAGGGAGAACACAGAGAAGCAAACCGTAACATTGACAGCATCCCTTCTTTTAATTTGTATGTTTACACCATGTCTGCACAGGTTTTTTGGAAGTTTTGGTTTCTTCCCACAGACCGTAAATGGGATTATTGCAAGTTCTAAACATCCCCTAGGTGTGAATCTTATTTGTGATAAATGGATGATTTATCCAGGGTTTTTGAAGGCCCTTTGCCCATTGTGTGGATATGCTCTAACATATTATCCCAAAACTCTAATTAGGATAAGCAGCTTAGAAAAAATATTGACAACGAGACATGACAAAACCTTTTAAAGGTTTGAGGGATCGATTGACATTAATACTAATGATTGTTACCATTTTGGAAAATTTAACCACACACATTTTTTTTTTCCAAAATGCAAGTCATTGAGCAAACACTTAAATATTGTATCCCTGCATAATATATTGTTTAATTTTAAATGTTTAAATAAAACAAGACCTTAAATATATTAGACACTTTACAATTAATGTGACAAGTGCATTGTTATAATTCTGGAACTATTGCCAAAAACAATAATACAGAACATGGCTAAGCAGGGAACACAATAAAAAATTGGCACAGGTCATTCCATGGTGGTTATCCATCATTCTCCTGTAGCCATGAGGCCCAATTAAAAATTCTCCAGCACACGTCTAAAACAATGGGCTAATGATGGAGGGGATAAAAACAGACATCACATCGCGTTGGGCAGGGACATGTGTGTGTTAGGTCAGGTCAGTGTAAAAACCCCACAGGCGTTTTTTTTTTTTTTTTTCCCCACTCACGCAGTCCGCTGTCATTCTCTTTAGATGAAGAATAATGACGTGATTCAGTGGCCAGACCCTGCAGCCATGGAGACATCAGAATCATGCCACCCTGCCAAACACATTCAGACTGACACAGAGCCAGACATGATTTACCAAGAACATGCTTACATGCCTCAAGTTATTTCAAATTATGGGAATGTATTCAAAACCCATAGTGTAGAATCATTTGTGCCAATACAATGTAAGTGCCAAACATCAACTTGAATTATTTGTCTGCACTATTCCCCGGTGGTAAAAATGCCCCAGTTCAATCTAAAATCCAAAAGATGATACCTTTCAACTCTATGATTTACATAAACTGAATAAAAAAATGACCAAAACACTTTTTGCTTTTATCATTTATGAACTGAACTCAAACATCTGAGACTTTGCACACATAAAGTCTTTGTTTTGCCAACTAACTGCAGTCAGAGTCAGGTGGAGACCCCTATGAGAACGGTGAGCAAGCAGAAAAGCTTTCCAGAGATGACAGTTTGGAGAGTGTAGGGATAATTAATGCTTGTTGTTGACCTTGTGTCAATCAAACTGTTGCTGCAGAAAAATTCAAGAAGTTTTTGCTGTTTCTTAAAAGAATCTGATCCTGGCTGCAGTTTTGCTGATGCATAGATGGTACGTTAAAGCTTGCGGTAAGTACAAGTTTTGCAGCATGCTTATGCAAACTTAACAAACTAAACATTAGCTAGTACATAAAGTAGTTGTCACCTTTTCCATTAATTAATTAATTTATTATCTTCCGCTTAATCCTCTACTAGGGTCACAAGGGGGTTCCCCATGCCCATCCAGGGAAGAACATTTCGGGTGCTGGGCAGATACACCCAGGACAGGGTGTCAATCTATCACTGGGCACTCCTACTCACACAGACACACAATTTAGAGCATTCGTTTTACTTTGAATCCATGTTTTTGGACTGTAGGAGGAACCAGAGAACCCAGAGGAAACCCACGTACCACTAGAATATAGGTGTACACAGTAAAGTTGCCAGTGAGTGTATATAAATATATCTAAATATATAAAAAAATATATATTTTTTTGTATTAATTCTAATTGCTTTTTTATGTTCAACTGTCAAATATACATATATATGTAAAGTTGAAAGTTGTGTGTGTGTGCTCCCTTTACAAAGCTGTTGCTTCGATTGCTATGAAATTTGACATACTTACTGCACAGGCTCTTGTGGAGGTTTATATACTTTTTACAACCACCAAAAAGCAGCTCAAGTGGCTTTAGTTTAGTGATCTTTAGTGAGCCATGAACCAAGCACTTCACAGCTTGATTTACATTCACAATACATTATAATTACATTTAGTCATTTAACAGACGTATTTAACCAAAGCGACTTACAATATCCCAACTTGATTGGGCTCAGAACACAGGGTTGGTACAGTGACCCTGGGCAGTAAGGGTTAAGGGCCTTGCTCAATGACCCACATTGGTGACCTCGGTGGACCACACGTAGCAAACATAGGGTATATTAGTGTGTTTTTGGTATTGTGATTGAAGTGATTCATTGGCATGTTTTGGGCAACATATAAATAAACTGTCACCGTGTCACCTGCCATTCCCTTTAAGAGCCTGGTGCGAAAATTAACATTTACACTGTTTACAGGAAACATCATCACAAGCTTGGGCAAAGCTGAAACAAGTGGTAAGTTGTGTAAATAATACAGTATAATATAATATAATTTAATATAATATAATTCAAATACAGGTGGCACGGTGGCTTAGTGGTTAGCACGTTCGCCTCTCAGCGCTAGGGATTCCCGGTTCGAATCCCCATCTGGAAGGAGTTTCCATGTTCTCCCCATGTCTGCGTGGGTTTCCTCCCACAGTCCGAAAACATGGATCAAGTCAATGGAGTTCTCCAAACTGCCCCATATAGAGTGTGTTTTTTGTGAGTGAGTGGGTGCCCAGCGATGGATTGGTGCCCTGTCCTGGGTGTACCAGCGCCTGAGTTCTCCCCTGGATGGGCATGGGGAACCCCACCGCGACCCTAATAGTGGATAAAATGGAAGATGATGTATATATATATATGTATATATATATATATATATATATATATATATATATATATATATATATATATATATATATATATATATATATATATATATATATATATATATATATATATATATATATATTTCATTGTATGTGTATATATTTATACATATATATATATATATATATATATACACATATATATATATATATATATATATATATATATATACACACGGTGGCTTAGTGGTTAGCACGTTCGCCTCTCAGCGCTAGGGATTCCCGGTTCGAATCCCCATCTGGGTGGAGTTTCCATGTTCTCCCCGTGTCCGTGTGGGTTTCCTCCGGGTTCTCCGGTTTCCTCCCACAGTCCAAAAACATGGATCAAGTCAATTGAATTCTCAAAATTGCCCCATATAGAGTGTGTCTGTGTGAGTGAGTGTGTGCCCAGCGATGGTTTGGCGCCCTGTCCTGGGTCTATCTGCCCAGCACCTGAGATTTTCTCCCCTGGATGGGCATGGGGAACACCGCGACCCTAATAGAGGATAAAGCGGGAGATAATGAATGAATGAATTCAAATACAAATATATTTTAAAATTTTCTAATTTGCTTATTATAATAAAGGTTGCTGGGGTGCTGAGGCCTATCCAAAAGGTAAAAAAGGGGAAACACAGTTTAAATGTGACCAGGTTTTAAACAATTTAGTTTCAAATTCACCATGTTTTTGGACTGTGGGAGGAAACTGGAACTCCCAGAGGAAACCCATGTGGAGAGAGCATTAAGCACTGGGAGAATATCCAGCAAGGACAGCATTATACAAGGACCCCATTACCCTTCCTGGGAATTGATCCTTTTTTTTGTAAGGTGAGAGGAATAACTGCTGTGCCATCCAATTACTGATTAAAATTTTACATTTTTTATTGTAAATGCCATTTTACAGTCCACTTTCAGTCGTACCTTTAAGGTCCACCAGGGGGCTGCAACCCACACATTGATTAAGACTGCAATTAAATACTGCATTTAAAGAGACTATATAGTCTAGTTAATTTAGAAAGGAGTTTCATCAGTGTCACTGATATTAAAAAAACATGCTAGACGTTAAGATGAGAAGTGATACAAAACTACACACTGCCTTGTAATATTAGTTACCCTATCACTATTTAATATCTAAACAATACCTTTTTGTTGTGGTTCTAAATATCGATTGTGTGTTTATCCTTCAATATAGCACCACCGTCTGGAGCTCATTTTTACTTTGGCCAGTTTTCCTCTTTATTACTTTCAGCATTAAAATGAGAGCAATTCTAAGGTGGAAGCCAGGGAGCTGGAACGGTTTTATTTATACCAAATCATGCCAAAGTAGCGACCACAAAACTCAAACAAACAAATTAAATGAAACATCCTTCAAGTCTAACATAATCCATGCAGGGTGGCCCTATGTCTAGATGCCATAAACTTATATAACAATACTGTATAAATGGTCGTGGTCAATAATGGAGGAAGAAAAAAAACGCATCACAAACTGATTTGGGTTCTGCACATTTGTTTGCACCCAGTTTTATTGCACCTGCATATTATACCTTACGAGAGAACCAACTCATATACAGATACATTAAAACTACGACTCTGAGGGGCAAACCCTGAGGCAGAACCCAAATCAGGTGAAGGAAGGGAAGAGGTAGAGGATGTGACTTTAAGCTAGTCGTATATAAAAATTCCTGTATACGTAATAAGTACCATTTTAGGGTTTCTATTTTGTATACAAGAGCAAGTAGTTGGGTTATTTATTTTGTTTGATGATTTTTTTTTATATTGCACCCAAATCCCCTTATTAGTGTTTTCAGCATAGTAAGACATACGAGGTATGGACAAAAAGTACAGTAAATAGTCAGATATCTTAATGTGTGTAAATGCACAGACATTTCCAGAAAATTACACCTTCATGTCCAGAAATTACACCTTGTTGTGATGTGAAAATATGGCATACTCATTAAAAAAATAAAATAAAATAAAATAAATAAATAATATGTTGAAAAGGTGGCATGAAAAAGGATTTGAGCAAAGACTAAAGATTACATTTCAATAGCAACAGATAACCACAAAATGGCAATTATAATGTATGAAAAAGACACTGTAATTCAAAAGTGTGGGTATGATTGGTTATAATGCTTTCATAATGGCAAGGAAGACAAGCAATGGGCTTGGTAGCTCAGTGGTTAAGGTGTTACGCTATGAATCTGAAGGCTGTGGGTTTAAATCCCAGGTCAACTAATGTTATCACTGTGGGTCCTTGCACAAGGCCCTCATTGCTCCAGGGATGCTGTGGCCAACCCTGTGCTCGCTTTGTAAGTCGTTTTGGGTAAAAGCCCCTGCTAAATAACCAAACCAGGGACAAAACATTACTGACGACTTCTGGTCTGCAGAAGTCTGAACCTTAAATAAGGAACATAGGCACAAGTTAATTAACATAAACGAGCACTAATCAACTAACGCTGACAGCCAATTAACTCAAAGGTCTGGAACTAACATACACTAATAAAACAAAAAATCCCAGGTACACCTCTGACATAATAAAGAATTTAAATAAATATATACTTGCAGTCTCAGTGACTCAGCAGTTGATATCAGAAAAAATAGACATTAGCACAAGTCACAGCACAAGCCATCAATTATGAACCTGGGGTGTAGTTGCTTAGAGGTTAGAGTGTGAGAATTAACAATGTTAAGGTTGTGGGTTCAAAAACCCTGTGTTATGAAGCCAACCACCAATTTGGGATACTTGTAAGACACTTTGAATAAGTGCATACTAGCCAAATGTAATATAATATCTGGGTAAACAAGATTCGTTCACGATTTGTGCTACACATCCTATCGAATGAGCAAAAAACAAGATGTTTGAAGGTCATGAGGGAATCAAGGTTTGCAAACATTTTAGAGATTCAGACAGCAAAACTAAATATGTTTTAAAAATGAATTTTAAAGTTTTCAGACGTTTATAAATAACTCCAGCATAGTGTTGTAATCACCAATGTATTAATTATCCAATTTGAGGCACTTATTTGCTTGCATAGTTTATTCATTGGCCAGGCTATGTAAAATGAGCACTACAACTTTTTTGAACATCATTGTATTTCTTCATTCCTAAAATGCCTTTATATATTTTTCAACCTTTGTAAATTTAAATATATATAGAAGTTTTATACCGGCATTATTAAATGGACTTTAGTTAATGACATGCACTTGTCCTTGTTACTGTTAAAATCAAGATAGTCCAGAGTTGTAACCATCTAATGTACAACGTTTAAACAAAAAAGTGAAATGAGAAAAAGAAAGGAACATCTGGAACTTTTTTTGGTCCACTCCAAATAGAGACAGGGACCATTTTGAGGAAATGAAAGCTGTCACATCTTTTATCTGGTAGCACACTCATTATGGAGCAGGGGGCATGTGTGCCAGTAATTGTTTTTAATTTATTTGTTTATTGGAGAAGACAGAGGGGATGGGCACATGGCACTAGGCTTCTTTTTTTCTTTTTTATTGAGAGCATATGGAACGCATTTATCACCATTTGAGGCAATCGGGGCCTAAACGATTTTATTAACTAATTTGTAACTTTACACTTTTTTAATCAAACACATGCTGTGTGCTGTAATGTTTCAGTAATGCTCATGGGCTTTGTAAAAGGGGCGCGCAGCAGCCAAAGGGAAATAAAAAAAGAAAAATGGTAAAGTGAAAGAATGAAAAGGGAGGAAGAAGATGAAAAGTAAAAATAAAAAATAAAAAATGGACAGGCAGGGCAAGAAAGGAGCAAGCCACGGAGAGGGAGAGGCAAATGACCCATTTTAGTGACTAACAGACCATAGCTGTCACTGTCACTATCTACAATTACCGCTATTTAATCTTCACCCCACTTATTACAAGGAACATATTTGAATTGCCAGGTAACAGATATTTCATGGCCAAAAGAATGTAAAGACTCTATTTGCACACAGGGTTTTGGGCTAAGTATATTCTCATCTACAACCTAATTCCCTACTAGGGTAGGGGAGGAGGGATCCAGTTCCCACGAAAGAATGTTTCCGGCACTGGGCAGATACACCCAAGACAGGGTGAGAATCTATAACTGGGCACACACTTATTCACACACACACACACACACACACACACACACACACACACACACACACACTAATATAAAATAACACTACGATATTAAGTGTTATTAAGTTATTTAGTTACGTTTTTACTTTCTCTTGACTATTTAGCTACTTCATCGTTACTACATAGCATTTATTCTACTTTTTGTCCCACACTACTCTTCAAATCGAGGTGTTGTGGTTAGCGTTTTTAGCCGCTAACGCTAGCACTTTCCGCTTATTATCGCAGTCGTTTGTTGCCAACACTGCTGCATTTATTAACCGCTTCTTTTATAAATAATAGCCTATATTTATAAAAGTGCCATCTCCTGATCTGTGTCGCCGGATTCAACTGTTCGGATTTTCGAATCGGATTTTATTGGACTCGACGCTGATCTTCACACACTGCATTGTGAGAACCTCCAGGACTCAACCTCCATCCGACGCTAATACAGCCAGAGTTACTAGAGTACTTTTTTTCATCATCAGCTGTAACAGCGGGAACTAACCTTACATCTCTACCCGCCTGAAGCTAAGTTTACTTCTTCATTTATATATAAACTTTACAATGGCACTTTCCCCTCTGGTTGCGTGCCCTCAGTGCAGTATGTATAGACAGTCTTCCTCCGTCACTAATGATAATTCAGCCTGTGGAAAGTGTAGCCTAGTCCTTTTTCTGACGGAGAAGATTTCAGTGCTAGAAGAGCACATGTTAGTAAAGGTGTGTCAGGGACCAGTTTAGCCAGCCCGAATGCCACAGGATCAGGTCCTAAATCTCCGGCTTTAGAGCCCTCGCAGCAGGGCGAATGGGTGACGACCAGGCAACATACAAGTAGAACTGAGCATCACTCTTCTAGGATCAACGTGTCCAATTGGTTTTCCCCACTCAGTGACTCACCCACTGAGAGACCGGTTGCTAAAAGTGCTCTGGTTATTGGCGAATCCCAGCTCAGACATGTGCGCATAGCTACCCCCTTAGAGACCCCAGCAACCATAGTCCGGTGCATCCCAGGGGGCCATGGCTCCAGACATAAGGGCGAACCTCAAAGTGCTGGCTAATGCTAAACGCTCATTCTCTAGAATAGTTATCCACGTTGGCACTAATGACATTCGCCTCAAGCAGTCAGAGATTACTAAGGCTAATGTTAAAGAGGTGTGTGGAACCACTGCAATGATGTCTGATGAAGTAGTTGTCTCTGGTCCCCTACCAATTAGGCATGGCGGCGAAACCTACAGCAGGTTATGGTCGCTGCGTTGCTGGATGTCTAAGTGGTGCTCAGAAAACAATATTACCGTTATTGATAATTGGTCTACTTTTGAGGGAAGGCCTGGCCTTTTGAAATGGGACGGCATCCATCCTTCCCGGGAGGGTGCTGCGCTCATGTCACATAACATAGCCGATAGGGTTTTTTTCTTCAGATAGGAATATGTGGAGAAGGCCAGGCAGCAGACAGAATGGCCTAACCAACTGCCAGGAGTCGTCACCCAAAATAACTAGGTCCCATATCATTAAGACAGTTATCAAGTATCGCAGTGAGCAAAAAACAAAAAGTGTGCTAAAAAAATCTCATTAATATCAATACAATCTCAAGTAATGTAAGAAACACTTTTAAGTTAAAACTTGGGTTATTAAACATTAGGTCACTTTCATCAAAATCAGCTATAGTTCAAGAAATAATTACTGATAACTTCCTAAAGTCTTTTGTCTCACAGAGACCTGGATTAGGGCCAATGAATACTTAGCATTAAATGATGCCTCTCCACCTGGTTATACTTATGCTCATAAACCACGTCTTGGTGAACGAGGAGGTGGAGTGGCTACGATCTATAAAGAAAAATGTAACACTTAATAATAAGTATGAGTCAAAATCCTTCGAAGCTCTTGTACTCAACATAAGCAGCTCATCTTCATTGAAGAATAAATACAATCTAATACAACTTATTACCATATACCGCCCTCCCGGCCCATATACAGAGTTTATTAAAGAATTTGGTGAATTTCTCTCTAACATAGTAATCTCATCAGACAAGGCCTTAATAGTCAGTGACTTCAATGTTCACTTTGATAACCCACTAGACTCATTTAAATTAGCCTTTGACTCCATCCTAGATTCCATGGGCATTACTCAAAGTGTGGTTGGTGAAACACAACGCTGTAAACATACATTAGACTTAGTTTTATCACATGGCATTAACATTAATAATTTAACTATTGTTCCACTAAGTGAGGTCATCTCCGATCACTATTTGATAACCTACGATTTAGAAATTGATATTGATCCAGTCATTAAACCGTGATATGATATGAAGCGTACAAACATTCCCTCTACTTCTGCATCATTCCTACAACATTTACCAGAATTAAACTTTAAACCAGCATCAGGACCCGATGAACTTGAAAACACAGCTGAATACCTTAAACGTGTTTTTCTACAACCTTAGACAGTGTCGCTCCACTTAAACTAAAAAGGGTTAAAGATAAAAGACTCGTTCCATGGTTTAGTGATCAAACACGTGCCCTAAAACAAACCACTAGAACCATGGAGCGTAAATGGAGACAAACTAAATTAAAGGTATTTAGGGTTGCATGGAAGGACAGTATGATGGAGTACAAACACGCACTCAATGCAGCGAAGACTAAATATTATTCTGAACTAATAAAGAACAACAAAAACAACCCAATATTCCTCTTTAGTACCATTGCCAAATTAACTCGAAGTGCTATTGAATCAGATTCACAGATTCACTCACAGCTCAGCAGCCATGATTTCATGAATTTCTTTAGTGATAAAATTGAAAACATAAGACTTAAATCATCTAATGCATCATGTAGCGTAATCAATAACCAACCCTCAATGATCTCTGAAAAATCGAGTGGTTGAGAAAATAATATAGTACAAGAGTTAAATACCTTTAACGCCATATCTAAAAAAGAGCTTGTCTCATTAATTACACAATCAAAGACAACATCCTGTCTGTTAGACCCAATACCTACAAACCTGCTTAAAGACCTCCTACCAAATATTACAGAGCCTTTTATAAACATTATAAATTCATCACTTAAAATAGGATTATGTCCCCAAAAATCTGAAGTGTGCAGTCATTAAACCATTACTTAAAAAACCTAATTTAGATCCTCTAATACTGTCCAACTATAGACCAATATCAAACCTTCCTTTTGTCTCTAAAATCCTAGAAAGAATTGTGTTCAACCAGCTGAATCGCCATCTTCTAACTAATAACATTCATGAAGTTTTTCAATCAGGATTTAGGTCTCATCATAGCACTGAGACAGCCTTAATTAAAGTCGTTAATTACTTATTAATGTCCTCTGATAATAACCAAATCTCTTTCCTTGTATTATTAGATCTTAGTGCAGCCTTTGACACTATAGACCATAACAGACCACATCTGGATTAGAAAACACTGTGGGCATTACAGGATCTGCACTCCAGTGGTTTAAATCCTACCTGACAGATCGATATCAAATCACCTGTGTTAACAACTAATGTTCTGATCTTGCTAAAATTAAGTTATGTTGTTCCGCAAGGGTCAGTTCTGGGGCCACTCCTATTTGCGCTATATATGCTTCCATTGGGATCAATTATTCGTAAACATGGAATCAGTTTCCACTCTTATGCAGATGATACACAGTTATACATTTCAGCTAACCCTAATGATGTTCGTTCAGTCAGTAAGCTCAAGTACTGCATCCAAGATATTAAAATATGGATGTCAAAAAACTTCCTACTGCTAAATTCTGATAAAACAGAGTTTCTGATAGTTGGACCCAAGGACAAAATTAACAAAGCTAACACTTTGTTAAACCTTGACAACTCTTTAATTAGACCCAGTTCTTATAATAATATAATACCCAGTGTAAATAATATCGGTGTCATTATTGATTCAGATCTCTCCTTTACAAAGCACATTAGCAATATTACTAGAATTGCATTTTTTCACCTTCGTAACATTTCGAAGCTACGAAATATCCTCTCCCTGATGCAGAAAAACTAATTCATGCTTTTATTACCTCAAGGTTAGATTATTGTAATTCACTTCTGACAGGATGTTCTAATAAATCATTACATAAATTACAACTTGTTCAAAATTCTGCAGCTAGAGTTTTAACTAAAACCAAAAAGTTTGATCATATCAGTCCTGTGTTATCAAACTTGCACTGGCTACCAGTTAAGTTTTGTATTGAGTACAAAATTTTATTGATAACATATAAAATTCTACATAATCAGGCTCCACAGTATCTGAGTGAGCTGATTCAATTGTACAAGCCAACACGTGAGCTCAGATCTCAAAGTGCTGGTTTACTTTTAGCTCCTAGAATAAATAAAATTACTGGTGGTGGTAGAGTGTTCTCAAACAAGGCTCCTCAACTTTGGAATAGCCTTCCAGTTACTGTTCGTGATTCTGAATCACTTTTAATCTTTAAAAATAAATTAAAAATACATTTATTTAATCTTGCGTTTAATTAATCCCCTGTAGAAAAGATGTAGAGCTCAGGCTTGGCTGGGTTGAGGTGGTAATCTGTGATCAGTGTGTGCTGGCGTTTCACCTCTTCACCCACCTCATCATTAATGGGGGGGTGTGGCGCTGAAATGATGCTGTTCCGGGGCGCTATCTCAACTATGTAGAGTCTGCAGAATCTGCCGTTTAGTTATGCTGCTCTAGTCAATGATGCCAGAGTCACATGCTTCACTGTGTCAATCAATTACATATTAATTAAATGCCGTGCTTTATTATTAGCTCTAACTGCCTTCCTTTGTCTGTTTCTTTTGAGGTGTGACCGGCTTCCTGTAGGTGTAGTCAGACCTTCATCCATGGCTCTGCCGACGAATACTGGATGGAACCTAAATATTAATTGGACTCGCGGTCCTGAAGGACCCCCTTAATGGACTCACATATAGTTTTCCACTTGTTAGAGTTTTTCCCATTTGTTAAATATCTGTACATGGCTGTCCTACACTGTTGTTGCTGCCTGGCCACTCAAGGAGGATGAGTCCCCCACTGAGTCTTTGTCCTCCCAAGGTTTCTTCCTTAAATAACAGCATAACACAGAGTTTTTTCTTGCCACTGTCCCTTTGGCTTGCTCTTTGGGGGTTTAAAGGCTTTTCATTCTGTAAAGCTGCTTTGTGACAATGTACTGTTGTAAAAAGCGTTATATAAATAAATTACTTGAACTTGAACACACACACACACACACACTATATTATTTATAAATAAATTTATAAGCTTTTATAAGTCATTATATACTACTATGTATGCAGTCTCTTTTAAAGAGTACAAAAAACTTTATGTCTGTAAAGAGAGCTTATAAGCTTTTATAAACAGTTATGAGCACTTGTAAAGTTTTTAAGGCTATATGTCACTGGTACATAAGAAGTTAACAAACAGTTAAATATATACACTCACCGGCCACTTTATTAGGTACACCATTCTAGTAACGGGTTGGACCCCCTTTTGCCTTCCGAACTGCCTCAGTTCTTCGTGGCATAGATTCAACAAGGTGCTGGAAGCATTCCTCAGAGAGTTTGGTCCATATTGACATGATGGCATCACACAGTTGCCGCAGATTTGTTGGCTGCACATCCATGATGCGAATCCCCCGTTCCATCACATCCCAAAGATGCTCTATTGGATTGAGATCTGATTGGATTGAGATTGAGATTGTGACTGTGGAGGCCATTTGAGTACAGTGAACTCATTGTCATGTTCAAGAAACCAGTCTGAGATGATGCCAGCTTTATGACATGGCGCATTATCCTGCTGAAAGTAGCCATCAGATGTTGGGTACATTGTGGTCATAAAGGGATGGACATGGTCAGCAACAATACTCAGGTAGGCTGTGGCATTGCAACGATGCTCAATTGGTACCAAGGGGCCCAAAGAGTGCCAAGAAAATATTCCCCACACCATGACACCACCACCACCAGCCTGAACCGTTGATACAAGGCAGGATGCATCGATGTTTCATGTTGTTGACACCAAATTCTGACCCTACCATCCGAATGTCGCAGCAGAAATCGAGACTCATCAGACCAGGCAACATTTTTCCAATCTTCTATTGTCCAATTTCGATGAGCTTGTGCAAATTGTAGCCTCAGTTTCCTGTTCTTAGCTGAAAGGAGTGGCACCCGGTGTGGTCTTCTGCTGCTGTAGCCCATCTGCCTCAAAGTTCGACGTACTGTGCGTTCAGAGATGCTCTTCTGCCTACCTTGGTTGTAACGGGTGGCTATTTGAGTCACTGTTGCCTTTCTATCAGCTCGAACCAGTCTGGCCATTCTCCTCTGACCTCTGGCATCAACAAGGCATTTCCGCCCACAGAACTGCCGCTCACTGGATGTTTTTTTTTTTTTCTGTAAACCCTAGAGATGGTTGTGCGTGAAAATCCCAGTAGATCAGCAGTTTCTGAAATACTCAGACCAGCCCTTCTGGCACCAACAACCATGCCACGTTCAAAGGCACTCAAATCACCTTTCTTCCCCATACTGATGCTCGGTTTGAACTGCAGGAGATTGTCTTGACCATGTCTACATGCCTAAATGCACTGAGTTGCCGCCATGTGATTGGCTGATTAGAAATTAAGTATTAACGAGCAGTTGGACAGGTGTACCTAATAAAGTGGCCGGTGAGTTTATATATATTTTATAATGCATTATGCCACTTTGTGTTATTAAGCCTTATGGCTTGTTCTTATAACACTTTCACATTGAAACTCCACCCAGATCGGGATTCTAACCTAGATTGCAAACAAACTAAACACTATGCAATAAAAGTGCTAAAGTTTCATGCTTTTCTCAAAAATATGATTTCCATGGCTTTGTCCCTGCACACAAAATACAGTTCATGCAAAATGTGTGTCAGGTTAATGATCTTTTGTGAACCAGCACAGAAATATAGCTTTAAATCCAATTTACACCTCTAAAAAATTATAACTGTTACTTGAGAGATTTTTGACATTAGAGCCAGGCCTCACAAATGCTCTTAATATGATTTGAAATACATTCATTCATTCATTCATTAGCTTCTGCTTAATCCTCTACTGGGGTCACCGGGGGGTAACCCATGCCCAATTCAGGGGAGAATGTTTTGGGCACTCTGCAGATATACCCAGGACAGGGCACCATTCTATCGCTTTGGACCTGAGACATGGGAAACTCCACCCAGTTTGGGATTTGAACCTGGATCTTCAGCATTGCAGGGTGAACATGCTAACCACTAAGCCACTGTGCCACCCACTACATTCACAAGGAAATGCTTTCTTGGAAATGTCCAAAGTAATTAAAAGAAAAGGCTTTTAAAATTACAAAAACTCTATATTATAGAAAACAAGCAGATGTGACCTCGGGAAGAAAAAAAAAAAACTCTGGTATTTGTTTTTATAAGAACCGGTCTTTGTTGGTGACCCATCCATCTTGCCTCTACCTGAAGATTTGTGAAAAAAAAATTATGAAAATGATCTTAGTAGAAAAAGTTCTACTAATTTGACTAAACATATATATTTTTATATAAACATATAAACATATATATTTTATACACGAATGAACTTGCGCTCGCAATCCTGCTCCCCTGCTGTGTGTCACTTAGTGCCCAATATTACGCTAATGAACCATAGCATATCTACACACGGACCCCCCCCCCCCTCCCTCCTTCAGCTCAAATGCAATAGATATTCTAACCTGGCAGTACTTATTGTGCACATACTGACATTTTATATTAGTTTACTTTGATATTTTTATATGTGATTGAGCCACAACACCTCCGTGCTCATCCATAAATTATGCGCCCACCGTGCTCTTGTCACAGGTGCTTGTGGCACCTGTCCCTCGTTTGGTTCTTAATTGTTTCAGTTGGGTGATTGGTTTGTTTTGTTCACGTTTTTAGTTCCTTTTGTATTTATTCTGAGTTTTCCATATCTTCTGCGCACGTCTTTGTTTTGTGGTTTGTATACCCGATGTTGCTTTGTTCATTTGTTCCCCCCTTTTTGTTGGTGTCCCGTCACCGATTTTTAATAAATTCTATTTTGGATTTTATCCCGGTGTTTTTCTGGACTCTCCTCCCGCGTGAAACCACGGTACGGCGCTACACAACGTCCCCGTGTAGGTCGTATTCCGTGGGAGCGTTCCTCGGACCCACGCACGCATTTTTCCCCGTGTGGTCGGTACCCGGGAGCGCTCCCTAGGCGCGAGCAGCTGAAAGCAGCAACTCCGCGTTAGCCACCCTCCTCCGGGGAAGAACGGACAGAGCTAACAGCTCTCTATTCAGTTTGCCCTGCCTTTAAAACTTCCAGAGAAAACAAGTGAAAAATCTAGAGGTATTTATTATTGATTTTTTTTCCGGTAACATGCTAAATTGGAGAAAATAATTATTTGATACACTGCCAATTTTTCATATTTTTCTACCTATAAAAAATGAGGAGGTCTGTAATTTTCATCATGGGCACACTTCAACTGTGAGAGAACTGTTTTAAAATCCAAAACATCGCACAGTATGAATTGTAAATATTTAATTTGCATTTAATTGCATAAAATAATGATTTGATTCCAATTCCAGTCCAGTTAGCAGCACCATTAAAATACCAATCCACCAAAATCAGGCTCTTAAAGGTATTTGCAAATTACGGCCAAAACGCCCATGAATGATTAAGAGAATTAATTCATGCCTTTTGCCCAGTTTGTAGCACAAGGAGTAATTTTCACATTGACATACCCTAAATCAAGCTGTGAGGTGTGCGGTTGACAATTTGCTAAAGATCGCTAATATGGGGCCTATATGGGACCTTTAGACGATTTCATTAAATTTATCTAAGAAGCACTAGTAAAGGTGTTTAAGCAGATTTGCAATTATTGGATTTCTACGATGTTGCATTCGATTGCACAATTAATAAGATTAGCTCTTTTATATTTTATAGCATCTTTATATATTTTAGAGCATTTAATTCTTGCACCAATTGAGTTTAGGTTTGTATGTTTTTAGTGACTGTATTTTATTGATGGTTCATTGCAGTATATCATTTAGATGGTATAAATAAAAAAAAAGTTAAATTGTTTCCATTAAAATAAATATCTGGTTTATTTTGTATTTACTATGTCAGAATAATATTTAACATTAGCTGCACTGAGTGCACATTTATATTTTTTAGTCTAACAAGAACATCACTGAGGGCGGCACGGTGGCTTAGTGGTTAGCACGTTCACCTCTCAGCGCTAGGGATTCCCGGTTCGATTCCCAATCTGGGTGGAGTTTCCATGTTCTCCCCGTGTCCGCGTAGGTTTCCTCCGGGATCTCCGGGTGAGTGTGTGTGTGCCCAGTGATAGATTGGTGCCCTATCCTGGGTGTATCTGCCCAGCGTCTGAAACGTTCTCCCCTGGATGGGCATCCGTGACCCTAGTAGAGGATAAAGTGGAAGATAATGGATGGATGGATAGAACATCACTGTCCAAAATTGTATGAAGCATCGATTTAATGTCTTAAGATGTACTCTTGTGATGTTTAGGTCCTGAAGTTGGTTTAAAATTTGTAGGTAATTATTACTTGAATGACACAGTAGCAGAAGTAACAGTGTCCTTTTTGTGAAATTATGTTATATTGCGTAGAACCTTTTCTACTGTGTGGCGAACCTTTTGGACAAATAAATCTTAAAAGAATGGTTCTTGTGATGGATATTCGCCTTATTTTTATACACAAACAACAAAAGTTCAAACAGGGACAAAATTAAACTATAAACTTTTCGTTTGGAAGGTTTTACAAATTTTTTACCAAGTGGGGTCTTCAATACACAAGTATAAAATAAACTAAAGGCTTTGCAAGCAAGGGTAGATCACAATTTATCATTTTTTGCAAACTGTGAATCAATATGTTTCTCAGTGTTTCACTCTGAAGGAGGGGCCATATGCATGGCCAATCCTATGATTTTACTATTCAGATTGAATTTGAGTCCAGCCTTCTTAACTAATTACACATTTAATATCAGAAAATATTTTTAACTTGTCATTCATCTAGATGTCATGTGTGATTTTTAATATATCTCAGTTATGGATGGTGGCTAAGTGGTTAGCATGTTCGCCTCTCAGCGCTGGGGATTGCAGGTTCGGGATTGCAGTTTCCATGATTTCCCCATGTCTGCATGGGTTTCCTCCCACAGTTCTAAAACACAGATTCAAGGAAAATTGAATGCTCTAAATTGATCCATATAGTGTGTGTGTGTGTGTGTGTGTGTGTGTGTGTGTGTGTGTGTGTGTGTGTGTGTCCAGCAACTGGTTGCCACCTGGTCCTGGATGTATCTGCCCAGCGCCTGAAACAATTTCCCATGGATGGGCAACCCCCCACGACACTGATAGAGGAATAAGCGGAAGAAGAAGATGGATGAATGAATTAATGATATGCCTGTTATTGCTCCACAATGTAGATGTAAATTTTGGGAAACACACACACACTCTCACACACTTAACAGCTCATTCTACATCATTCAGAGACTCTTTAGGATTAAAACCTGAAAATAGTGAAGGCCTATAAAATTAACTTCGGAAGGCAAATTTATAAAATCACTTCTTGATTTGTATTGTTTTAAAAAAGTGGGCCTTTTAGTAGTTATAATCATACAGGTATCTGGCTACCCTTGTTCAAACCAGTATATTTTATGAAATACTGAATATTACATATTTAATAATAAGCTAAACACTAAACAGACCATTATCCCTAAATTTATAATGTTGTGCCTGTCTAAAATCTGGCATTGTCCTTAATTAATAAAACATGCTGAAACTTGTTGGTTAAACGAGCTGATCTGTGTGTGTTTGGCCCAACAACAGCTCCATTAGTAGGACAACAGAACTGATCACATCTCAGCCATGCATGTGAGGAACCAAAGTGCAAAGTGTGTCAATGTTGATGATGTCAGCCATCAAGAAGATAAAGGCCTAAGCATGAGTGACTTTGTCGAGTCTTGACTCACTTTGTTGAATGATTAGAGTCATGGAGGAGCAAGAGACATGGCGAGAGAGTATGTGAGAGACAGAGGTGCATGTTGGCACCATAATTGAGCCCCATTTGTAGCCCGACAGCTGGACAGAATTCACTATTGCAATTTGGACGGGCGACAACGGCGCAGCAGCCACATGTTCGATTAAAATATGATGATGCACGCCCCTCCCTAGGTGCGCATGCTTTTTGAAGTGCTCGTCTTTAGGGCCCTAATGGGAAGTGCTGGCAGTTGGCACCCTTTAAGCCACCGCTGGGTGGGATTTGATGCGCTCGTTTGTGGCCAGATGTCGAGAGAATGTCACCAACTCCTTCGCCTGGGAGGAGCTGTCAGTGCCACACACAGCAGCATTTCAGGAATGAAGCACACTCAAAAAAGTGCCCATCCAGAAGTTAACTTTTAAAAAAGATCAAACACTATATATATAATGCTGGAGACAGTGATTTGGGCCGTCTTGGTTGCAGGACAACTTATTATTTTCATCGTAGTCATACATAAAATATATCTAAAACCTGGATGAGGCTGATAAGCATTAGGTACTAAAATTATTATTATTATTATTATTTGCCCAGCGATAGATTGGCACCCTGTCCTGGGTGTATCTGCCCAGCGCCCGAAATGTTCTCCCCTGGATGGGCATGGGGAACCCCACCGCGACCTGAATATAGGATAGAGCGGAAAATAATGAATGAATGAATTATTATTATTATTATTATTATTATTATTATTAATTATTTTTATTATTATTATTATCTACCTTTAGATGTTAAATAATTACAGAAGTAAGTTTCACAACTGGGGCGGCACGGTGGCTTAGTGGTTGGCACGTTTGCCTCTCAGGGCTGAGAATCCAGGTTCGAATCCCAATCTGTTCTTCCTGTGTCCACGTGGGTTTCCTCCGGGTTCTCCGGTTTCCTCCCACAGTCCAAAAACATGGATCAAGTCAATTGAGTTCTCCAAAAAAAAAAAAAGTATGTGTATGTGTGAGTGAGTGAGTGAGTGTGCCCAGCGATAGATTGGCGCCCTGTCCTGGGTGTATCTGCCCACCGCCTGAGATGTTCTCCCCTGGATGGGCATGGAGAACCCCCCCGCGACCCTAATAGAGAATGAAGCGGAAGATAATGGATGGAAGTTTCACAACTGTGCAATATTAATGTCATCTGAGATGTTTTCTGAAAGTCCCCAGAGGCTGCAACCCCGCTTAGCAAGGGGTGCCATTAACTAAGGAGCTTTATAAACAAGTCAAGGATATACTAATATGTTAAGTACAATTCATGGTTTGGTTATTAAAAAATATCCACATATTTGAAGATCCTATGAAGCACCATTAAATCAATTATCATGGAAAAATCATGGTTTTACAAACCTGCTATAAGACACTGTCCACCACAACTTATGGAGTGGGCAAGAAAGGAATAATTCAGAGAAGAAGAGTCCAAAAAATGAAGCTCTGGTTGGATTAAAATTTCACTTTTCAGCCACCAGGAAAAGGCAATGTAAACTGCGGTAATCCCAACACATCTGATCACCCCAAGAACCCAATTCCCAGAGTGAAACATGATGGAAGCAGTATAATGATGTGAAGGAGCTCAAGCATTTTTGCCTTGAGGAATGAGCAAAGATTCCAGTGGCTAAATGTGGCAAGCTCATACAGACTTACCCAAAATGACTTGCAGCTATAATTGCACAAATAAGGTGGCTTTTACAAAGTACTGACATTACAGGGTGAACATTTCTGAACAGTTTTCTGTTAGTATGTTTGATATGGTGTTTGCTTTTTGAAAAGTCATGTTTATGTTCATGTTCTGTAAATGTGTTGATGAAAAACAATCTGTTTTAATTCCAGGTTGTGAGCCAACAAATCACAAAATATGCCAAGGTGAATTTTTATGCTATTGCAAGGCAGCCACCATCAACAAGCACAAGCACTCTCTCTCTCTCTCTCTCTCTCTCTCTCTCTCTCTCTCTCTCTCTCTCTCTCTCTCTCTCTGATGAAAGGTTTAGAGAGTGTCCATAAAGGAATAAGTGATGACACTGTTTACAAGGTATTCATTTTAGAGCATAAATTGTTGATCAGGCTTTAATAATTAAATTACATTTTGTTCCAACCAGTATTAATGTTTTTGCATGAAATAATATGCTTTTGGAAGTTTATAAATGGCCCTTTACTGTTAGCTTAATCCCCTACTACGGTAGAGGGGGGTTCCCCATGCCCATTCAGGGGAGAACATTTCGGGCGCTGGGCAGATACACACAGGACTGGGCGCCAATCTATTGCTGGGCACACTCGCTCACACACTATATGGGGCAATTTAGAGCATTCAATTTACCTTAAATCCATGTGTTTGGACTGTGGGAGGAAACTGTAGACATGGGGAGAAAATGGAATTCGAACCTGAATCCCCATCTTTGAGAGGTGAACGTGCTGACCACTAAGCCGCCATGCTGCCCAGTAAGCAACATAACATAAAGTTAAAATGAAAAAAGAGTATTTAAAAAGAAAAATAATTAAAGATAATTAAATTGTGCTTTAAAATGTTAACATGTTACCAACCTTTGTAACGTGGCTACTTGTAAATCGCTAGTGGCATGCCTTAAGTCACATTATATACTGGCTGGCGTGAGTGTCGGGGGGGGGGGGGGGGGGTGGTTAATCCCTGCTTGCTCCCTGCTCTTTTAGAGGACTGGCTGAGCAGCAGTTCCTGCAGGCGGTGCTATATTAGAGCAGCAGCTAGTGGTCCATCAGGCAAGCACCCCCGTTTTGTCTTGATTTTCATTTATTTTTTGTAGCCGGCGCACACTCTCTGACATAAACAAGTAAGAGCAGTGCCACTTGATGTGTGTTTATATTTGTAGGGGTCACATATCTGAGGTAACTTCACATGCCATGTGCCATATGTAGGATGTGCACATGCTCTGAAATAATTTAGATTGCTTTTATATATAATAAAATAATAATACCTTTGGTTCTACCTGAAGAAATATTTTTCTACTTATTTGAAAAACTACTTATTTTTCTACTTATTTTTCTACTTATTTGAAATTGGATCGGGAAGGAATTGCTGAATAGTACTGTAAACTAAATAACCAATATATTGGCCAGATTCACACTACCCAATTACAGAGAAAATATTCACAGGTGCTACAGCTTATGATAATCTGATTGTACAAATCAACATGATTTTGTTAATCATCATCTTTATCGTCAGTGCTGTTAACTACAGTGTGTGCGTGTGTGTGTGTGTGTGTGTGTGTAAATGTCCATGTCCCAGGTGTCCAACATGGAGACGGTTTCCAGGGCGACACCTGGCCGTAGTGTTGTGATGAGAGAGCCCATGTGTTAATTAAAGCCCCATCTGTGAGGAGGAGTCTGTCTTCACACGCGCACGCGCACGCACGCACGCACACACACACACACACACACACACACACACACACACACACACACACACACACACACACACACACACACACAAAGGACAACTCGAAATCCTCTGTGTAAATACCATTAAAAATAGCAGGCCATAGAAACAGAGTGTTTGTTTTGCTGTCATTATTAAATGTGAGAAGTTGCAGGCACTGTATGAAAACACATTTCACCCGACAAAAATTAAAACACCTCTGCACACTTACATTCCCAGTACTGAACACTTGATTTTACATCCTCCACGTACTGGATTATTGTGATTAAATGCAATATATGCTGTTCGAAAAGTAGAAAGATGATTATATACAGTAATTTAATTCAAAATAATACATGTATGGGTTAAAGTAATACATGTATGGCAATATCATTGTAATTTATTACACAAATGTGTGTGGACAGTTGTGTTGCCCTATTTTAATTTATATGTTTATAATCAGGTTTGTAAATATGTAAGGACATTTGTAAATATATTTACATATTTCAAGCATATATATATATATATATATATATATATATATATATATATATATATATATATATATATATATATATATTCTTGCTCAAAAAACCCTACATTTATCAAATGTCTTTTTTCATTTTTGATTTTTCTTCGCTCAAGAAAGATCCGCAAATGCATAATGAGTTTTGTCTGTGTGGACAAGATTTTGCTGGACCCTGTCCTGAAGTATGGCAAGCCGAATCAGCTATTTTACTATGTTGGCTGCAGTTTTGCTGATGCCAGGATGGAATCTCAAATACTTGCTATAAGTAAATGTTTTGAAATATTGTTTATGCTCACCAAGCAAATTCAAAAATGTATTTATTTCATTTAAAGCAGAAAAAAATTCCACCTAAACCGCATCGTCCTCATGACCCATATCAAGAAAGAGGTTGGATTCTGTTAGGGAGTCAGAATTTGGCACAATGATTAAATTAATTAACAATTTATAGTACGATATGATGTTTAAGTTTGCTTTGTGAGTGTAAGCAATACTGCAAAAACCTATATGTACTGTAAGCATTCAAGATTCCATCCTTGTATTAGCAGAATTTTTACAAAACTGAAGTAAAAAAGAAGTTCCCCCCCACACATATTTGCAAATAATTTACTGTAATATTAATGGTAAAATGTACTGTAATATTACAAATAATACTCCAATACACAATTTATGTATGCTAGAGTTTAGCGGGTAAAGTTTTGAAGATGTTTGTTAGCTTTAAAGATCTACAAAAGAGACTCACATCCTCAGTTGGCTTCAACATAGGTGAATTTTTAACAGCTGGATTAACACTAGTACAGATCCTGTTCTATGTACTAGTTGTAATCATCATAAAAAAATAATAATAATAACCAGAAGAATGGTAAGTATAGCTCCTGTCTTACAAACAAGAAAGCTGGGTTTAATTGTCGGCTATGTTTGTGCTGAGTGTGCATATTCTCTTAATTTATGTGTGAGATTTCTGATGTGGGATGCTCTGATGTCTATAAACTAAACTGTTAGATGCTTAAAATACACAAAATGATATACAATCAGAACATATCCATCATCTAGTATCTTCTGATTAATCCTCTACTAGGGTCGCAGAAGGGTTTCCCATGTAAAAACAAATATTTTGGGCGCTGGGCAGATACACACAGGACAGGGTGCCAATTTATTGCTGGACACTCACTCACAACTAGATGACACACACAAACACAATTTGGAGAATTCAATTGTCTTGATCCATGTTTTTGGACTGTGGGGGAAAACTGGAGAACCCGGAGGAAACCCACGCGGACACGGGGAGAACCTGGAAACTCCACCCAGATTGGGATTCGAACTGGGAATCCCCAGCACTTAGAGGAGAACATGCTAAGCACTAAACCACTGTGCCACCCCAATCAGAACATATAAGTCATAAAAAAACTTCTTATTGCTAATACTGTTTAAACTTTTTAAATTTTCAATATATTTTTATTATAACCAAGAGTATTTGACCTTGAGTTACATGACTTGTTCACATAAAAAAATAGTTCAGATAAAAGACCCAACAAATATTTAACATACAGCATGTTGGCACAGTTGGTAATCGCGAGGGTGTGCTGTAATGAACAGGCACAGAGTGTGAGGAGTTTTTTTCAGCCAGTTCTTATCCTTCCTGTCAATCCCTGAGAAAGAGTTACGCTCTAAAACATATGATAAGCCATTTGGTCTGGGTTGATTGTGCAATCAAACCTAATTAGATGAGAGAGTACTGGTACAACGCCAACATCGACTCCTACTGCTGTATTTCACTAGCTTTACCCCAGCTATAATCGACACACCACTAAAAGTCACCATATGGTGCACTGGATGTGATATATTTCTCAGATGTTGCCTGGAAAAATATACATGTATAAACTGCGGATTTTGGCATGGTTTAGCGATTATGCCTGGGTTCTGGATCTATTCCTTCCATTCCATAATAGTGTTAAAACTATCTAAGATATTACTACAAGAATATTAAGAAAACTTATCCAAAATAATTTTAAAAGTCTATTGTCAGAATTTTCTGGTGAAATGCTAAAAAAAATGTTTAAAAGAATAAAAAAGAGGTTTATATTATTAATTATGATAAAATACTTATTTTAACTCAAATTAATAAATCTTAATATCTTATAAGCTACTAAAGAATAAAGTTGAGCACTGGGAATGCAGGTTCGAATCCCAATCTGGGTGGAGTTTACATGTTCTCCCCGTGTCCCTTTAGCTTATTTTCCGGGGTTCTCGGGTTTTCTCCTATGGTCCAAAAACATGGATTCAGAGTAAATTAACTGCTTATAATTGCCCCATATAGTGTGTGTGCCTGAGTGAAGGAGTAAATGTGTGCCCTAATATTTCTTTAAGTAATCCTACTAAAGGTGTGTCCATTCATAGAATTCATATAACGTAGTTATTTTTTTACACAGGGTTTGGTAAACACTTACAGTAATAGCCCGTGTAATTTGTCATGTTCTGTTGTTCATCTGAGGTTGGATTTAAGTTATTTACAAAAGCCTTTTTAGTGTGGGATTCTAATAGATACAGCAATAAATGTTTTTGTGTATTTTAATTGGATGACTGTTTGAATTGCAGTTATACTTCAAATTCTTGGAAAGACTGTTCTGTGTGAAGTAAGAAAGCTATTGTAGCAGCAACTGGCTTTAACTCTATTCTAATAGTAATAGTTTTGTAAGGTAATGACATTTGAACTCAAAGGTGTGTGATGATCAATTGTTCACACATTGTTGCACATCAAGTGTAACTCTAATAATAAATTGTTGTACATTATAAGAAGTTTACCTTTTAAATAGACATTGTCTATTAAAATAAGATGATACATGATTTAACATGATCAGTCATAACTTAATATGTTTAATGCCTGTCTCTCAGTCTCTAGCTCTCAGGTGAATATGGCACTGCGCTTGTTCTGTTAATTTACCTGTCCATCATGGTCTGTGTGTAATGTAGCGAAAAAAGTATGACTGTAATATTATCTCTGTGCCCTCCAGGGAGGAATATATTAAAAGCAGATTCACTCTAATTTGTTTTGTGTCTGCATTAACAGACCTAGATCATTCCAACATAACACAACTTGTCTTTAAAGCAGAGTGTGTATTTCTTCATTAAAGATAGTGATTTTATAATCTTTAAAATCTTTCTCTTTAAAACACTTTATGCAACATATTTGGATTCATTCATTATAAAATATAAGTTAAGTGATTGGAACAAGACACCTATATGTAGTCTGGCCTAGACTGAATTTTGAAGAAATATGAAACAAATTAAAGAATAAGACAAATATGAAACATTTATACACTGTTTTTATGTATCTTTATAGTGTGAGTTGTAATATTATTGAGACTAAATTGGATAATGTTTAATCATTTAATAATTTCATGTTACTTGTCCATAACATTTTGAATTTGTTGAGCTTAAAGTACAAGTATTTGAATTCACAAAAAAGATTTTGGCTAGAAATAGGTTTTTTGTATATTTGTTTAAATCTGTCTGTGTCAATAGCTTTTTTTACATTGAAAACAGTCTGAACTGCTACAGTGGGTTGAACATTTTAGTATTTCCATTACCAATCAATATATCTTTGATTTGAAGAACATAAAATAAGAAATGGCAGAAGCACAAAATAGTGTACAATTATACTGCCCTTTATTAGCTAGTCCTATTTAGTAATTTCACTCAGAACTCCCAAAGGTTCCCCACAGAATATATTTGGATAATGCATCATTCTTAGCAATTTAGTGACACTGATATAGACATTGTGGTTAGTGTAGATCAGGTGCGGCAGTGTAGCTCAGTCTCAGTATTTCAGACTTTTGAAATTAGGTTATAAATATGTATTCACTTAAATAGTTTGTTTAGGTTAAACTTTTTTAAGCTCGTGAGTTGAAACAGTGTGTGATGTCATTCCACCACTTCACTTATCTCAACATTAGTAGGAAGTGTGGCTCTGGAGGATGTTATTAACTATTAAATATTGTGCAATTTCTGCTTTGTTTAGTTTGTCTGCTACTTAATGATGATGTCATAGTTTTCTATGTACTTGTATTTTTTTAGTACATGTTCCCAGCTGCTCATCTCCTACACTGGATGCTATACTGATGACCTCAAAACACTGTCATCAACACCGAGAAGAATAACAAACCTTTAATGTCTAAATGTAATTAATTCAAATATGCTTTGAGGCAATGTTGTTGTCACATCTGAGAAGTGTAGGACTGCAGATGATACAATCCAGAACCAGCAAGAAAATGATATGTACCAAAAGAACAAAAAACCTGATAGAAAAAAAGAATCGGCTAATCTAATGAAACTACAATACAAGCCTTCAGAACAGACTGACAGAACCATATATAATTAAAGACAATAAATCACAGAGATTGGAAGTGTGCTATGGTCACGAGTAAAAGGAGAGAGTAACAGTAGTGTGCACAGAACTGACGCAATATGGTTTGGATGCACCTGTGATATTTTACACCTGCAAGCTAATTATGACACTGGGACATTACTCTTTCATATATTGCGTCAGTTTAGAAGAGCGCTTTTCCTGCACCTATGGTACCGTGCAGGGCTTTTCGACGTATCTTGGTGGCTGTTTCATTTTAAAAGAGCTTAGTGTCTGAAGTTTTCTCTTTTGCTTCTGCTTTTTTGACATGGCTAGCTGCTCTACATTTGCAAATTGGGAAAGTGTGAAGTGCCCCGGCAATCCTGGGTTGCCATAGGTGGCTGAAACATATGCCCAGGGGGTGTGGGGGGGGAGAGATTGATGGAAGCTTCCCATCATTAATTATCTATTATGTTTTATAAACCCAACACAATTTCAAGTGTGGGACGAATACTTTGAAACAGTGGAAACATAGTTTGTGTCGTGAAAAATCTTTCTTCACTGTCTAACAATCAAAGAGTCTGGTTTTAAAAAATACCTGGAGAATAACTACTTTGTTTTAGTGTTGATTTTCAAAGGCTGGTCTTAGCTTTTGTTTAACTGAGAAATTGTTAACCTCCAACTTTTAAAAAATCTCACAAAAAGGTTTTAGGCATTAACAATTAGAAAATGAAAACAGGAAACAACTCAGAAAAAATAAGAATGTAAAGGTACAAAAACAAACATTACAAATATTAGAAAAAGGCAAAAATAAATATGTCATATGTCATAATTGATGAGAAATTTTATATATATATATATATATATATATATATATATATATATATATATATATATATATATATATATATATATATATATATATATATATATTACATGCTGAATTTGTGTGTGTATATATATATATATATATATATATATATATATATATATATATATATATATATATATATATATATATAAAAACCACTGAATCTATTTAACAGCTATTCATTTGGCATAGGGTGCACAGTTGGCCTGCAGTCGCATTTATTTCAGCATGCACACACTTGTCACTTGTCCCTGGAAGCAACTTATCCAGGTGCACCATAATTAAAACACTGGGGCTTTTATTTTTTGCTTATTATCTATATAATCTGCTATGGCCTTTTTTATGGCATAAAATTAACACAATTTTACAATGATACTGCCATTAGTAATATTTATAAATTATTAATATTTTGTTTCTAAAATCTAAAACTAATCTAATTATAAATAATTAATAAATATTAAATAAGTATTACTTATTTTTATAATAATAAAGTATTCTGACCCTGATTGCAGTGTCATACGGAGGGTTGTCCATGTGTCTCACCCCTCAGCCGGTGCATTCACACTGGGAAGAAAAATATGTAAACCAAAAACATATTCACTAAACATAAACTGCTATTAACAGTAAGAAAAGAATGAGTGAAGGGCTAAAGAAAGGACAATTGTAAAGAAAAGAAAGAAAACATACAGAATATTTATAAATTTCAACACAAAACTAAAGTACAAGGCCTGAAACAGGAACAGAAAATGCACAAAAAATTAATGTTATAAATTTAACACAGATGAAAAGATACTGGACTCTAAGGTAATGAGGCTTAGGCTCTACCAACATTCTGAACCAAGACGGGGGTTTTGAAACCAGTCCTCATCTTAAATAAGCGTGACTAAGTAATTCGTTAAATATCTTATAATATAACATATAATATAATAGTATATTTCTACATTTATTAATGAATCTACACACATTAGTAAATAGTGTGTTATGCATTACTTGAGTATTAGCTTGTATTAATTGATCATTAGAAAAGTTTAAGTTTTCGTATTAATATATGTTTATTTGCTGCACATTATAATGTGACCAAATATTTATGACTAATGATAATATTAGATCTGGTGAGTTTGTTTAATTTTTAGCTCTTCTGAATCTTTAAACTTTTTGAGCGATTGTACATTTTACGCATTCCACGCTAGTTTTCATTGTGCGTTGTGTTTGTACTGCATTTAGGTAGGTGTGTTGCATCTCAAACATTTAAACACATATTTGCAAAAGAACAAAAGAGGCCAAGTCTAAGATGAGTACACTAAGAACCCATCTGCTTGCCTTTAACGACCTTTACAGTCCTACTTTAATTAAAGGGGCCCCTTTAATGATTGTGGTGGGCCTTTGTGTGTATGTGTGTGTGTGTGTGTCTAATGCACACTCACAGCTGATGGTGTTTATTGCTGGGCATCAGAGTAGTTTGCCAGCCTTGTGTCACAGCAGAGATGAGGCAGATGCAGAATAGTCGGAGGTCATGAAACACTAAAAGTTTGAAGGTTAATTCTTAAGCAGGTTCAGACCATGTGAAATTCATTTATCCTGAACAGATACACTTAATCCCATTTAGAATAAGGAGGCAAGGGTCCTAGATTATTAACATGCACATTAATCACAAATGGGATAGACTGGCATGAAATCTGAGTTCTGTTGTGAGGTTATGCATTCACAAAAACATAGGTGTCTATATTTATGGCGAAAATGTGTAATAAAATTGCAATACAAATAAATATGTTTAAGGAAACTTTAAGCAAATGGCACCATGTTCTACTGTATAACAAATATATTTCTTAAATGTTAAAGCATAAATTCATCAGAAGTTCTAAAGTGGTCAAATTCATTCATTCATTCATTATCTTCCGCTTAACTCTCTACTAGGGTCACGGGGCGTTCCCTATGCCCATCAAGGAGAGAACGTTTGGGCGCTGGGCATATACACCCAGGTATCAATATACTGATGTGCACACACACACTATATGGGGCAATTTAGAGAATTGAATTTACCTTGAATCCATGTTTTTGGACTGTGGGAGAAAACTAGAGAACTGGAGGGAAACCCACGTGGACACGGGGAGAACATGAAAACTTGAGATTTGAACCTGGGTCCCCAGTGCTCAGAGGCGAACCACTAACCCACCGTACCACACCAGAGGTCAAATTTTAAATCAAAAAAGGAGGAAAATGACCAGACAATAAGATGATGTCAGGTGTAGGCTAATTGTATACTGTATATAAACATTTCTAAAAAAAAAAATAGTTACTAAAAACCTGAAATAAAAGTAAAGTAAACTGTAAAAAATATAGCATATATTATCATTGTGGCAGAGAGGGCCTCAAGATGGCTTTGGCACTAGAGAGTAGAACCATGGAGTGTGTGATCAACTCCACTTGGGTCACCTGGATGAGTGTGTGATGTTGAAAGACCCGAAACCCCCAATGATTCCAGGAACATCACTACCGATGTGTCCATATGTATCCGAGAATGTATTCACACAATATCTGTTTCGACCTTGTTTTTACACATAAAAATTTTATAAAACTGAAATCTGTAATGTGTTTGTAATTAAATTAAACCTCAATTTGACACACACATCAGTTATTTCATTCTATTTGCACCCTAAATGCTTCAGTTTAGCCCCTATGCATCCCAAGTGCTGCCACAGACAGCGTCTCATTACTGCATGGCATCACCATCGACACGGCCTCCTTGCCGCCAAGCCACATTGGCTTCCCCATGATCACCTCATTGTGGATCCTTGGCTCCTGGACTGTGGTTTGGGGCCAGACTCTGCCCAATTAAAGGTTCCCCCCCTTTGTGAAAATTTTTGCCTCAGGGCCCAAGACCCCCTTTTTTCCTTTTTTATCTGGTGCGCCTTTTCAGTGCAAAACTTGGCATCGGTTTTTACATGGCAAAAAAAAAATTATAAATTCTATAATGGCATTAATTTATGTTAATGCCCACAGCAAAAGTCATGTGGACAATGTTTTGAGAAAAACCTCTTAATTTTTATATAAAATCAAACACAGCAATGTATTTTCAACAACTATAAAATGATACCACTTGCTAAAGTGAAACATGTAGTATATGGAATTCTTAAATAATTAAGTGTCTGTGTGGGTTTTCTCTGGGTTCTCCGGTTTCTTTTCAGAGTCAAAAAAAAATGGATTCAAGGTGAATTTGCTGCTCTAAATTGCCCTTTTGTGTGTTTTTGCGAGTAAGTGTGTGTATCCAGCAATGGATTGGCCCAATGCCTGTAATGTTATCCTCTGTATGGGCATGCATAAAAAAAAGTTTTTTTAGTCGGAGGATTAATCGGAAGATAATGAGATGAGATTTCAGTTTTTGGTGTTTATTAATATTGCCCAAAATGTTATTTAAAATAGGATTTGTAACTGAGTTTTATAAATCGCTGTGCATGGATGTCATTGATCCATACCTGCAGCCACCTTTGGATTTCTGAATAACATTATGAAGTTTGACGTGTATAATTATAGTCCATCTTTATTGTTATATAATGATGTGGCATTAATTATTTTACTGATTGTTGTATTTTTATTTACTTCCTTTACGTTAAAATAAAGTAGTTTGGCTCCAAATTATGGTCTTGGCTCTCTTGCTGTCTCTCTCTCTCTCTCTCTCTCGCTAGAAAGTCATTTTACTTTGATCTGGGAGCCTTTGCAGGCTCATTGACTGTAATGAGATCTAGAGAATCCATAAACACTGTTGGGATTTAAGTGGCAGGCGAAAAAACTCTGGGCTGGGAATGGGCTGCATTTCATGGACGGTGTGAAACAAAATAAGGGGATAAAACAAGAACGCTCTCAGATGAGTTGGCACAGGTTTGCCTTTCTGTCCTTCCCACCAGAGCTACCATTAATTTCCCCGTAGTCTGGCTCTCCAGTGTGGATGAGGAGCAAGATTCTCAGGGCAAATTTTGGCATGGTGTCTTTTGTTTTTGTTTTTTTTCATTCAGTGAGACCTGTCCCATGTTGAGCACTGACTCTATAATCTCATAGTTTGAGAGGCTTTCAGAGTGCCCTTGCTTTGCCTAGGGGGTTTACCAAGTGACCAGCAGTGATTTTTGGATTGAAGAAGATTTTCTGGGTCAGGGTTTTCCCTGTGCCAGAGCTACCTCTGAACATGACCCAACATCCCAACATCTACTTGGACTGCATTCATTTAAATAGAATGTATTCAGCTGCCAGGGACTCTGTCAAAAGATTTCAAACGGGTTTCTAAAAATAGTTCAATCCTTCCTCAAAAGCCAGCTAAATTACTACAAGGAAAGGCATGCCAGTGAGGCAGTTTTGATGAAGTGAGTGTATCAAGATCCTGAATACATAAAATATATTAATTTACTTTACTGGTAGACAGTTAAGCAGATTAAAACTGACCAAGTCACAGGTAATAACACATTTAACACAAAATGAATACAGCAGTGGGCAGCACGGTGGCTTAGTGGTTAGCACATTTGCCTTTCAGTGCTGGGGATTGCAGGTTCAAATTCCAATCTGAATGAAGTTTCCATGTCCTTCCCGTGTCCACATGGGTTTCCTCCACATCTTCCGGTTTCCCACAGTCCAACAGTCCAAAAACATGGGTCCATGGTCAAGTGAATGCTCTAAATTGCCAAATATAGTGTTTGTCTGTGTGAGTGAGTATGTGCCCAGCGCCTGAAATGTTCTCCCCGGATGAGCACGGGGAGCCACCCCTGCGACCCTAATAGAGGATTAAGCGGAAGATAATGAATGGATGAATGAATGAATGCAGCAATTATAAGCAGTTTAAGTATTTTATTTTAGGATTTCTAAAAATCACATTTAACCTTACAAACTTCAAACTAATGTTTAGTTATAAAAAGAGCAAATTCATAATTCGTTGCACAAATTAAAACCTCACAATCCATGGCGCACTCTGTAACTTTAAATTTAACCTCACACTACCACTTACACAAGTTAGTATCAGTGCTACATAACACCAACCAATCCTTTTATTTTACCAATTATTTTGGTCTTGGGGTGGCACGGTTGCTTAGGGGTTAGCACATTCACCTCTCAGCACTAGGGATTCCCGGTTCGAATCCCCATCTGGGTGGAGTTTCCATGTTCTCCCTGTGTCCGCGTGGGTTTCCTCTGGGTTCTCCGGTTTCCTCCCACAGTCCAAAAACATGGATCAAGTCAATTGAGTTCTCCAAATTTCCCCATGTAGAGTGTGTTTGTGTGCGTGTCTGTGTGTGTGAGTGTGTGTCCAGTGATGGATTGGCGCCCTGTCCTGGGTGTATCTGCCCAGCGCCCAAAACGTTCTCCCCTGGATGGGCATGGGGAACCCTCCACCCCCCCGCGACCCTAATATAGGATAAAGTGGAAGATAATGAATGAATGAATTTTGATCTTGTTATCTTTGAGTAAATCACACTCGTACTTATATTAATTATGACTGAAAATCAACTCATCTTAGTGCTAATTAGTGACTGACTTAATTAAATGATTTAAAAAGTTTGAGTTGAACTGGCACTGTCGATCATCACTTATTCATACAGTGTGAACGATTTTGTGTGAACCAGAGGTAAATTATTTAATGCGAATTAGCATTCACTGTTACCGTGCATCACAAAGATGTCCGTAGTTTTAAGTATTGTGATGAACCTAATAATATATATATATATATATATATATATATATATATATATATATATATATATATATATATATTTTTTTTTTTTTTTTTTTTTTTTTTTTTTTTTTGTAACAGGTTTTAAAGAAACTATTTTGTTCTGATTGTAGATTCATTTTACTGAATTATCTTTTTGTTTTATAACATTACATGGTTTAATTATTTAGCTTATTTAATTTAGCCTACAAAATTAAATATTATTTATATGGTATCAGTAACATCACTGCAGATGTGATGTTACTATATGTAACTCAGAAAGTGAAATGTTAATTAAATTGGTTAATTGTTTTTTTTTTTTTTTTACTTTTACAAAATGCAAAGTCTTTGCGGATTTTTTAACAGCTTAGAAGGCAGCTTGACTAATTCGGACAATAACTACTTCTTTTAATAATTATTTAATATTTTTAAAAAACAGCAACAGTAACT
This sequence comes from Corydoras sp. C115, assembly GCA_019802505.1. NCBI lineage: Eukaryota > Metazoa > Chordata > Actinopteri > Siluriformes > Callichthyidae > Corydoras > Corydoras sp. C115. The sequence continues at coordinate 352,692 of JAFMOC010000015.1, read as the reverse complement.
TTAAATTAGGGCATCTATAAACCAAAAAGAAAACTTTAATAATAATACATTTTATTAACATTTATTAATTCATATTTGAATGATTTATGATTTAATTATTGTATTTAATGATGGTTTTATTCATCTTTAATAACTGCTCTGAACTGATGAGTCCTAAGTCTAAAACACACCTAGAGTATTTAATTTCACCTTTACTATTACTGTATCACCTTGCATTTTCACACATTATTACCATACACCCCAAAGCTACAGGAACATGCAGGCAATTGTATATTCTCTGTTTGAATGACATAACAACCTACTTAGTAATAACAATGTGGTCAAAATGACAAAATATATTAATACATACATTACAATACTTATCTTGCACAATTATTTCTGTATTTATCCTGTATATAATTACCATCCCCTTCTCAGCTAAGGTTTGTGCCAGGTGTTTTTTGCAAATAGTGTAAACATTAAGTTACACGTAATTGTTCTCTTCTAGGTAGTTTTCATTTTGGAGAAAGGAACTTTATTTAACTAACTGAAATGAAAAATAATAACAAGGAAGAGTTGGTGAGGAATTTTGAGTCACTTATTGATGTACAGAATATACAAACCTCGGAAGGGTATTTTAAATTTTTTAGTAATTACACTTGTTTTTTTTTCATAAAAAATGAAAAAATGATCTAAAAAAATTAAATCTGAAAATAAATTTATTTATTGAATAAATAAAATTATGACACAATTTATTAGCTGTTTCATAGTGTTGTACAGAGCTCTCCGAAAAAGTGGACCAAAAAGTGGGGCATAATAACCCTGAAAATCAAGATGTATGTTAAACCTTTATAATACTACAGATATTCCTATAAAGATTACCTTCTGGACCAGTCAAGACTATAGGCAAGATCTTATTTCTTTTATTGACTAAAGAAAGCAGAGCTCATGATCAAGACTCATCCATGCTGTTTTATGACCTTCCAGCAGTGGAAACATATAAAAGCAGAATTACTGATGCATGAAACCTGGGTATTAAAAAAAACAATATAATAATTTTAGGACAGAATTTCTTGAAATGCTGCAAGCATATTTGAACATAATGTACTGAATTATTACATACAATAGGATTTATAAATTATTAATGATATTTTCTTAATGTTATAAACTCGGCTCTTTGTCAAACTACCCCGCATACGTCTTCAAAATCTTCTAGCCAAACCTTCTGTAGCTTTTTATTTGTGCAATCATTACATAAACCACAGGCTTACATCATATTTTATGTATGGGGTTACTAGAAAATTTGAGAACGCTTTTCCATGTTTCTTTCAATGCTTTTTTAGATTGAATGAATCATATCACCCAATATTACTTTAACATGGGTTCACAGTTCCTGAGTAATGGTCCAGTGACATTGCATTGAATATTTTTTTTTTTTAGGAGCAGGTCTACATTTGCACATATTGTCTGGCACACCATTTCCACTGATTGTCTCTATTTTTGGAATGTTTTAAACCGTGCCCCTAATATTATATCACAATATAATAATGCCTTTACCAAGGTTCCTGTTAAGAGTCAATTTAGTCCTTTAAATAGTACTTGGTGAGTTTCTTTACAACAAAAAGTAATTTTCTGATCTGTTACTTATCAAGGTTAACAAGTTGGTAGCATAAGAAACAAGCAAAAAAACAACAGAAATAGTTACTTCTTTAGCACCTCTGTGTAATGATCCTTTTCTTGCCACCTAATATACAGACTTTCCCAGAACTAGATTGGTTCTGATGTTTGCCATATGTATGAACATGAGTGCTTTTAAATTTGTGTATTGTCAAGCACTCTATAAAACCGTCAATTCTAATCAGATGGCCTTGGAACGCTCTTTTGGTACAGCTGTAAACCATGTCTGGCAATGTGCTGTAACCTCTTTGCAGGGGGAACGAGGTTCAGTAAATGTGTAAATTACAGTGTCTGCCGTCTTTGGCTATGAATGTACAGATGGAAGTATTAAAACGAAATGGAAACCGCATGGACCCATTTTTTAATGTAGCATTGCTGTTATCCACTGACCCAGATCATTTACAGCAGTGATTCTTTTAAAAAAGCCATTAAATCTTGTCCTATACAGTCCACAATACAAAAATACTGGTTGAAATTTGGGCATTAGAATCATCCTGATGACAAGTCTGGAATAGTCATAAGATTGGATAACTTTTGTTTTCTATAGAGTTTCACACCCACTGTTAATCAAGTGTGCAGTTTTTCTTTCAGCAGGTACAAGAAGAGAGAAGTTTTAGAAGATTTATGACTACTGGACACAAGTGCTGAGAACAGAGGATAAATAGATAGATTTAATTATTTCCATTGCTCAGTAGAAGTACAATGCAATGAAATGCTCAACAATTCTATATTGATTTTAATGTGTTTACATGCTTCCAGAGTAAATTTCTTTAGCATCCAGAACTAGAAAAGGGATTAATATTCTTGTCATAAACAGTTTGCAAGATAATTCAAAAAACTAATCAATTAACATTGTTAAGATGCTTGATATTTTATGACATAGTCAGTGATTTTTCTCTAAGCACAATGCTTTTTCATTCATTTCATGTATCAAACTACAAAACAGGTAGCATGGCTTGGTGGTTACCATGTTTGCCTTCATATTCGAATCCCAATCTGGGTGGAGCTTCCATGTTCTCCACTTGTTTGCATGGGTTTCCTCCGGGTTTACTGGTTTCCTCCCACAGTCCAAAAACTGTGAAAAAAATAGTGTTTTTGTGTGTATGTTTGTGTGAGTGTGTGTGTCCAGTGATAGATTGTCACCCTGTCCTGGGATTATCTGCCCAGCGCCTGAAACATTCTCCCCTGGATGGGCATGGGGAACAGCGCCCCTAGTACAGGATTAAGTGGAAGAAACTGAATAAATAAGGAATGAATCCACAAAACAACTTACTCTCTTGTCAATGTAATCTTAGGCAAACTATGAATGGACAGCATTTTACTTTTAAAGAGCAGCAGCTTTGTCCTTACAACACTGTTCTTAATGGTCAACATCAATAATTAGCAAATGTATGAAAGTCCATTAGATGCATTGTTACCCTAAAAGACTATTAAACACCGTGCTTTTTGCATGTCTTTTTCTCTTCCGCTTTATCATATATTAGGGTCGTGGGGGGGTTCCCCATGCCCATCCAGGGGAGAACGTTTCAAGCGCTGGACAGATACACCCAGGACAGGGCGCCAATCTATCGCCGGGCACACACTCACACACACAGACACGCACACAAACACACTATATATGGGGCAATTTGGAGAACTCAATTAACTTGATCCATGTTTTTGGACTGTGGGAGGAAACCGGAGAACCCAGAGGAAACCCATGCGGACACGGGGAGAACATGGAAACTCCACACAGATGGGGATTAAAATCGGGTATCCCTAGAGCTGAGAGGCTAACGTGCTAACGACCTGTCCTGCCTGTTCACACTAAATTAGTTCAGTTTATCTATAAGAGGAAAATGCATAATATAGGGCCAAAATCTAGACATTAAAAGATTATATAGCGATTCAAAGAAAATTGAATTTGTATTGCCTGTTAGCAAAATAGCAAACTGATGAACTAAGTCCCACAATGGGGAAATTCACATTCTTCTTAGCAGCAAAAGTGACAATAATTGGGAAGTACTTAAATTTATATATATATATATATATATATATATATATATATATATATATATATATATATATATATATATATATATATATATATATATAAAAAAAAAAATAGAAATCATTATATTCATCCATTATCTTCCGCTTTATCCTCTATTAGGGTTGCGTTCTCCCCATGCCCATCCAGGGGAGAACGTCTCAACGCTGGGAAGATACACCCAGGACAGGATCCATCGCTGGGCACACACTCACTCACACAGACACTCACACAAACACACTCTATATGGGGTAATTTGGAGAATTCAATTGATCTTGATCCATGTTTTTGGACTGTGGGAGGAAACCGGAGAACCAGGAGGAAACCCACACAGACACGTGGAGAACATGGAGGCTCCACACAGATTGGGATTCGAACCGGGAAGCCCTAGTGCTGAGAGGCGAACGTGCTAACCACTAAGCCACCGTGCCGCCTGAAATCATTATATACAAAATTAAATAAAATAGTACATCGGAGAAGTGTTTAAAAACTTTTAGCCATATGGCGTACTATGGTAAGATCAGGTTAAGATCAGTGCTTTGATAATGTTGTTGGCTCAGTATCCTCCAAGGGTGTTAACCTATTGTCGCTTCTAGTAATAATCCTTTATTAACAACCAAAAGACAAGTTCAGACCTTACTGTGGTATGAGTTCGAAAATGATATGAATTCTGCCCTCAATGCCATCCATCATAATAAACTCAAATGCAGCTCATTACTGCAGAAACACACTGCAAGGGCAATTTTGCCTCCCTCAAAAGAGGCGTGGGAGTTTTTAATACTGGAGAGTGGAGAGCACAGAGGGCATCCAGGGACCCACTTCAGCTACTCATCAATCTACTACTACACACATATATATATGGTTCCCTATGGACTAACTGAGTTGAACACAGGAAACAGACGGTCCAAAACAACATCCGCTTCTCTTTCTTCCTTTCATTTCAGTAGTATGAATGCCAAAAATCATTGTATATCTTCAGAAGTTTCATTTAGTTATAAAAGAATTGTCTAAAAAGCAGTGTTATGTCAAATGCTTTCATCACCCAAAAAACAACTTCATACTTCTGATTAGAAGATAATGATAAAATAAAACAAACAATAAAGACATCAGGGACTGCATGGTGGTGTAGGGGTTGGCTCTCAGTGCTGGAATCCAGGTTCGAATCCCAATGTAAGTGGAGTTACCATGTTCCCTCTGTGTCTGCGTGGGTCTTCTCCAGGATCTCCAGCTTCCCACAGCCCAAAAACATGGATTTAAGGTAAATTGGCTGCTCTAAATCGCCCCATATAGTGTGTGTGTTTGTCTGTCTGTGTGAGTGAGTGTGTGTCTAGCAATAGATTGCCGCTGTGCCCTCGGTGCAGCTGCCCAGCCCCCGAAACGTTCTCCCCTGGATGGGCATTGGGACCCCCCCCCCCCCATCAATAATGGATTGATGAATAAAGGCACCAGATTGTTAAAAGTATTGTATTTGTGCCAAAGAAAAATATAGTTTAAGCATTTTTACTCTTTAAAAACTAACATTACAAGCATCCAATACAGTAAATACAACATTATGATTGGATATGTTTGGATTTTTTTTTCTTCTGCATTTTTGATGTATGTATAATGTTTAGTATTGAACCCACTGTTCATTTTTGTCCAACTAGGTTTTCACTCGGTAATTTACTGTCTTAGGAAAATATTTTGATTCCCCACAGTTTCCTCTATTAACCCTTTTATGCATGGTGTCCACACTGGTATTTATGGCTGCTTAAGGAAATATGCAATGCAAATATCCTCCAAAGTACTTCATGACAGATTTGTGAGATTATTTTCTTTAAAGTCTTTTCCTTCCTTTACTGCAACATGAAAGAAGTAGTTTCATGCTGTATTCTCTCTGTTTCTTTTCAATTTTTTATATATGCATACCATTCCTGCCACTGTGTTGCTGTGCTGACACTACAGAGGGCATGCATCCCACTGTTAACAAATTAAACGAAGAATAATATGAGTCCAACTGGAACTGACATGGAGAAAACTGTGATGACAATGTCCAGCCTAGCAGCTCTAGCTATGAGCAATCGCATGCCGAGTAAAAGTCTTCACCCAGGAGGAATGATTGGTTTATGGCAGAACTCTTTCTGTAGATTTTTTCCCAGGATGTGGGATGACCAATCCAAATCATGTGTTTTACCTTACACCTTACAACAGGGGTGCCCATACTTTTCTGGCCCGAGATCTACTTTTCCATTGGACAGGTCATCAAGATCTACCAGGGTTAATATTTTTTTAGGCTTTTATATTGAAACAATCTGTTTACAAACATCATGGTAGTATTGGGGGGGGGCACATTGGCTTAGTGGTTAGCACGTTCACCTCTCAGCACTAGGGATTCCCGGTTTGAATCCCCATCTGGGTGGAGTTTCCATGTTCTCCCCGTGTCAACGTGGGTTTCCTCCAGGTTCTCCGGTTCTCTCTCACAGTCCAAAAACATGGATCAATTCAATTGAATTCTCCAAATCGCCCCATATAAAGTGTGTGTGAGTGAGTGTGTGCCCAGTGATAGATTGCCCCCCTGTCCTGGGTGTATCTGCCCAGCGCCTGAGACATTCTCCCCTGGATGGGCATGGGGACCCCCCCGCCCCCCAACAACCCTAATAGAGGATAAAGCGGAAGATAATGGATGGATAGATGGATGTTAGTATTGTCGAATCAGCATAGAAAAGACGGCTTCATATTGCCATTTTCACAGAAATTGCAGCAAATAGCATGGCGAAAACTTGGTTTTAGTACAACCAAATGAACAAACACAATGGAAGTGCAATGGCTACCTGGCAAATCTAGAAAAGGCATTTTGAGTTTGACATTGCAAAAAAATATTCAACCCCCCACTCTAAATGAAAGTGGTATTTTAGTTCTTTTTGAAGCGAAGTCCTTCACTCGTCTTGTCAGTCTAATAAAGTGTAAAAACACAAACAGAAACTATTGTAGATGATTTGCGATGCAGTGCTTTGGATTTAGACATGGAGGCGTGCCACGTGCCGGTTTTTGGAACAGCGAGAGAGACGGGGGGGGGGAGGGGCAGACTGCTCACTTACACAGCGATAGAGATCGCGATTCAGAATGAATCACATAGTTTGTGAAAATGTGTGCGTGTGTGTGTATAAGTGCTTCCGATACTGTGCTGTAAAAAAAGCGCTGATACGTGATTTTTTTTTTTTCAAACCTCCATCGCGATCTACCTGACACCCCTTTGCGATCGACCGATGCCTTACAAGATGCCTTAGCATTGATCTATGATAGTCAGAACAAAGACTGCCCAGTACCACAAGCAGATGACGCAAAACACTGCCCCATCATCATTGGTGTCAGATGCACATGCACCTATGTAAAGATGCAAGTAATATAGCAAATGTAGTTCACAGTGGTTCTTTGCGATCCCTTTTTTATAATGTCAAATACATTGCTTGTCCAAAACAAATAATCTATACACTACAATCTTATTTTGAAATGCCTTTAGCATAAATTATGGCATGCATTCACTTTGGCATTAGTTTTCACAAGCTTCTGCAATGTCACAACATTTATTTCTGTCCAGAATTTGCTTAATTTTTCCCCAAGGTCTCATATTGATGACAGGAGATTTGGACCACTGCACAAAGTCTTCTCCAGCACATCAAAAAGATTCTCAACAGGGTTCAGTTCTGGACTCTGTGGTGGCTAAACCATGTGTGAAAATGATGTCTCACGTTCCCTAAACCACTCTTTCACAATTTGACCGTCAGATTAACATCTTTTTGGGACCACATGATGTGTCTTTCTACATGTTTATTTTACAAATGGGAAGCTACTCACTGCATCAGTAAGGGTTAAATAACGTGTTACAAGCTGAAACATAATCACTAATGCAGTAATTATCCAATGTGAGGCTCTTACCTGTTTGCTTAATTAAATCCAGGTTGTGATTTTTGTTTGACTAGTACACAAGCTTATTTAAATCATTTTGAATGAAATACATTAATAAAATAAATATTGCAAAGTTTAAATTTAAAATTCCCAAATTTACTTGTTTGTATTTAATTAACTTTTAGTAAAAATAAAAAAATAACATCACAATCTTTGTTTTAATTAAGTTAAGATTAGTTGGGATATTATAGTTCTCCAGCCTTAACTTAAACATTTTTATTTTTGTTTTACATATTAGAGTTATAAGGGCGCACGGTGGCTTAGTGGTTAGCACGTTCGCCTCTCATCTCATCATAGGGATTCCCGGTTCGAATCCCAATCTGGGTGGAGTTTCCATGTTCTCCCAGTGTCTGCGTGGGTTTCCTCCGGGTTCTCTGGTTTCCTCCCACAGTCCAAAAACATGGCTCAAGTCTATCTATATAGAGTGTGTCTGTGTGAGTGAGTGTGTGCCCAGCGATGGATTGGCATCCTGTCCTGGGTCTATCTACCCAGCGCCCGAGACGTTCTCCCCTGGATGGGCATGGGGAACCACACCACGACCCTACTAGAGGATAAAGCAGGAGATAATGGATGAATTAGCTTAATTATGATAAACAATAGTTCTTATTATGAATTTTGTTTTAGCCCAGGTATGATTATTAAGCCTAGCAGATGTGTACAATGTCTCCAGAGATCTGGGTTAGATCCAACTGGTTAGCGTTCTCACAGTCCGCGAGATTCGGTGCTAAACTGTGAGTGTGTATATAGTAAGACAGATACTGGGTGACCGATTGTTAAGCACAGAAATCTATCCAAACTGCTGCAGAAACTCTCACACACTTCCACACAGCTTATGGAAACAAGATCTACAGGGGTTTTATTTGAGGGTCACAGCAAGGATTGTTTCCCATTGACGAGGTGCTTGGCCTTCAGCCCGCTTCTCAAACCTCGATCCCTGTCATAAGTTTTCTATCAGAATACACGGTAGATATACCCCCAGGGGAAAAGAAATGGATTAATACACATGTCTGTAAAAAAACAATTCCCATCTGGAAAAAAGAAGGATAGGAGTTAAAGAGAAAATATAGGGAGGGGGTGGTCTTATCTCTCCCTCCCCAACCAGCTCCCACTTCCCCCCACCTAAAAAAAAAACATCTGGAAGAGCAATCTGGCATAAATAAGACTACGTCTTTTTACTGCCCACCCAATAAATAATGTTTTGAGAGTTTGAATACATGTGCGAGTGTGTGGTTGCATTTACTATGGGCATACTTACCATATGTATGTACTGTATGTATGTATGAACATTTATTCAAATCTTGTTTCACATCACTTGACAATATTTCAGTTATGACAAAGATTGTTAGTGCAGTTCAGCAGTATGATAAGCTGCTGAACTCTGCACAGTCACTACTTTATGCATTAGGGTAATATAAACATGAGTATTTTAACTTCCACTTCATAACCAATTGCTTGACAGAGCTGTTAATGTGTCACAGAGTGAAATTATATTTGTTGTGAAAGTCGATAAAAGGACTACCCACATTTAAAACTACACCCTTACAATTTTGCTAAAATGTTATCAATTGTGTATATGGACCAAATGTGGACAAAATCACTGTAAGCCAAAAACTCTCTGAAATTTTAAATTAATTTAATCACAAATAAAATACCTAAATATTATCAAAAAAAAATATAAAGGCTACAGCATTATTAACAATTTGTCTCAATTCAGCCTTACCTCCAATCTGGATAAACAAATTTGGAACAAAGTAAAACTGAGTTAGAAGGACATTGATATAGGGAGTTAGTAGACAATACAAAGCAAAAAATATTTAAGGAAAGACATTCCCATCAATATCCATATCAGACCAGGAACTCAATTTTTTGGTGTGAATTGTGTCTTTAGAGATGCAGACAGATTTCACTGTGGTTCAGATTTAGCATTGCCTGCTGGAAAATACAGTTATGACAAAAATGTTTGAAACAAATTTTAGACTGTCCAATTTCTTTTTGAGGACTCACCACAAGATCTAAATGAGATTAAGATCTGTATAGTTTTCTAGATGTTCCATCACCAAATTGCTCATTGATCTGCAAGGGAGTTGGATGATTTAAAACCATTCTTTATTCAGTGTTTTTTAGAACAAAATTGTGTGCCAAATAACCTAAATAAGAAACAACCCCACACATATAAAGGATTTCAGGATGCTATCTGAAATAGATACTTTATTTTACTCCTCTTCAGTTAAGTCCCTGTACTTCAGAAGTCTGTTCTTAAAAACTTTATAATTTACTCAAAGAAATGTGGCTACCTTGCTGCCACTCTTGACAGTAGGTCATCTTCCAAAAGGAGATGCACTTACATTTGCCTACAGCCATTCTTGAGGAAGCTCTGCATTGTCATGGCACTTGCTGGACTTTCTGAAGAGTTTCGCACCACAATTAAACTTTTACTCCTAAAGTTATTGATTCTGAAATAAATGGTTTAGTAGCAATCCCACAAGCAGCAGTTGCTTGTAAAGCCCTTTAATGCTAAGCAATAATGGTTGCACGTCACCTTGCAGGTTACTATACAAAATAGAGAAATTCAATGATTTAAAGCATTTATACTATTTTAAAGCAACCAGTCTGCTTCTCTAAATTAATAAGCATGTCTTTAGCAGCTGCTTTGTCCTTGTTAACACTTACCCTTGAACTAATAATATCACTGAAATAATGTCTGCAGCAGGTGCACGGTGGCTTAGTGGTTAGCACGTTCACCTCTCAGTGCTGGGGATTCTAGGTTCGAAACTCAATCTGGGTGGAGATTCCATGTTTTCAGTGTCCACGTGGATATCCACCAGGTTCTCCATTTCCTCCCAGTCCAAAAAACGTGAATTCAAGGTTAATTAAATGCTCTAAATTGCCCCATATGGTGTGTGTTTGTTAATCTCAAAATTTTTGGAGAATAAGTAACATCTACAAGACAGCATATTGATTTAATGACTCCATCTTGTGTACAGATTTAGTGTTGTTAACAATATGGAAAGACTTAAAATTTTGAGAAACTGAGAAAACAGAAGGATCTCCATTTGGTGGACAGATACAGCACAGGTCGGTCAGATTTGGAGGTACCTACTGACGAAAAAAAGTGGTTTAGCAGCATCTTCATAAAAACAGACAGGTTAAGTAGGGCACTTCTGAAACCTGCAAAACTTTAGAAAGATGTCTCAGAAAACCAGGCAGTGGTCAACTGGCCTTGTTCCAAATATATAGTGGTAGTTATGATATGGGGAAACTAAGACATCAGGGAACAACCTACGATCTGGTAAAGCTTTAGAGATGTTTCTCACTCAAATGCCCAAGCCAATGTTTTTAGGTATTTATCATCAGTTGATGTAAGACTGATAAATTAGTCAAGGTAATCTTTGAAAAAAAGTGCAATCTGTTGCATGATTTGCTTTAGAAGAAATGCGGACAAAGAAACAATACAGGGGTATGAGAAATGTGTGACGAAATACACTACGAAGTGAGCAGGAGGTAGATTGGAATGTCCATAATGGGCAGCTATTAACAGGAATGAAGAATGGGAGCGCTACTGAAAAGTTTACCTACCTACCTGCACAAACCAACAAACCAGACAGTTCTAATTTCAGTTACACAATAACTTTTAGGTGTGCAGTGGCATCCCTGTGGAACTGCACACAGTAATCTGCAGGAAAATAACAGCCAGACCAATGGGTGGAAGAACAGCCTGCTATGTAAGTGGGTCAAGAGAAAACTAAGCTAAACATTAAACTAAACCAGCTGCTAGGCAGAGGCAGGAACAAGTAAGGAAAGAAAGTAGAGTTGACGGTACATGATGAATACAGAAAAGAATTGATTAAATACAACACACCAGAGAACATAAACTATAATGCATAAGAGTATATAAAAATAAAACTTTGAAGAATGAAAACTCAGTAGATATACTAAGAAAATAGATATAAGAAATAAATACCCAATAGATACCATTTAATGAAAAGAAACATTCAGAAGATAACAAAATAAAATCTAAAGCCAACAAAGGAGAAATACTAATATGAAATAAACACCCAGAAGATCTACAATGTGTAAAAAGAACAATAAATAAAGGCTGCAATGCTAATGGGAAAAGACTGAGAGGATGGGTGAAGCACTTTCATCCTCATACCTCCTCACACCCACTATAATTATCTGAGAAAGCACTGCTTAAGACCCTGGCTATAAAACTGACCTCATTTTGTATTAAAGCCTTAAATAATGTGGGTTTAGACTGTGGTTTTCTCTCCCACAGACTGTTAAAAAATATATCCTTTTCAGATTCACACTATCTAGCGGTACTTATGAGTATATGTACTTGGTTTTACAACGTTGTTAATTAGGTTTTGTCCAACACACGCCATGCTTATTCTAAAGTCATTGGTCTGTGTTTTTCGTGTTGGAGAATTTTTAATTGTCTTAATCAGACTTTGTCTAAAGTAATCTTTACCTGCGGACATATAAAATATCATGATAACAGTGATGAACTATGTCCATGGTTGCTAAACACACTACAGCTAAAATAACTGTTGCAGGATCACTGTGGTGAGGTTGGAGATTGTGGAGCAATCATTGATGGACTTTGGTTATGGTAAATGCACCGGACACTGCTCCACCTAATAAGTGTGTGCCCTTTTAAAACCGGGAACATCAGAAGCCATGGGGAGAGAGACTGACCATGAGCTGGTGCGATGGTGGACACAGCACGTGTGCATTTGAATAATGCTGTTAAAGCCCGGTGTTTTTGAATGTATGCGTGTCATGTCAACAATAACGCCTGTTTGGCGGGGTCAAATCGTGTCTGTGGTCCTCATTCCTTCTACTCCTCATCACATTTTGGTGCCGGAACCGGGGAGGAGTGAGGACGCATGCGGTCTGAGAACATAACCTGCGAGCTGCATGGGCGACCGCAATTGGAGCAGAATACACTGATGGTGGACCACGGCATGCATGCAGGACAAAAAGGCTGTACATTTTTTAATGTATGCGTGTCGTGTCAACAATAAAACCTGTTCGATGGTGTTGAATCCTATCTCTTATTTCTTCCACCCCTGTTACAATAACAATGTTCTTGTATTCTGCTAGATTTGTGAAGTACCGTATAAATTATCTATCTAATTTCTGTATATATATATATATATATATATATATATATATATATATATATATATATATATATATATATATATATATATGTGTGTGTGTGTGTGTGTGTGTGTGTGTGTGTGTCTGTGTGCATTCACTTAAGTCCTGTGTGTTACCACATGTGTGTGCAGGCATGTGTGTGCTTGACTCCCTATTGCTTTTCATTACTGTCTGTCTGTGACTCATTGGCAGCTACACACACTCTTCTTGTCAACACTACAAACTGCTATAATGTTCCTGAGCAGCTTAGTTTGCCAGCAAATTTAAATCATGCTAAGTGCACAAAGGACACACACACACACACACACACACACACACACACACACACACATAGACACACACTCACAAACAAACACATTTTGTCTTTCCCCTGGGGCTTTAGCCATCCACTTGTAATATTTGTTTTGCACACTCGGATGGCGATTCAGGTAAACACCGTACTGCAGCTCTTGCTTGGCATAAACATGCTTGTGTTAATTGTGTTTTCTGTGCCAACCAAACACTTTTTTTTTGCGAATCATCACAGAAAGCACATATTCTCATATTACAATGATGACAATGTGGTGTATCTGTTAATGCATTGTTGGCCGTGATGTTGTTATGCATCATTGTTTTGGGAAATATGAAAATGTGCTAGATTCAGTCCAAAGTCCATTCAAACTATTTCAAAGCTGCATTATAAAGACTCCTATATGGAGTAAATAAACACCAAGATAATGGCCACTAGTAATGCTGATGCATGTTGCGCCCTAAACAAGAATTTAGATGCAGCCAGTTTAAACCATATACTCAAAGAATTATAAACATACAAATACAAATATATGCACAAAATGCAACAAACTGAAAAACTTTACAAGCATGCAAACCTGCAGAATAAAACTTAACTTAAGAATAATAAAATAAAACAACATAAAAAACAGACTGACTCTTCAGTAAAACTATAAAACTATATAACAAATTTAAAATTCTCAGATTCTCAGATGTCATTCCTTGGTAAACTAAAGTCAAAACACTGATGTACTTCTTAGTCTGACTAGAACTTCATATTTCTGCTGCACAACTGGTGTATGAGTGTGCACATGCCCGTGTGCATGCATGTGGAAGCTCTGCTGAACAATACGAATGCATAATAGGAAGCAAGGAAAAGGAAGGATCCGGATCATGAATAGTTCATGGAACATGAGAGAGACCAAACGGAGGGCATCAGGAGAGATCTGAAAACATCAATATTACAGTGATGCTCTGTCTGTATACAGTGTGTGCATTCTTTGTGTATGTACTTAAGTGTTTTTGAAATGGCAGGCAAAAGTTTACAGACGTTTTATGGCAGGGATTCACATAAGATTTTTTTTTCATTTAATTTTATTAGCAAAAGTAGTTTGAGATGAAATTATGTTTCAACTAGGGATTTATGTAAATACTTCATGGACCCTGTCATACACCCCACCAACAATCTAGTTTTTTTACGCCTTACAGCTGCATCGCTTAAATAACAATGGTTCTTGCAAATATATCTATGCCAATGGGAGTGGTTAATTTCTGATGTATAGGCAATGAGAAATAAAGTTGCACCTCCGGCTCAACACAAAACAGGGCCTATATTTCTTAAAAAGTACAAAATATCTATTAACAGATATTAACTTTTTCATTAAGATCACAAAATAACTTAGTAGAAATGCTGTGGTTTACTATGGTGTCCCACAAATTTGAAAGTAACACCTTAAAACAAAAGCATGTAAACCATAAAAAGCCAATTTGTTACCACGGCACAAATGATTTATGTTCGATAACTGTATTGAACCACGCAACAGTTCACTTTCACTTTAAATCACAGCATTTTGTTAGACAATAATAATATTATTAATAACAACAACAATAATAATAATATATTATTATTATTATTATTATTATTATTATTATTATTATTATTATTATTATTATTATTATTATTAAATCAAGGCAGTACGGTGGCTTAGTGGTTAGCACGTTTGCCTCTCAGCACTAGGGATCCCTGGTTCAAATCCCCATCTGGGTGGAGTTTCCATGTTCTCCCCGTGTCTGCGTGGGTTTCCTCCGGGTTCTCCGGTTTCCTCCCACAGTCCAAAAACAGGGATCAAGTCAATTGAGTTCTCCAAATTGCCCCATATAGAGTGTGTATGCGTGCATGTCTGTGTGAGTGAGTGTGTGCCCAGCAATAGATTGGCGCCCTGTCCTGAGTGTATCTGCCCAGCGCCCGAAACGTTCTCCCCTGGATGGGCATGGGGAACCCCACTGCGACCCTAATATAGGATAAAGCAGAAGATAATGAATGAATGAATGAATGAATGAATGAATAATAATAATCATCATCATCATAACAGGATGGCACGGTGGTTTAGTGGTTAGCTCATTCGCTACTTAGCACTAGGGATCCAGGTTTGAATTCCGATCTGGGTGGAGTTTCCATGATCTTCCCGAGTCCATGTGGGTTTCCTCCGAGTTCTCCGGTTTTCTCCCATAACCAAAAACATGGATTCAACGTAAAGTGTATTCTCTGAATTGCCCATTGTGTGTACTTTTGTGAGTGAGTGTGTGTATCTGCCCAGCATCCGAAACATTCTCTGCTGGATGTGCATGGGGAACACCCCCGCAACCCTAGTGGTGGATAATGAATGAATGAATAATCAATCACAACTGCAAGTGGAAAATAGTGGAAACTTTAAAGCTTAAACTTTTTAGCGACTGGTAAATAAAAGGTTAATGTTATATGTTACAGGACTGTTTTCTTTTTGCTTTTATTAAAATTTAAAACATCTTGCAGACAGCTTTTACAAAGTCATCCCAGCTTGATTAGAGACTACACACTAGTGAAACATGTTCTGCAAACTGCTAGAAAAGAAGTCGAGACAAGTTTGCATTTTCAGTGCTTTTTGCAGCATGAGTTATGTGTGTATTAGGTGGGGTGGCTTTACTGTTAACCTTATGTTTAATACACAGCAATAAAACCCATTTTGGTTTAATAGGTCTTTTAATTGGTTTATGCATCTTTTACATACTACTTGAACAGGGTTTTAAGAGCCATGATGCCTAGGTAACCATGTTTGCGTTTTTTTTCACTAAGTGGACAGGTGCATTCTTGTGGCCTGAAGGTCATTTTGACCAATAATAATAATAATAATAAAAAAGCAGCAATAAGTAATATATATATATATATATATATATATATATATATATATATATATATATATATATATATATATATATATATATATATATATATATATATATATATTGTTATATATATGTTAAAATTCATTTTGTTGTACTAGTAAAAATGTTTACAATGTGCTTACCCCGATTTGGGGTAAGTCCAGAATGCATCCACATATCTGACACAGTAAAATTGTCATTTTTATTGAATATAATACAATATAATCTCTCTCTCTCTCTCTCTCTCTCTCTCTCTCTCTCTCCCTATATATATTTGCTTTATATTATAGATAGATAGATAGATAGATAGATAGATAGATAGATAGATAGATAGATAGATAGATAGATAGATATAGATACACACACTCACTCACAAAAGTAGTAAAATGCATATATATTTTTTTTTTCATATGGATTAATGTAATAATTTCATGTGGATTTCATATGGATTTCATATGGATGATTAATAAATTAATAAATTGTTAGCGGCCAGCTCTTTCAGGAGACATGTTTAGGTGAGTCACAGATAATAGAAAATGAAATCTCCAAAAATGTTTCAGTAGACTATGTAATTGTAATGATGCTGTGTAGAAGAAGCTAAAAAATTTAATACTGTTTGTCTCAAACTATGCTTGGTCTTCGTGCAGACGAACATAGGTACACACTGACACCGACTCACACACAAACACAGTGTAGTTTAGATGAACAGAAGTTACTCAGCAGGGCTGCTGGTTGGCCAAGTGTGTGTGAGCCCTCAGTGCACTGAGCTCATTAAAAGAAACACCACACGCTGCTCTCTCTCCCATACCAGAACTCAGACACACTAAGACTAACTTGCACTGTGGCCAAAAAGTTCTCACGCTGACGAACAGACATCCATCAGGCTGACCGGAAATAAGTGTTTAGCTCCCAATGAGAGAACAGTGAGAACCACAGGACCAAATGAACAATTTGGATATATGATTTAAGTTTCATAAAAAATAATGGCTTTAATTACCAAGATGTCAGAACAACTTTGTGATCTAAGGCTTTATGAACATTATATAAATGAACATTTTTTTAATCATTTTGTTTATTTATTTTATTTTTGTGGTAGCATAATAAAAAATCTATAAGAGACATGTGAAATCTGAATTAAAATGAAGCCATTTTACCTTATTGTCAGGCAGTGAAACGGTTGTAAGAAGCTGCTGTTTATAGAGGTTCTGTCAGTAATCAAGGATTAAAATATTGGCTACAAATATTATTAGTATTACATAACACTTCATGTAGAAAGTGAAGTGTACAAAGTCATGTAGGTCAAATTTCTTGTTATTATTATTATTGCAGTACTAGCAAATTTTGTCATTAAGTTGCAAGTTGCATAAACGTCATTAAGTTGCAAGTGATGTGGAGAACTTATTTAGAATCATCATAAAGTCATTTTGATCAATAATGTGAATGCTTGAAATAGTAGAAGGACATTAGTCTTACAGTCTTACAGTAATAGATGGTATCATTGTTGAAAGAAGTAGCAGTTTTAAGTTGTTTTTAAGTGGCACTATTAAGTTGCGTTTTGATCACGACACATACAAGATATACAGGATATACGTTATTGTATTTTATTGAGTCTTTTATTGAGACGGTTTTAACATTAGCTTTTACAAATTGGTTTGGTAATTTGACTAATAAGAACAAGAATCTTCTGAGTGGTATTGTTAAAACCAGTAGCCAGATCATAGGGTGTCAACAAATAACCTTAGTACAATTTTATCTAACTTTAAGGTACATCCCAATTGAGTCTGAAAACATTGTTACATCTGTAGATCATCCACTGAATGTTAAGTTTCAACTTCTTCCTTCAGGCTCTTGATATAGAATGCCAAAGATTCGCTACAATAGATTTAGGAATTATTTTGTTTCCTGTGCAGTTATGCTGCTGAACAAGATGGCTTGTGTTTGCTTTTATTTCTGAAGCACACTCTTAATTTTCATTGTGTCTGGTGTTTATAAGTTCTGTTATTTAGTGTGTTTAGTGTGTTTAGCTATGAAGTAAATTAAATTGGTATTATTGTTCTGTCTGAGGATGTGATATTTGTAGTAACTGTATGCAATCTAAACTTCTCACAAGAGACAATAATAAATACTGAACTAAACTGATAATAGTTTCAAACATTGGTTTGCTTGTGTATGCAGGTGAAAATAATTAGCACATGTGAAAAATGTGTCATAAAATTGTATTGATACGTAGCCTTTCACATTTTAAGTAATTATCCACAATAGTATTTTGTCCCATTATGCCTTGAATGGACAGTCATGCACAGATACAGATGATACCAGGGTCATTGACAACAGAACCTAAGAAGCATAATAAGGAGATGTTAAGTGAAGGATGTTTAGAAAAAAGTTTGACCACCTGAAATACTAACTGACCTCTAAAAACCTTCAATGATTGTTTATTCTAATATTTAATTAGAAACAAGTTACAAGACAACATGACAAAACCATTAATTAGTTCAATTATTAAATAGCAACTAGTGGGTGAACATTTTTGGCATATAACTGAAAACATTCGCGTTCTTTGGTCATCTTAATCGTGCACGTGTTAACATATGATCGATAGAAACTGTAACTTAAACTCAAATTCAAAATGTAATCATAGGCTTTTGGCGCCATCCAGTGCATTGTGAGCAAAACAGCAATTTCTGTTTTACCCCATAAACAAATGAACGTTTTCTTGGTAGAAAACTTATGTAAGTTACTCAGTGCACAGGTGAGATCTACGAGGAAATGTGCTAATTTAAAGATTTATTTACTTATTATATTAAGCCATTTACATTTGTAAGAATTTTATCAGTCGACAAAATATTTACAAACGTGCAATTATTAAACTACACGTTTTATATTTATGTTAAATGATAAAAAAATAAAAGTAAAAATTAGTTCCGATAAAAAAAATGCAATGAAACATTTGAACTGAGTTAATTTTAAAGAATGAAAAATGTAAAATACAATAATCATATATACTACAATATATTACAAGAAAACTTGTTAATATGTAAAACTAGTTATATATGTAAAATATTTGATTTGTTATATAAGAGTTGAACTGACCATTCTCACACATTTTCTCAATAGGGTATAATGCAATAAAATTAAATACATTAATACTTTAATTAAAAAAAAAAACATGTAATGTTAAGAAACATGCAATGTTAAGAAAATTGCAACTTTAAAACAAATAGTGGTGAAAATATATAAAAATGTAGACAAAATGAGTTTGCAGTTCAAAGGGAATGCTTGAAGCTCCTTAATATGATATGGTTCATTAAAAGAAAACCGGGGTAGTTACCATCTACAGCCACGGTATTATAAAACTGCTTCAAATTAAAAAACTACATCAATTGTGCAAATAAGGCTGGTTATTCCCAGTCATTGGTTATTCTATTTTGACAAATTCTGACCCCATTCATCTGAATGTCACAGCTGAAATCAAGTCTTATCAGACCAGGCAATGCTTTTCTGATACAATCCACTGTCCAATTTCAGTAGGAATTGTAGTCTGTTTTCTATTATAAGCTGATAGAAATGGCACCCGGTGTGGTCTTCTACTGTTTTAGCCAATTTTTTCTTTTTAAAGCTTCAGCATGTTGTGCGTTTAGAGATGGTATTCTGCATTCCTTGGTTGTAAGGAGTGCTTGTTTCAGTTACTTTTGCCTTTCTATCTTCACGAACCAGTCTATTTCCATCTGACCTCTTACATCAACAAGGCATTTTCATCCAAACAGCTGGCACTCACTGGATATTTTCTTTTTCTGACCCTTCTCTGTAAACCCTAGAGAAGGTTGAAAATCCCAAGTAAATCAGCAACAACCATGCCACGTTTAAAATCACTTAAATCAGCTTTATTCACTAATGCTTAGTTTGCCCTTCGGCAAGTCTTGACCACCACTACATTCCTAAATGCACTGAGATGAGGTGAGACACACACACATATTTAATTATCTTATATGTTATATGTATATGTAATTAAATATTTATTGTAAAGCTGGGTGGACTCACAATATATTTGCTTATACTTAAAAATGCCTTTTAGGGCTAATAGTGGGGAAAATGAGCCCTAACTGAATTTTTACACCTCTGACATTCACAAAATTGTCTATTACACAACATTCTATTAATATATTAGCCGATTTAGTTGATCCAAACAGGAACACTAGAAACTGAAAGAAAATAAATCTATAAAATTAAAGTCAGAATGATGCAGTAATGCTTTGCTATCTGTAGAGGGGGCTCTGGCTATATTAAAATGAGGAGAAGGGAGAATTTAAGGCAGTAGGAATAATGGACAATGACTGAATGTTTAATATAAATTGTTACTGTAAATACTATTGTAATGCATTTATATTTTATACTGATCACTTCTGTGGTGAAAGATGAAGAAAGCTGTATATCACTGCTCTATGAATCTCTAAAGGCATGATGCACAGAACTATTATAAATACCTATTAAAATTATACAAGAATTTGTATTAGCATTTTATGTAACCAAGTTACAATTTCAGTTAATTGTTTTTACATACAATGGATCAAACCATTCTGTGAACTCTATCCATCCCTTTCCACCCCCTCACCCTGTGTGTGTGCACTAATATGTCTGTATTTTGGCTGAAGTTGCTACAATAATATCGTAATAAGAAAATAATAAATTATAATGCATTTAATGAACATATCAATTAGAAGATGAATACATTGTGTGGCTTGTCTTTCTTTGTAAAAATGCAAAGTTATTCAAAGTATTTTTCAGCAGACCACTTCAGCAGATTTTGCAGTTCTTCTACTACAAGTAATATGGTTTTTGGAGGAGAAGTGGGGGGTTTTGTGGACATGCACTCTTGCACTGGAAGTTGTACTGAGAAGACATGGAGTCAAGTTTTTCCATTTTATTACTACTACTTTTATCATTTGTAACCTTACTGATCGGAGACAAAATCAGAACTAAACATAGTGCTCTAAACATAACCACAACTTCAATTCACTCCAGGAGAAACATTAAAGAAAAAAAACTGAATCCAACAAAACCTCCAAGATCCAACTTAAGATCAGCATTTAACTCTGCAATCCACTTCAGTAATGAAGATCTGAATGAGAAGATTGACCCAGCACTGGCTAAACGAATATGGGGTAGAAAAGAGGATGCACCACCCACATTAGGTAAAGTAATTAACATTTTCATTCAATTCCTTTTTTGGAGC
Source organism: Corydoras sp. C115 (assembly GCA_019802505.1). Lineage (NCBI taxonomy): Eukaryota > Metazoa > Chordata > Actinopteri > Siluriformes > Callichthyidae > Corydoras > Corydoras sp. C115. The sequence goes on along the minus strand of JAFMOC010000015.1, from coordinate 331,474 downwards.
CTCTTGTTTAGTAAATTCTTTCAGGCAGCAAAATGAAAAGATTGAATGGTAGGTACAGAGAGGCGGTTTACTTATATGCATTCTAAAAATGCTTCTATAATTTATGTAAAATAAAAAAAAAGGAATAGAACTATTGTTATTGTGTTCAGCAAATTTATAAACAGAATCTTTATTAGTGAAGAGTCTGTTTACTTTTTGTCATATAAGGTGGTATCACTCAATCCTGTTTTTGGTGGCACACTGCCACATGCATTTAATTCTTTTCTTTACTTCTAACACACTCGATTCATATAATCCAGTTTATTAACAGTCCATTACTGAAAATTGTTTGTAGAAGCAGAAATGGCACCAAAATGTGCCATGGTATCAATTTTATATAATACAGTTTCCAAAGACTGTAAGGTGTTTACTATTTTGGTGGACATTTAAAATCAAAATAAAACTATTAAAAAGGAATCGCATTCAGTTAACAAAAAAAGAAAAGAAAAGAAAAGAAAAGAAAAAAGCAAATAATTGCAGCTTTAGGGGCACAAAGCTTGTTATTGGGGCTGTTGAAGCTTAAGAATTTTATATACTGCTTGTGAAGATATAATTACATTGTGTTCAAATAATTGATTAATAATTAATAAAGGCTATATTTTGGGGTACTGACACAGACCCCTATCATCCCCCTCATTACAAAGTTATACAATTATTACAAAATTATGTTTGCTGGCTAATGTATGCATTACAAGCCTAAACTGCAGAACACATAATGAAACAAATGAGACTGAAGAGACAAATCTTACTGTAAGCAGAAATAATGTCTTTACATAACAATTAGAACCCAAAGCAAAATGAACATTGATGATACCGCATGGTAGCTCAGTGGTTAGGGTGATGGGTTCAATCCCCAGGTCCACTGAACTTATCAATGTTGGTCCTTGAGCAAGACCCTTAACCCTCACTGCTCCAGGTATGCTGGACATGCCCTGTGCTCACTTTGCAAGTTGCTTTGGATAAAAGTGTCTGCTAAATGACCAAATGTAAATGCAATACTGAGCAGTTGAAACAATTAAACGTGGAAAAATAATATTTTGTAACCACAAAAACAAACACAATACAAAAAAACCCTTAACATAAGCGTCTTGGTACAAAGAACTGTATATCAATCTTTGACACATTGTTACAGATGATGGTGTATGCTTAGAGATCCAGTATGTAATCCCAGTGTATAAATCGAAACAGATAAATAACTGATATAAATAACATCATAATACATCATAAAACATCATAAATAACAAAAATACTGTATGTTATTTGAACATTTAATTTAACAACAAATACTTATATCCATGTTGTGCTAGAACAATTGTGACAAAAAAATTGTGACATAATAAATGTTAAAACTGTGATTAAAATGCAAGATTTCGTAGAAGAAAATTTAGTAGACATTCTTCTTTCAGAGTTTTTACTCTTTATTATTTAGGGGTCGCCACAGCGATGAACCCACATTTAAAACTTGGCCCGTGTTTTACGCCAGATGCCCTTCCTGACAAAACCCTCCCCCTCTACTGGGCCTGGGGACACAAATTATAGGGACAATTTAGACCAGACAATTTACAGTACCTCAAATCTGTGTTTTTGGGCTGTGGGAGGAAACCGGAGAACCCGGAGGAAACCCACATGGACAACATGGAAACTCCACCCAGATCGGGATTCACACCTTGATCCCCAGTGCTGAGAGAACGTGCTAACCACCAAGCCACCAATTAATGACCAAATATCAATCATTCATTATCTTCCGCTTTATCCTATATTAGGGTCGCGGTGGGGTTCCCCATGCCCATCCAGGGGAGAACGTTTCGGGCGCTGGGCAGATACACCCAGGACTGGGCGCCAATCTATCACTGGGAACACACTCACTCACACAGACACGCACGCATACACACTCCACATGGGACAATTTGGAGAATTCAAGTGACCTTGATCCATGTTTTTGGACTGTGGGAGGAAACTGGAGAACCCGGAGGAAACCCACGCAGACACGGGGAGAACATGGAAACTCCACCCAGATGGGGATTCGAACCAGAAATCCCTAGCGCTGAGAGGCGAACATGCTAACCACTAAGCTACCGTGTCGCCCATGACCAAATTTGACCAATTAATTCTTTTCAGCTTAGTCTGGTGTTCCTTATTGTTTTAGGAGTTAGTTCAGTACTGTGTGTGTGTGTGTGTGTGTGTGTGTGTGTGTGTGTGTGTGTGTGTGTGTGTGTGTGTGTGTTGTGTGTTATAGAATGTGGTCCACTGGGTTTGGAAGGTTTGCGAGTTAAAGATGCCCAGCTCCAAGCCTCCTCCTACAAGTACCGTGGACTTGGACCCCACCGTGGCCGCCTTAACATACAGGTAGCCCTAACCACATGACGATGCATTACACTTTTGTAAATGTTACACAATATAAAGGAATAATCGGAAATGCAATACCAGTTATGTTTGCTGCATTGGGTGATGTAAATGATGGGAGGTATTTTCTAGTCAGGCATCGAGGACGGGGACATCTATGATGGTGGTTGGTGTGCACAATTTGAAGATCAGAAACAATGGTTTCAGGTGGATTCCTTAAGAGCCACACGCTTTACAGGCGTCATCATACAGGGGCGCAATTCCATCTGGAGGTAGCTTTTTTTTTCCCTCACAAACTAGCACTAATATACATGTAAATATATATATTTATTTTTATTATTTTATAATATCTTCAACAAAAAAACTGTTTATGCCCATTAGCTTGCATTGGGTTAAAAGCTTTAAGGTGCAGTTCAGTAATGACACTGTGAGCTGGAAATCATCTCAATCAAATGGGACACAAGAAGTGGTAAGTTTCATTTAAATCTATCTATAATTTGCTTACAGATATTAATCTACCCAGATATCTGGGTAGCACTGTCAAATTATAGTGGATGTGAGTGGAATTTAAGATATGAGATTTTGGTATGTCTAAAATGAGAATGGGTAGATTTATTCTTCCAGCACATGGCTAAGATGGCAGCACTAAATGCTGTTAATGTTAGAACTGGTCTCCATGTGACAGTATGTCATTTGGCCAGCCTGAACCGATATTCGTAAAGCTCACTTGTGGCTCGGACGCAAATTTGGAGGCAGCTGCTGGCAGCAGTTGGCATGCTTAATTGGTGCAATTGCATTGAACAGTTTGCCCACTGTAGCCTGCTTCATGCCAGCTTGCAGTGAGCCACAGCGCAGGCTGATAAAACCACAGCAGCTGTCACAGAGTTAAATTTCTGAACAAAAACTCAGAGATCAAAAACAAATAGTAAACCTTTTAATTGCCAAACATTTTTAAGGTAGCAGTTCATTTAACAAATAGAAGATATATTGTCATCTTTAGCACAGTCCTTACATATTAAGTTTACCAAATTAATCAAATTAAATTTTATTAAGTGTATGTTGACTCTGCCATCAGGTGTATGAGGGGAATCGTGACACTGACACTCCAGTCCTAGCTGTCTTTACTGAGCCGATGGTTGCTCGATACATTCGCATCAACCCGCACACATGGTTCGAAAATGGGACCATATGTTTGCGAGCAGAAGTGCTGGGCTGTGTACTACCAGGTAATGTATCACATTAGTGTTACATTCCAGAAAAGTCTAACTTTTACTTTACTTCATATTTACAACAGTTTGCACAGTTAATGGGGAATCTTCTGTACTACAGAATGATATAAGAACTTATATCTTTATAATTCATTTAGATGTAGATTTTCAGTAAAAGGGCGCACGGTGGCTTAGTAGTTAGCACGTTCGCCTCTCAGCACTAGGGATTCCCTGTTCGAATCCCCATCTGGGTGGAGTTTCCATGTTCTCCCCGTGTCCACGTGGGTTTCCTCCGGTTCTCCGGTTTCCTCCCACAGTCCAAAAACATGGATCAAGTCAATTGAGTTCTCCAAATTGCCCCATGTAGAGTGTGTTTGTGTGGGTGTCTATGTGTGTGAGTGTGTGACCAGCGAAAGATTGGCGCCCTGTCCTGGGTGTATCTGCCCAGCGCACGAAATGTTCTCCCCTGGATGGGCATGGGGAACCCCCCTGCTACCCTAATATAGGATAAAGCGGAAGATAATGAATGAATGAATGAATTTTCAGTAAAGTAATATAGACATTGCATGGTTTTGTCTAAACTGTGACATGCTGGGTTTTATAAAAAATTATGTATATATTGGATTACAACTTGTAATTTTATGGAAAAAAAGAAAAAACAAAAGTGAGTTTATTATAAAATTAAAATTTTGAAAATCTAAAAGGAACAACTAAACAAAGGAGCAGGAATTTTAATCAAGCAAAAAAAATCATGTTTCAAAAACATAAAACGGAAACAACCAAATATACAAGAAGGTAAAAAGTAATGTGTTCGTAATCGAAATATTCACAGATTAAGACACAGGATAAATGCGATATAATTATTCATTCATGCATTAACTTCCGCTTAATCCTCTACTTGTTTGCGAGGGGTTCCCCATGCCCATCCAGGAGAGAACGTTTTGGGTGCTGGGCAGGACAGGGCAGGGCACCAATCTACGGCTGAGCACACTCATTTACACAAACACACACTATATGGGCCAATTTAGGGCATTTAATTGACCTTGAATTCATGTTTTTGGACTGTGGGGGGAAACCAGAGAACCCAGAGGAAACTCACGCAGACACGTGAAGAACATGGAATTGGTATTTAAAAATGTATCCCAAGCGCTGAGAAGCAAATGTGCTAAACACTTTTATTTATTTAACACTTTTTTTTCACTTCCTATTATAATTATAATTACTATATATTTAATAAATTGACCAAGTATTTACTATATTTTTAATAAATTACAGCAATAGTAATAGCAATAATTAACATAAAGGTGGTTATGGCAAATATAATACTGAAACAACATAATGATACTGCAAAAAAAAAAAAAACATTAAAATTATAACATGAAAAGAGCAGCACAAAGAATCCACATGCTATGTATCAAAGTTACCACTGTCATTTTAAGTACAGTAATTATGCAATTAACAGTTTAGGTAAAGGGGTCACTTCCTGTGGGCTTTCAGCCTATTTGTCCTGGTATGAATGGGGCAATACCACAAGCCAGACCTTAAGGAGAATAATAGCTGGTGCCAGGGTGACAATAGTCCTGTAAATGATTCAATGCAATTGTTTTATTAAAATTCTTAGAGACTTTTCCTGAATGAGGGTGTAATGTTTTCCTTCTCCCATTCTTACTTTAGACCCAGACATTTATCAGTGGCAAGTGAAAGAGGACACTCCAGACAAACTGGACTTTAGACATCACAACTACAAAGAAATGAGGAAGGTATGGTGTTACTAAAAGAGCATAGCATAGCATAGCAGTGCTTTTAAAGTGGAAAAATCAAAAGGACTTTGTACACTGACCCTCAGCTACAAGACAACAAGCTCCTGTGTGCATCCACATGTTAGCTATGCTCACTTGATCCACCAAAATAAACTTAACACTGGAGTAGTTTTAATTGTTTTGTTCTTTATATTAAGTTATTTTTATAGATGTGCATTTATGCAAAATGGATCAAAACACAATTAAAAAAACGAGCTTTCAATGGCATTGATTATTTAACAAACAGATTTAAATTTGATTCCAATTATTAAAATGTAGAAATATGTGGAAGCAGACAGCTTCTTACAGAAAAATAAAAAAGGAAAACTCCTTTAAGAGCTTTTTAACATAAAGATGTTAATTATACTTTAACACACTTTAACAATGCTAACATTGCTCATAGTAGTTATATATTATAAATGGATAGTTCCAGTGATCAAATTGGATTGGCTGGACAGTTTGTTCAGCCGTGACATTATTGACAATAAAGTGCACACCTTTGACCGCTTCACATTTAGATCATTTTATGATATACAATCATAAATTTGACAAATTTTTTTAATAAATTGTAATTTAGCCACTAGGTGACTATTTAATTGTTAGAGAAACAGGAATCCTGTTACTCATTGTGTTTAAAAAAACGGACTAGTTTACATTGCAGAAGACCAATTTAATAACAATTTTGCTTTCAATAAACACATTTATGAATCAAACACTGTTTTTTATTAAAGTGTGTTGAAATAGTTTTAGAAAAGCAATAACGCACTCGAGGTTGTGTATTATTGTGAATAAGTCACAGGAAAGATGTGTAACAGTACTCCACTGCTTCGTGCCCAACAACACTTTTCCGTGATTTATGCATGCCCTTTCATGCTTTATTGTTTGTGGTATGGATTCAGATTTATTTTATCATTTTATACAAAAATACATATATTTTAATAATTTTATTTATAATTTATTTTATTATCAGTGTAATCTGATACCTAACTGCATTTCTATTCTCTAGCTCATGAGCTCTGTACATGAGGCTTGTCCAAATATCACACGCATCTACAGCATTGGGAAGAGCTACATGGGACTAAAACTTTATGTGATGGAGATTTCTGACAACCCGGGCAAACATGAGCTTGGTAAGAAAAAAAAAAAAAAAAAAAAAAACATGAGGAGTGTCTTTAAACTAAACAGGTACAACAGGAAGTCAAATTAACAAATGAAAAATCTCAAAGAATAATTTAATAGATATGTATGAAAATTTCAATTTAAACCTGAGCACATTTTATTTTGTCTGATGATTAGTGTTGTTTCCAGCAAGTGAATAAACATCTAAAAAAAATGGCACACACATTACAGTATAATTTAAAGGCATGTAAAACGTAATACTGCAAAAAAACATATGCTTTTAGCTTTTTTTAACTATATAGAATTCAAGTATCAACAAAAAATGATAATGTGTGATTTTGGTGGTTTCATTTGGCTCAGAGAACATCAACATATATTACTACAATTTTATAGTGCACAGCTTTGCTTGGACTTCTTCAACGGCCATATGGGGATTTTACTGCTGAATAGGTCAACTGTTTTCTAAAAGGTAGATGGGACAGGGTTGGTGCTGTTCTTCCTTATTTTTTTTCTCCATCTACACAGCTCAGCATTTGATAGAAAAATAATGTGAGCCAAATTTTTATTTGTAGACCTTGGTTAGGTATGGCCAGGTCCTATCAATGTACTCACTTTATTCTTGTTATTATTATTATTGTTTTTTTTTTGAAATTGCTTATTCCTTTTTTTCTTTTCACAAGTGGTATTTCACTTAAGGTGCCAAATTTGAAAACACAGTGCAGGCACACAGCTACACAGTATTGGGTGTGGGGGGAAGGGCTAGAGGCTATAATGTTTCATTATAGCCTCATACCTGTTCATTACCGTAATACACCAGTTAGTTGCCCCTGCGGATTTATTTTTCTCATTTGTAAGGTGACAGAGATTACAAGGTTAACATACATTTGAAGCCTGTTGTTTATACATACATATATTAAATACATAGAGATAAAGTATGGGTGTATGTGATTATACATCCTAAAGCAGACTAAAGCTATATGATGTTCCACGGATTCACCAATTTTGTAGTGCTATTCAAACTAGTGGTGAATCTGATCCACTATTGGTTTCTTTTTGTTCAGGGTGAGTTCTTGAATGCATTCCTACACACACTTCTTCTCAAATGTGCTAATTAATTCAGACTAATGAATTTCTGACTAAGTTCAGACTAAAGATTAAAAAAGTAGTTTTTTTTTGCTTTTTAAAAAAAGAATTGCTGTACCTTCCTGCAGGTGAGCCAGAGTTCCGCTACGTAGCAGGCATGCATGGGAATGAGGTTCTGGGTCGAGAGCTTTGCTCAACCTAATGCAGTACATTTGTCAAGAATACAAGAAGGGCAACCAACGTATTGTTCACCTGGTTAAAGAGACTCGCATTCACCTGCTACCATCGATGAACCCTGATGGATATGAGATGGCTTATAAGAAGGTACAGGAAAGTTGAATGAGGGTAACAAATGTAAAGTTCAAATGTTGGCTTAAGATGAAAAGCGTAAAGTACTTTTTTACTTATCTAAACTTACCTTACTTTGTAGGGATCAGAACTGAGTGGATGGGCAGTGGGTCGTTTCAGCTATGAAGGGCTTGACATGAACAACAACTTTGCAGACTTGAACTCAGTTATGTGGGATGCCATCGAGCTGGAGACTGACAAGTCAAAGCTTATCAACCATTATGTTCCCATTCCTAAAAAGTACATATCAAAAGAAGCCCTGGTAAGTAACAGCTACTGAAAATATCCTTAATAAAACAACCTGTTTAACCCATGCTTTCTTTAAATAAAAAAAGTTTGGTTGTAAAGGTATTATTTTTGTACATTATTTGATCGAAATTATGTGGACAGCTGTGCCATTACATTGGTTTGCAGTTATAACATTTTCCACTCCTTCATCATTATGTTCCACAAGTGTGTCTATAAAAAAAATCCCACTTCCCTTAAAAAATTGCCTAATCAGGTTAATTCACATATGCTTAGAATTCTTGTTCCAGTTCATCCACACTCATGACTTTATGAAACTTGAATTGCGTTGAGACAAAGAAGTACATATTCTCAAATATGTACATTAGGCAGCATTATCTACATTGCCTACTTACTTTAGGTGAAGTCTACCATATTAGGGTACCATTATCATTTTCTAGAATAAATCAATAACATTCATGTTCTTATGCATACTATATTAATCAATGTAGCGAATATGTTTTTATTAATATGTGACACAATCTACAGTCAGTCAGAAGTGACCTACTTATAATACATTTTTCTAGTTAGAAACAACTGTGTAATTATGTTAGCATTATACACTTTTTAATAAAACTATTTAAATGTCTGTATGGTTATTTATTAACTATTAACTTTATTAACCGGATAGAAAACGTGAAAGCCCAGAAAAAAGGTTATATTTTAGAATAGATTCTAATAAAAACAAATAAATAGAAAGAACACAAAGATTTTATTCTTCAGTTGCTATTTCAACTAATTGGTGTAATTTGTCGACCAAAAGTAAAATAAAATAATAGCGAAAACAAAAATATTACTTTTAATATCAGAAAATATATAAATATCACTATTCAGACATTGTCTATCCTGTAGATATATTCAGTTTTAAAGAAACTAATTTTATAATCAGGTGGCACGGTGGCTTAGTGGTTAGCACGTTCGCCTCTCAGCACTGGGGATTCCCGGTTCGAATCCCTATCTGGGTGGAGTTTCCATGTTCTCCCCGTGTCTGCGTGGGTTTCCTCCGGTTTCCTCCCACAGTCCAAAAACATGGAACATGTCAATTGAGTTCTCCAAATTGCCCCATATAGAGTGTGTATGCGACCCTAATACAGGATAAAGCGGAAGATAATGAATGAATGAATCTTATAATCTTTTAATGATAACTCCTTAATGGCTCCTTAAATAAATACTCCTTAATGGCTTAAAAGCATGAAACTTTTTGGAAATAAGACTTTTGGGGTATCCAGTGGTTTTGTTTATTAATTAATATTTTTAATTGTTGGCTGAAGGTGGCACCAGAGACAAGGGCCGTAATAAGATGGATGCAGTCGATCCCCTTTGTGCTCAGTGCCAACTTGCATGGTGGAGAACTGGTGGTCACCTACCCGTTTGACATGGCAAAAAACTGGGCCCCACGTGAACGCACACCCACCCCAGATGACAGCTTCTTTCGCTGGCTGGCCTCCGTTTATGCCAGTACCAACCATGTCATGTCCAATCCAGACCGGCGGCCATGCCACTACAAGGATTTCAAACGTCAAAACAACATTGTAAATGGTGCTAACTGGCACACAGTGCCAGGAAGTGGGTATCAAATACAAAGTTGACACTTAAATGCTAAGATCAATCTTTTATTTACTGATCACCTGTTTTGTGTCTGATGCCATTTATTTAGCAAAGTATTTGGGCTGTTTCTAAAGTTAAGAAAGTTGAATTAAAAAAAAGAGAAATGGGTGCAACTCACACATATACCATTAGCTTTAAGGACCTTAACGACTAGTCAACATTTTACAGTCATACAATTATACAAGTAGCTCTTTACCATTGAAAAGAGCTGTATTGAGGGGAAAAAAATGAAAACCAGCATCAAGTACAACAGTTTTATACATACAGACCCTTTCCAAAAAATCTGAATATCATGGGAGAGTAGAGTAATTTCCATAATCCCAAAAAGTGAAACTTTCAATAATTATAGATTCAGGGCCCATAATTTAAACAATTGTATGGTATATTGTGAGTTTCAAATTGTTCCCACTTATTCACAGGTATGAATGACTTCAGCTATCTGCATACAAACTGTTTCGAAGTGACGGTCGAGTTGTCATGTGATAAATTCCCCCATGCCAGCGAGCTTCCTATCGAATGGGAGAACAACAAAGAGTCTCTACTTATCTACATGCAGCAGGTATGTGAGAAATCTCACAAGTTTTAGTGACTTCATGCACGCCAAGTCCACCCACAACCCAGGGCATTCTAGTGGAACTGTAATCTAGTGAGCTAGCACACCAGTAAGAGTAATATGTTTGGTTCACTAACATGCCTGGTTAAATAATTTATATACAGAGGTAGACTCTCTTATTTGAAAGAAAGTCTAAAAACACTTGTGCTACAGTGTGATTCATACTTACATGCTTAATACGTCCTCAACATCGGAATATATTGTGGTAAAAATGAAAATGAAAATACACAGACCTATTTACCACTTAAGTTAATAAAACCTTACAATATTAAACTAGATGTTCCATGTTCAATACAGGTACACAGAGGAATTAAAGGAGTGATAAGAGACAAAAATACAAAGACTGGGATAGCAGATGCCATTATTAAAATAGATGACATCGATCATCATATCAGATCAGGTAAGACACGATGAAATAGTAAACATGATGATTACGATGAGTACATGTTTTAGCCAATTTGAAAAACTAATAAAAACATATTTTGTGTACGTCATTATAGCCATAAGATAAATGTGACAATTTGCAGGTTTTGAACTTGGTGGCTTTTATTACCGCAAAATAGTACTTTATTTTAATATTATTTTAACACAGTAATAGATGGAAACACACACACACACACACACACACACACACACACAGCTGTGGCTACTTTTCAGGTATCCTTACTGCACACAAAAAGGAGAGAAAATGAATCACGTGAAGAGGCAGCAAGTGTTTTAGGCATTTCATTAAGTTCCATTATAAAACAAGTAGCTCCGTCCCTAAAGCTGATTGGCTTTACATGAACATGGCGATAACGCTACACAGAAAAGACTCTGCACCACGTATCGAACCCTGTACCTCATAATTATGAGTCAATAGCACCACCTACTGTGCCACCATAGCACATACATGTTTACAAAATATGTGCAGAAGTTCAGGTGCATAGGTTAACTGCTACTGTGTGTTACACTTGTGCCATGAAACAGATTAAGAACAAATAAAACACTTGGAAGTGTATTTAAAGACACCTTCACCAGACATTGCACCCTAAATCATGACTGACTGTGGAGATTTCACACTGGACCTCAAGCAGATTGGATTATGTTCCTCACCTCTACAGTTTAGTTAATCATTAGTGTCTCACACTCCTGTTTTTTGTGTGTTTTATAAGCTGGTAGCCCTAATTATGTAAAAATAAACAAATAAACACTTAAAATCATTTAAATTGTGGGCCCTGAATTTATAATCCATGAAACTTTAACTTTTTGAATTGAAGTATGGAAATGAATCACATTTTCCATGAATTTTTTGAAAAGGGTCTGTTGCCTTTTTGACAAGTTATACATTGTAACCACAGTAAACACATTAGAAAGCATCCATTTTTGTTGACTGTCTCAGGCACAATCCAAAAACAAAGATTTAATGTACATTGAATGCTCTAAATTCCCCCTATAGAGTGTGTATGTGTGTGTAAGGTATTTCTTCCCAGCACCGGAAATCTTCTCCCCTGGATGGGCGTGAGGAACCCCCCGCGACCCTAGTAGAGCATTAAGTGGAAGATAATGAATGAATGAATGTTCAGTATTAGTATGTTCAATGATCTGATTGAAATTCTGTGTTTCAGCGTCTAATGGGGATTACTGGCGCCTGCTAAATCCGGGAGACTATGAAGTGACTGTATTGGCGGAGGGCTATGTTTCAGTTAAACGCTCCTGCAGGGTAGAATATGAGCCCTACCCCACCATCTGTGACTTCAACTTATCCAAAATGCCCAATCAGAAACTGCGCAATATTTTTGCCAAGGGTGGGAAGATTCCCAATACACCACAGCTGCGTCTTCACCTACAGCGTATACGCAAACAGGGCACTGATGCCAAAAAATTTAAGGGGCGTATGACCACACAGCGACGTGCAGCTCATAAAGCACTTTGATATTTGATTTTGTTTTTATGTTGTGAGGCCAATACAGGGGTGATCTAATAATCTTACTACTAGCCATCTCTCTAACTAACATATTCAATTTAATAATAACAACAACTAGTTCAGCTTATGGTGGCTTAGTGGTTAACATGTTCGCCTCTCAGCGCTGGGGATTCCAGGTTCGATTCCCAGTTTCTATTTTTCAGTTTTATTGTTATTCCTCAGTAAGAATTTGTACACAATAGTGTAGGGTCAATAGTGCATGACAGATCAGCAGAATATTTTTTGGGAATGACAAAGACAGTATAGGAAGAGTGCAGCTAATACGGTAAATTAAATATACATTAAATATATAATAAACAATCCACAGCACAATACATAAATACACAATGTACATTATTTGGGTATCTTAGATATGCACCTATATGAACAAATAAATAGCATATCTAGGAACTCATGTACATGATTACATGAAGTATAGCAAACACTAGGCATATTAATTAGAAATTAGCCCCTAAAAATTAATTATCCATCCAACTAAATATACATGTATGAAAGTTTGTAATAAATACACTGTTTTGAACATTTCATTGTTGCGTCATTTTTATTGTTTACTCTTGCATTCAATGTTTCCATTATTTTTATAGTTTGCTATATCATAGTCTATGATAGTCCTTTCAAACCCCTAGCGGACACAATTAACATTGTGTCATTTACCTCACTCTTTTCCTCAGCTTCACTTTCACAAGCTTGTATCTGATCGACCTGCCATTTTCACACACCCTATCAGTTGATTGCCTAACATCTCGAATGGTGTTGGAATCAGTCAGGACCAGAACCAAGAGTGCAGATCCACTTTGTTCATTACACCAATATGTAAATTATGTGGCATGAAATGTTGGAATTTATTGAATGTAAAAAGACATGAATTGTATTATTTGAAAGGTTTGGTCAACTTTGGAAAGCTTTTACCATTGTAATGATATTTTTGTAATTTACGATATGTAAACAACTGCTGAATGGCAGAGGGAATGGCCAGGTGGGGGGTTGAGTGTGTAATTTGTAGGAATGACCACTTGTCGAATGAGCATAAGAAGGAGTCAGAAAGTCTGGTTGCAGGGTGACCTGTGAAAATATAGAGTTAAGGGGCAAGTAACATTTGTTAAAAAGTATTATTGGGACTGGGGGCTCAGAAAATACCACCATATTTTGAAGGTCCAGTCACACTCACCAAAGAAGAAGGACAGCCCACCTAAGGATTATAAACTGAAGCTGGATCTTTGAGAATTCAGAGCTCTCTCATCAACCGTGGTTGCCCACCATTGATGATTTTTCCTGTACACTTGTTTGACTATTCAGTAAAGCACATTAAATTCTTTTGGAACAAAACCGCAGACTTATGACCGTTTATTGGATCTTAACAGAAACCAGAGAAATACAATTTACTATAAAATAAAACGAAAAAAAATAATTCTGGATGCTTAATACTCTCCCTGCTCTGCCTCCCCTCCCTCTCTTATCCGATTAGCACACAACTCTGGACCATTCGTTCCACATAACACACAAACTCAGTACTAAACACTGCTACATTAGGAACTGGACATGCATTCATAACCTACACATCTATGTGCTCATTATATTTGCACAAACAATAATCACTGATAGGCAGCAAGGTGGATTATGTTTAGCACGTTCACCTCTCAGCACTGCGGATTCCCAGTGCTGAATAATTCCAATGTGGGTGGAGTTTCCATGATCTCCCCGAGTCCGCGTGGGTTTCCTCTCTGGCTTCCTCCCCCAGCCCAAATTGCACCATATAGTGTGCCTTTGTGTGTGTGTGTGTGTGTGTGTGCCTAGCGAGAGATTGGCACCCTGTCTTGTGTGTGCCCAGCGCCTGTAACGTTCCCCCCCCCCACCACCCTCCAAGGACCCTTGTAGAGGATTAAGTGGAAGAAAATTAATCAATGAATAATCACTGATCTTAACCACAGCATTTCACTACTTCTACTCATGTCACTTTACTCCATTATTCAGGTTACTATTACTTGTACATCTTTCTTAAACTTAGGGTGTATTTAATGTATAATTAAAGTGTGTAAATGTTTAAACGCAATGTCATTACAGTGTCTGTCCTGTGCCTATTACAGTTTTGACAATAAAGTTGCCTTTGATTTCGACATTGACTGAAACAGTAATAATACTGCCCTGTAAGTGGCGCTGTTGTTCTTTTTAAACCAAGTTTAATCGGCGTAAATTATGGTATACTCAATGTTCTGGAAATAATGAACACATATTTAAATACGTTCTTTTTTCTTGTGGATAAAATGTTAATGTATTATATAATAGTGTACTTAGTAGACAAAATCCCAATACAATACATGCAATAAAACAGCGCCGTGATTTGAGCCTTTAACGTGTTTTATTATAAATTGTAATATTACCAGTGATATTTACAGAAATCGTATAGCAATGTAAGTAACTACAGGCAAGAGAAACGACACCGCTAATATTTCATTACTGATATTTTGAACTACGCGCTGCCTACGACATACAAGTGCGCCGACTTTAGGTTAAATAGCAGGCTCTGTCCCAAATCAGATAGTCATATTGTTAGTCAGTGACTTCAACCCTCATAATACTCCTTCAGTGTACTATTAAGTGCGGTAGCACACGATTTAGCACGCGGCAATGCTGCACACTTTTAGGTAACGCTGGCATCGTTTAATTTCAATAAGAAAACGTAAAGCCATATGTGTAAAAAGATGTGGAATACCGTCGTACGGTGAGAATTGTTTGGATATCTATCTATTTAGATATATTTAATATGCTGCAGAATCTTAAGCAGTTCGCCCCTGACACGAATAGCTTGACAGTGACATTGATGTGTGTGTGTGTGTGTGTGTGTGTGTGTGTGTGTGTGTGTGTGTGTGTGTGTGTTCTGCGGATCAGTTTGATCAAACTGCAGTACTGCATAAGCTTTAAACTCTGCAGATGCAAAAGTAGATAAAAATTAGACAGCAGTTAATTTTGTGTTCCTTTCCCTAATCATAATTTCTATATGCCTACAAGATACTAGTGGATTATAGTTTTGCTTGGTGGGAGAGTAGAAAGCAGTAGAAAACAGAGTAAATAAGACTACTAGATACAAACATACAGTTGGACTACAGTATATAATTGTAGATCCATAATGTTCACTTGCGGAATTTCCATGTTCTCCCTGTGTCCGCGTGGGTTTCCTCCGGTTTTCTCCCACAGTCCAAAAACCTGGATTTAGGGCAATTGAATTCGAATTACCCCATATAGAGTGTGTCAGTGTGAGTGTGTGCCCAGTGATAGATTGGCACCCTGTCCTGGGTCTATTTGCCCAGCGCCAGAAACGTTCTCCCCTGGATGGGCATGGGGAAATCCCCCCGCGACCCTAGTACAGGATAAAGCGGAAGATGATGGATGGATGGATGGATAATGTTCACCTATATAAGTGCAACTGATGAATTGTACGATGAGTTTGTTCTTTCATGGCCAGAACTCTCCCTGCTCTACCTCCCCTCCCCCTTCTCATCCGATTAACACACAAACTCCGTTCTAAACCCTGCAACATCAAGAACTGGACATGCACTCATCACCTATAAATCTATGTGTTCATTCAATTTGCACTTCTGTTTATATTTGCACTAACAATAATCACTGTATGAATTAGTTCCCATATACTGTACAATTCAGATATCTTTAATATGCTGCACAATCTTCAATCTATCTGCAGTTCACCCCGACACGAATAGCTTGACAGTGACATTGATGTGGTGGTGGGTCTGTGTTCTGCTTATACAGTTAGATCAGACAGCATTATCTTTAAACCATGCAGATGTAAATTTAGACAAAACATTTTGTGTTTGTTTCCCTAATCCTAATTTCCATGAGCCGACAGGATACTAGTGGATGATAGGTGGTACTGAGCAGTGGAAAACAGTAAATTAGACTACCAGATACAGACAAACAGTTGGATCACAGTATCTAATTGTAGAACCACAAAGTTTATCTATCTATTAAGTGCAACTGATGAATTGAACAATGAGTATGTTCTCTCATGGCCAGGCCTTCCACAAGGCTAGCATAGAGCAGATAAAATAAAGCAATAAAAAATATAACGTGATTTATTTGCCTACTGTGCATACACACAGAGGAATTTGTCCTTCATATTTAACCCATCTGTGCAGTGAAACACACACATATGTGCACACACTGGTGAAGTGAGCACACATGCCCGGAGCGGTGGGCAGCCTTGATTATGGTGCCCGGGGAGCAATTGGTCTTAGCAATAGGTGACTTGCCCAAAGGCAATATTTTGTGGGATTAGGAATCGAACCGGGGACTTTAAGGCCACAAGGCTGGTTCCTTAACCACAAGCCCATGATTGCCCCGAGGCACTCGAAGCTGTGCATTACTGTGAATAAATCATGGGAAAGAGGTATTGTAAGGCAGGATGCATAGCGGAGTGCAGTTACACATCTTTCCTGTGATTTATTCATAATAATGCATGAACACACTATAATTATAAAAACAAGGTTTGATTAATAAATGTGCTTAATAAAAGCATAAACATTAATAAATTGGTCTTAAGCAATATCGCAATCTAGTCCAGTTTTTAAAGTGATCGCTGAGTAACAGGATTCCGGTTTCTCTAACAATCAAATACTACCACCTAGTGGCCAAATTACAGAACACAGTTTATAATAAAAAAACATTGGGAAAATAATGTATTGTATATCACCCATTGATATGAATTGTCTATAATGTCACAGCTGGAGAAACAGCTCAGCCAATCAGATTTAAGGACCGAAATTTACCTGTTTTATAATTAGGTTAATGGCTGATTTTCGGCAGTACAGTAAAATTTACATACATACATTTGGTCATTTAGCAGAGGCTTTTATCCAAAGTGACTTACAAGGTGAGCACACAACATCCCTGGAGCAATGAGGGTTAAGGGCCTTGCTCAAGGACCCACATTGGTAACTTCAGGGGACCTGGGATTTGAACTGCCAACCTTCAGAATGATAGCCCAATGCCCTAACCACTGAGCTACTGCTCCCAATCACAGTCACAGTAACAATCACAAACTGTTGATGTGTTACTAACATTGCCGGTCTGACAATAACCCACCAATCAAAAATGTCCAGACACCTGCAGCCTGTAGTAATGTGCTCCTTACAAACCTTGGTGATTAATAAACAAATCAGAGATTCTCCTTTATCCTAATGGCGTTGGACATGTGTGTGTGTTATTCAGCTTTCTTTAGATATAAAGTTCTAGAAATTACTTCGAGTAAAGGTCTTCATTTTAAACACAATAATTAAAAATGACAAACAGGGAGTGAATGCATCTATTAATTTTTTTCTTTACTATGAACTGTTTTTTTTAAAAAAGGTATTTTTCAATTTCTTGCAGATTCTCAAGTGTCTGCCGTTGTTGGAATCTGACCCAACCTGTTATCACTAAAACTTTGAGGTCACATTACCATAGTATCCAGGTCACCTCGACGGTGCAATATGTCCCTAATATTGTGTTCAATGCAGACTCCCGTACCCGTGCTTGTCAACAACTCGTGCCTTCAATAATAATACCAGCATCATCTTTACAGCCATGCAGATCTATTAGTTCAGGGGCACCGGGTTGGTATGACAGCATCGCAGACTCCTCCCCTGTTCACCTGGCAGAGCAGCTACTAATCTCAAGCCAACAACTGACAGCAATGCCATGGTGGGCAGGGATCATCTGTACCACGCTGGCACTGCGCACAGTTGTTACTTTGCCCCTTGCTGTTTATCAGTCCATCATCATCTCAAAGGTCTGCTTTTACATGTACTAAATAACATGTTTAATGTTTGCTACAGGAATGTAGTAAAATGGTTGTACTAAAATTAGATCAAATTAATTAAAAAAAATAAGCTAGGCACTATGTACTTGTACAGTGGGTCATTAATTCATCATGCATATATATTTATATATATATACATTTCTCCACCAGAGGGCTCTTCTCCTCCAAATGTTGCACACTGTATCATTAGAACGTTTCTGCTTCAGCATTTCATTTATTTTATTGACTGAACTATTACATTATATTCATTTATTCATTATCTTCCGCTTTATCCTCTATTAGGGTCGTGGTGGGGTTCCCCATGCCCATCCAGGGGAGAACTTCTCGGGCGCTGGGCAGATAGACCCAGGACAGGGCGCCAATCCATCGCTGGGCACACACTCACACAAACACACTATATGGGGCCATTTTAAGAATTCAATTGACTTGATCCATGTTTTTGGACTGTGGGAGGAAACCGGAGAACCTGGAGGAAACCCACGCGGACACGGGGAGAACATGGAAACTCCACCCAGATGGGGATTTGAACCGGGAATCCCTAGCGCTGAGAGGCGAATGTGCTAACCACTAAGCCACCGTGCCGCCTATTACATTATATGAATTTAAAATAATTAATACAGATAAGATTATTAAATTGGTTGATGTAAAGAAACACTTCATAAAAATCATAGCAATACTGGCTACCAGGGAAGATGCTTTTACACAGCTATGTTAGGTCATAGAGTTAATGCTACAAGACAATTTTTCATTCTTTTATTCTATTTAAAGCACTGTAAAAACAACTGAGGGGAATTTTGGCTGTGGTCCATCTGTCCCATTTTCCCAGCATTAGTTCTTTTCACAGAGGATCAGACTCCCACTCTTACTTCAGTTTCTTGGTTGTTATGTTCCTTACTTAGCTTTAGTGCTGTACAGTGCCTTAAAGGAATATTGAGAATTGTTTATACATTAGCAAAATGAACTGTTACATTTTTGTGATGTAATACCAAATAACTAAAATAGTCTGAAGCTTTATTAACTCGCTAAACAGACTTTTCAGAACTGTGGACAGTAATGAGTTGTACATTCAGCCTGTGCCACAGTGCTGGAATATGTTTTCAAGTAATTTCATAGTTTGTGTTTATTTACTTTTTAAATTCTACATAAAATTGAGCACTTGGATGAGCCGAACATTCATTCATTATGCTTAATCCTCTATTAGGGTCGTGGGGCCCACCCAGGAGAGAACATTTCGGGTGCATATACACCAAGGACAGGACGCCAATCTATAGCTGGACAC
Organism: Corydoras sp. C115; assembly: GCA_019802505.1. Lineage (NCBI taxonomy): Eukaryota > Metazoa > Chordata > Actinopteri > Siluriformes > Callichthyidae > Corydoras > Corydoras sp. C115. The sequence goes on along the minus strand of JAFMOC010000015.1, from coordinate 311,972 downwards.
ACTCATTCTCACAGCCACACACACTATACGGGGCAATTTAGAGCATTCAATTTACCTTTAATCCATGTTTTTGGAGTGTGGGAGGAAACCGGAGACCCTGGGAAACCCACGCGGACATGGGAATAACATGGAAACTCCACCCAGATTGGGATACGAACCTGGAATCCTCAGTGAGGAGAGTCAAACGTGCTAACCACTAAGCAACTGTGCCGACTTTAGCTGGACTTGCTCTTGCATATTGAGATTGTCATAGATTCATCTAATGTTTTGAATGTCTAGGGGCGTGGTTAAACCCCTGAGGAGCATTAGGTTTCTTTATTACTATTGACCAGGTGTATCTAACACGATGGTTTTCTTTCTAACCAGGTTGAAGGCCTACAGAAAGAGATAGCGCAGTTAGCAAAGCAGCTACACTATGAGATCTCTATCAGAGCCAAGGAAAAGGGCTGGTCTGAGAAAACATGCAGGTAGGAATGATGTATACGTGAATCTTGGCTTCCTCTTGTTATGAGGTTGCGTTTGCATAGTGCATCAATATAAAACATACATTCTGTGCACTTTTAATAATTTGGTGGGTCTTAACCAGTTTTGGGGATTTTTTTTAGAAGTAAGACAGAAGTGGTGAGGGTGTGGTAGCTCAGTGGTTAGGGTGTTGGGTTGACAAGCTGAAGGTTATGGGTTCAAATCCCAAGTTTTATTAAGTTACCAATTTGCATCCTGGAGCAAAGCTTTTAACCCTCATTGCTTCAGGCTGTATCACCAACCATGTGTTCTGACCCCAGTAATCAAATTGGCATACTTGTAAGTGGATGAAACTAAATGACTCAATGTAAATGTAAATGTAGTGGACATGAATGAGAATGATAATTTCCTGTTTCTGTTTCTTCGTTTATAATTGTCATTATTATCGATCTATTTTCTTTATGCAGATACCAATTTAAGAAGAATCTTCGGCGGATCGTATCAGAGCTCTATGTGAGGGATAACTGCCACCCTTTTAAGGCCAGCTTGCTGATCTGGGTACAGCTGCCGATGTGGGTGTGCTTATCTCTTGCCCTTCGCAACCTAAGTGTGGGAATGGAACACAGCCTATCTGGTAACTTGTTTACAGCATTTTTTGTCAGTTTTAATTATCCAGGCATTTCCTTTACTTTATCCCTACAAGACACTATAGTTTAACTTAAAAATGTATTTAACAAAGTAGTGGAGCATTATAAGTATTCATTCTTTTAAGCACTCATTTAAGTAAAGTGGCGATTAAATATTGGTGAATTTTCTGTATTTGACCTAAATCTAAGATTCTCATACAAATTTTCTTATAAGTAAACAAAAAAACAAAAAACAAATATAAGACCTAGTCATGTATTTTTTAAGAAAAATTGGTCAGTTTCTTTGAGGGCCAAAGGTTTGTTAACACTTACTTCCATCACCTGCAAACGAAAACTAATTGTTTCAGCTTAATTGTAAATTAGTCATCTAATTTGACTTGGAAAATGTTTTGCCCACAGTTATACTGGTGGGGTTCTTCTCACAAATTGCTTATTTAATGTTCTTTCATAACATTTCAACATAACAAAGGTCAGGACTTTGACCTGGCCATTTCAAAATATTAACTTTATTATTCCTTAACTATTTTCAACACGAACGACTTGTATGCTTAATTCTTGCAACCCTGCCATGTGCATTATTGTTATGTGTTCTCCTGATGGTGGATTTATAGATTTATAAACATTATCAACCAATCAGAGAAAGGTCTTTAGTTGCTTAGATGTGACCTTGGCTTTTCTTTTTCATTACTTGATTTAATGTTATCTTTGTCTTCTACCACTTTAGGAAATTGGAATTTCATTTCTTTGTTAAAAATATTTTTTTTCCAAGCATCATTTCTTAGTCTGAAGTCCTCAGAAGCTTCCATTTTTTGTAATCTGATGCACTACAACACTCATGTTGTGAAGATCTGAGTTTTAAAGATCCCCTCACGAAATGCACTATATTGCAAAAAGTATTCGATCACCTGCCTTAGCTCATATATGAGCTTAAGTGACATGCCATTCCTAATCCATAGGGCTCAATATGACGTTGCTCCACCCTTTGAAGCTAGAACAGCTTAAACTTTTTTGGCAAGGCTGTCCACAAGATTTAGGAGTGTATTAATGAGAATTTTTGTCCATTCTTCTAGAAGCATTTGTGAGGTCACACACTGATGTTGGACATTTTTAAATACTTTTTTTTTTTTTTTTTAACTATATGCGTTTTTACTCAAGCAGATCATTTAATTGCATTACTTTAGCTGTAGCACTTATTTTCTTCACCTTTAACAATTTCATTTGTGAAAATGGGAATTCATTTGTGAAATTAAAAAATATATAATTTTATTATATCTTTATATTCAACTTACTGTCATAACATCCTGTTTGAACACAAGTGGAAATTAGACATGTTGTCACTTGGATGCTTGCCCTTTATTATAAAAACCATTATTCTTAAAGCTCGTCATCATAAACCCTCAAAAAAAAGTTGTTTTTTTATTGTGAGATCAATTCATATGGTTGTTTATGCACATAAAGCTCAATTTCATTGCACCTTAAGTAAACTTTCTTTGTTTCTATTTAAATAATTAGGGAATTAATGATTTCAACTTCTTTCAATCCACAATAGTGAATACAGTGATAGTGTGCAAACTTGGTGTCTGCTATTAAGGGAGGTAAAACTTTCCCCAAACACATAGATAAACCTGAGTTTGTATCTGTCCATAGACTTTCCCATGTGCAAATAGCTACATTCCTGCAAATTAGTTAACAAAACATCTGCTTGAAACATGATGGGAACTGACTAAGACCTTCCTCTGGACCGACTCTGAGACATGCAAAATATTTAGCCATAAGACTGGTTGTTGTGTCCTGTTTGTCTCTGTTTATTAACAGTACGTCAGTATTATAAACAGTGCTTCAGTGTATTTCCTGATATTTATATCATTGGCACAGTTACAAAAGTACTGTAACTACTCTAAACTAAGTACTGTGTTAGCAGGAGTACAGGAACAGCTGGCAACAGGAGGGACTCTCTGGTTTTCTGACCTCACACTTCCAGACTCCACCTGGATAATTCCTGTGTGTTTGGGGCTCGTTAATCTGCTTATCACTGAGGTGCGAACAATGTTCAGCTTTATAGAGTGTAAAAATGAATTTCTTTGATGGGGTAGATGGGTGAGTTGGGTGGTAGGATACTAGATGGCCGGGTGGGTGGGTGGTTCATGTGAGTGATGGGATGGATTGGATGGCTGGTTCAGGCAAATGATGGGATGGATTGGATTGGATGGATGAGTGGGTGGTTGGATGGGAGGGTCGGGTGAGTAGATGTACAGGTGGATTCTCAGTTAATATTGTTGTATTTTTGCAGATATTTGCTTTGAGAAGGCTTGAATCTTCCAGGTTCCAGAAGTATGTGACCAATTTCATCAGAGGAATATCTCTGCTTATGATTCCTATATCTGCTACTGTTCCTTCTGTAAGTTAACCAGCAATGTTAGTTTGTGAGATTTGTCTTGGCACACCTTTTTCCTGAACAATGGAATCATAGTTACATTTCATAAAACCATGTGTGATGTAATACTTAGTTGCTAAGAACAAGTGTATGACAATTACCTACTTTATTTTTTAAGTATACTCAAAATTTTTAGCCATGTATATCATAGCTTAGCTAGTAGAATAACATTGGTGACATCCTAGCTTTACTAAATTTATAAATGACTTTATAAAATGCAGTATGATTTTCAACCACTTAAGTAAAGTATACAAAGCCTTACTGACATTATTTAAGCAAGACATTCTAAAGCAACATAGAAAAAATGAGAAAAGTGAACTGAGATTATCAAAAATAAAGAACATCAACCAATGCACCTTTGGTACTTTTGACTGGTGTATGGCAGTATACAATTCCTAGAGTGCTACACAATCAGAGAAGGCTCCTGAAGTTAAAGAATTCCTGGTAAGCCTTTACAGTGGGTGGTTTTTATAAAATATATTTGAGGCAACTACTAACTCTACTGACTGTCCTGCTGGAAATGTGTGAAAAGTAATCTGTAGCTCCCCATGCATGGGACAGCTAGAAAGGTTCATGTATAAGTCATGAATAAACAAAGATTGATAAAGTAGGAGAATTCAAGGGGGTTGCATATGTAGGAGCATGTGCATGATCTAGGAGTCTGTCTATAGCCCCTTTTATAAAAGGATATTGGTGATGATTCTGATGCTCCCCCTTTTTAAGTACATAAAATGAATGAATTTGCAATAGTTCTACCATTATATAAAAGAGATTAAAGTGACAGAAGGGTGGGAGAACTCAGACACATTCTTGATGCAATAACTCTATGTACCGTGATATTCATTCACCTTTATCTAACAATATCCTTAAAATGCCAACGCCATCCTATCTTGTATCCCATACAGGAGCCATCAGCCCAGGTTTCAAACACTTCTATATCTGCATACCAGTTCCATTTCTTTCTTTTTGCTGTAGATAAAAATCTACCACCGTTAGCAAAGCTAGTGCTCTGTTGTGTCTTCCTCCACAGACGTAATAGACATAAACACCAGATACTTACATGCTTTGTACCTTTCACCATTAAAGTGGAGGTTTTCTAATATTTAACCAGATTGTTAATACTTGGGTCATCTGTACATGTTATTAGTGATCCTGAAATTTTACATACCGAGGTCCCAATGTACAGCTAGTGAATATGTTTACTGCTGGGATACAGATCAGTCTGATCTCCAGACTCAGACATAATCTGATAATGGAGGGTCTACATACAATAGGTCAGTTAGTAAGGAAAATTGCTTTTTGTAACATTCTATGGAAAACATCACGTTTTACCCTCATCTGTTTGGAATTTGGAAAAGCTGCACGTGAGAAAATATCTGATTGGCAGAATTACATTTCTGTCTTTTTAAACGGCTTTTGTTGATTGCAAAGGGAATTAAAAATAGAATTACTGCATGTTGGCTGGTGTAATGTCAAATTGTCTGAAAATGCAGCGTAATTCACTGTTGAATCTTTCTGGTTTTGGTGTGAGCTAACATCGTCTATGTTTTTGTTAATGTAATTTATGTATTAAATGCCACGCATTTCCAAATTGCAAAATGTTATGTAAAGGTTTTCATTGGCTGCAAAGTTGACTGACCTCACATTAATAACATTGGTTTTAAAATTCTATTATACTTCTTAAACTTATACAATAAATACGTAGTATTTGCGGGTTCACTTATTTTACCATATAAATATAATTTTATAAACATAAAGCAATATTCCAGAAGGTTGGGATATATTCAATATATGGTTTTACTTACACTTTACTCTGCTACACTGCTGTTTTAAGCTACATTGGTATAGCACAGTAATCAAAGTATTTATTGATTTTATTTTTTTCATTTTCATACAATATACTGACCGTCTGTGTAAACGATTTGCTGAGATTTAAAACATGGTGTTTTTCTCATGTATATAATTCCGTCTGGTTTTTTTTTTTGTATTTTTTTTATAGTCCCTGGCACTGTACTGGCTGAGTTCCAGCTGCGTTGGTTTGGGTCACAACCTCCTCATGCGTTCTCCACGATTCCGTACTCTTTGCAGAATCCCACCTACACGATCAGACTCTGATACACCCTACAAAGACATTGTGGCGGCCTTCGTCTCAAAATTTACTAAATAAATTAAAACAATCGGTTTTCAATTATGATTTTAAAGTACATATCTGTGTAAATAATTTTCACTATAGATTCTGAACTGTGCTTTCAAAGTTAATTGTTGTTTAAATATGGTGTTTCTGAGAACTGGAGAATAAGACACCTAATGTGAAATTGATATTTTGTAAAAGTATCTGTCACATGTCCAGACACAATGAGCATTGGAGAGAGGACTTGCTAGACCCAAATAGCAATTTTATTCATAACCTTTTCAGCAGAAATAACAGACAACATAACTTTTTTCACTCCAGCTTTCTGAATCTAACCTTTTTTAGTCCCCGTTTAAATCTATGACCCTGGCCACTTTTTCAAAGCTCTTTTCAAAACACAGCTCTGCCTCCACAGTATCATTACATAAAGAAAAAATGTCACATGCCAGTACCATTTACACATTATATTAAAGCTGATGTATCATGCCAACAAGCCCTTGCTTTTGTCATTAATGCTGAAATTGCCCACAGACCATTAGCCGAAGCTCCATCAGGTGCATTCCCATCCATCCATCTTCTGCTTTATCCTCTACTAGGGTCGCGGGGGTTTCCCTATGCCCATCCAGGGGAAAACGTTTTGGGCGCTGGGCAAATACACCCAGGATAGGGCACATTCTATCGCTGGGCACACACTCACTCACACAGACACAAACACACTCTATATGGGGTAATTTTGGAGAATTCAATTGACCTTAATCCATGTTTTTGGACTGTGGGAGGAAACCGGAGAACCCGGAGGAAACCCACATGGACATGGGGAGAATATGGAAAATCCACCCAGATTGGGATTCGAACCGGGAATGCCTAGCGCTGAAAGGCAAATGTGCTAACCACTAAGCCACCATGCCTCCCATCAGGTGCATTTATTAACTTTAATTACCCTCTATTGCCTATTGTACTTCCCCGGAACCTTGGGCGTTCCTCTATGCCCCTGCCACACACAGTCAACTATTTTAATTTGTGTAAATTTTAATTGTTTTACTTTTTCCATACCTAAAGGTAATAGTTGACCACTGGGTGACTCACTAGGGTAATAAACCTACCTGGTACAATCCTTTATTTGTGGATTTTGCAAAAGGTCACTTATATTAATGCATCTAAACATGTAACAGATTTTATTATTATTTTGATCATTGTAGCATATAGCTCATGAAAGCCAGCATCTGAAATTATGCATGCTCTAAATATGCTGTCACTTATTCACAGATCCCCAAAGGACTGGAATTTTAGACATGCCTGCTCTGCTGGCAAATTCTGTAATAACAATGACACTGCAATGCACGTGTACACAATGTTTTATTTTCCAACTGTGACAATATAAATTCAGTACCGACCTTATGCATAAAATATGTGAACACTGCTAGCATGTGCTTAATAAATTAAAACTTAGCATTGCCAGTGTTTTAAGAATGCCATCAGTTCATATTTACCATATAAAGTAATGGGATGCTGACTTCATGTTCAAAAGTCTATGAAGGAAGAATGGTAGACCACAGACTTTGTTTGTAAATCATAATATCAAATTGTATAACTGGAATGTTAATTGAAAAATCAAAACTGCACAAGTAACAAAGCTAACTGCAACTTTAAGGAAATTATCAGTCTATTAAAGTAATCTGAGAGAGCTTTATTAGGAGCGGACTGATGATGATATCAGTGCATAAAGTGTCGCCTCACACAGCCATCGCCGTGGAAACTGTCATATCCCTTCAAATAAAGCTACTCCTGAACCTAACACAAGGTGAGAAGCATCTTACCAGGGCTAAGGTAAAAGAAACTGAGTTATATTTAATAAATAAAAGTAAGTTTTCATTTGGAAACCAAACTTTAGAGAAAGAGTAGAGAGGAACAAGTATCCTTAATTTTGTAGAATACTCATCCATGTCATTTCTAATGTTCGCCTTCAGAGTCAGAGATAACTAAAACTAATGTGTAAATGTTTTAAAAATCTGATTTGCAGTCCTGTTAGGATGTTACTGCAAAGACGATTAACACATTCCTACAGGAAATCAAAATTATTTTCACCAATTTAATGACTGAACTGAATTATTTTGTCTATTTTTGAGTTAACGCACCTGTTTTTTTCAATGGGCACCCTGAATATATACATAATCTGTGCATTGTTATTGTTCTTACATTGTTATCACTGCCCAGCCACTCAAAGAGGATGAAACACGCTTCCTTTAAAAACAATACAAAAAAAACAAAACAAAACAGGAATTTCCTTTCTTGCCATTGCGGCTTTAGCTTGCTCTTTGGTTCAGGCTGAGAACATCCTAAAATTGCTTAGAGACTATATACTATCATGAAATGTGCTATATGAATGCAAGGTGTGTAGTTTCCAAGTTCTGTTATGGTTTGGGGTGTAAAGTCATCTGCTGGTGTTGGTCCACTATTTAGTCTAAAGTCAAAACACAGCCATGTTTCAGACATTAGGGCACTTCATGCATTCTGTTGACTAGTTGGCAGTTTTCATATTTGGTAAAATATACAGCTTCAGAGCCCAGAGTGCGTGTTAGTAAATATGTGTAGGGATATGTTTGTGTGCTGTGTGTGTGTGTGTGTGAATGTGTGTTTGTGCATGTGTGGGTGTATGTGTGTGTTTGTACATGTGTATATGTGTCATTTATATGTGTGTGTTTGTGCATGTGTGTATGCATATGTTTTTGTGTTTGTGTGTGTCTTTGTGTGGGACTGTGCATGTGTGTGTTTATGCATATGTGTGTGTTCTCACAAGTTTCTGCGTGTGCAGGTGAATGTGTGTGTTTGCATGTGTGTTTTTATGTTCGTGTTTGCGTGTGAAAGTGTGTTTGTGCGTGTGTGTATGCATATTAGAGCTGTGCGATACCAAGAATTTTGGTATCGATCCGATACCAAGTAAATACAGGGCCAATATCGCGATATTCGATACCGATACTTTTTAATATTTAGGGTTCATTGATCCAAAAGACCTAGTATAGAATTTCGCCAAACATTGTAGGTGACAACAAAATAATGTATCCCAATCAACATCTTTGTTTAGAAACAATGGAACAGTAATAAAACAAAGTTTGCTTTAACGTGAGGAAAATATATATTTTTGAGGTACAAAAGGAGAAACGACAATACAAATATAAAGTAAAAATACTCCCCTCACTAGACAGTTTTTTCTTTCTTTGTTTCTTTTTTTCAAATAGAATTGTTCTTAGGCAAAACAATAAAAAAGGAATTTTCACACACAAAAAACTTCGATATCGATATTTTTACGCAAGTATTGTTCAATACCAATACCAGCGTTGGTATCGATATTATCGATATTTGTATCGATCCGCACAGCTCTAATGCATATGTATGTGTGGTGTGGGTCTGTGTGTATGCATATGTTTGTGTGCTGTGTGTGTCTGAATGTGTGTGTGTTTGTGTTTGTATGTGTGTATGTTTGTATATGTGTGTGTGTGAGAGAGTGAGTGAGAGAGAGAGTTTAAATGAGGAGTGTGTTGATGAAGCTGAAACTCAGGGCGGAGCTCGGGTCAGTTCTCTCCGGTTTTGGAGCCGCTGGTTACACAAGCACAGACTCCAGCACAGCGCGCGTTTCGCTTTTGGATGCTCCATTAAGACACCTAAAGACATGCTGTTCTTTCTGATCATGGCTCTGACTCCGGCGCTGGCCGCTGCCGCCCTCCGGGTGCCGCGCTCCTGCGGTGCCTGCGACCCCGCCTCGTGCCCCGCGCTCCCGGCCGCCGGCTGCGCGCTGCGCGTGCTGGATGCGTGCGGGTGCTGTGAGCTGTGCGCCGCCGGATCGGGGGAGCCGTGCGGGGTGAAGGGCGGCGCTGCGCCACGCTGCGCCGCGGGGATGGAGTGCGTCAAAGTCCAGAACGGCAAGAGGACGCACGTTAAGAGAAAGGACGAGACCGGCGTGTGCGAATGCAAAGCTGGCAACTATGAGGTGTGCGGCACGGACCTGCTGGAATACCGAAGTGTGTGCGACCTGAGGGCGGCAAGTGCAATGGCAGAACGCGCGCACAAGGCTGCCGTTAAAGTGCTGAGCAAGGGCAAGTGCGCGCGAGGTGAGTGGATGAGTACAGGACGAAAACACCTTTAAACAACTTACATTTACATTTGGTCATTTTGCAGACAATTTTATCCAATGGGGGTCCCCATGCCCATCCAAGGGAGAACGTTTCGGGCGCTGGGCAAATACACCCAGGACAGGGCGCCAATCTATCGCTGGGCACACACTCACTCACCCAGACACACACACAGACACACTCTATATGAAGCAATTTGGAGAACTCATTGACTTGATCCATGTTTTTGAACTGTGGGAGGAAACCGCAGAACCCGGAGGAAACCCACGAGGACATGGGGAGAACATGGAAACTCCACCCAGATGGGGATTCGAACCAGGAATTCCGCTGAGAGGTGAACGTGCTAACCACTAAGCCACCGTGCCCAAAGCGACTTAAATATCCCAACTTGGTGTGTGTGTGTGTGTGTGTGTGTGTGACTAAAAAAAGCTGTCCACTAAATTAACAAATATCTACTGGAGATTATATGATGTCTCATTTTAAGATGCCTCCACCCTTTGCAACAGACACAGTTTTCACTCTTTCTACAACTTTTTGGAGAATGTCAGCCAGAATTATTTCCCATTCATCCAGACGAGCATTTGTTATGACAGACACAATTGCAGGATGTCAGGGCATAGCTTACAAAGTTGGCCACCCCAAACTCACCCAGCCAAGGTTCTGTTGGACCTTGATGGACTACAGTTGATGAAATGGAAATACATCTTTTCCAAACAGTTACACTCACAGTTATAAGCATACAGACGTACAAAAATGCAAGTTCTCGTAGTCACAGGCCACTTTATTGAAGGTGAAGCACTGAGGTGTTGGTGGTGTATTATTGTGTGTGCGGCTGCTGGAGTTAATAACACGTTTTCCACTCACTGTATACTGGATTAAAACATATCTAACCTATTGCCCCATCTTTTATATGTAAAAGCATGGGTCGTAGCTCAGCTGATTTGGAGTGGCCAACTTTGTAAGCTATGCCCTGACATCCTGCAATTGTGTCTGGGGGGGGGGGGGGGTATGAATATGAACTGATGGCATGCTAAAAACACTAACAATGATCAGTTTTAATTTATTATGCACATGCTGGCAGTGTCTACATATTTAAGGCATAAAGTCAGTACTGAATTTATATTGTCAAACAGTGTGTGCATGTGCAATGCAGTGTAGCTGGAGGTAATTTTTTTTTAGAGAATTTGCCACCAGAGCAGGCATGTCTAAAATTCCAGTCCTGTAAGGATTTGCATTTGTGAATAAGTGACAGGATTACAGAATTATAGCATGCTCTAAAGAACATAGCCCTAGTGTAATTCTAAGCCTGATCCAAAATTCATTCATGCATGGATTGGCACTGTGTATATGACATTCCTCTTTGACATGAGTTTTCATCACTCTTACACTCTCATCAGAGGCGTGCTGAATCCTGTATTTTGATTCCTGTTAGTATAAGTTTGCACTCACTCTAAACTGGCACATTGTTTTTTTAATACTCAGGAAAACCACGTCAATTCACAGAAGTTATCTACATTTATTTTATTTTGAAAATTTTAATGGAGCTGAAGGCATTGCCTTGTGTAGGCATACTGGGGTCAGGGACTCTTAACTGGTCTCAGTCTGGGACCCAGATTTTCTCATAGAGTATTAAGTTTAGTTTGTTTTTTAACAAATTTATAAAAAAAAATAAAAAACACATTTAAACATGCAGACACATGCAAAGTGATTTAAAGAGCATCCATCCATCCATTCATTATCTTCCGCTTAATTCTCCACTAGGGTCGCAGGGGGTTCCCCATGCCCATCCAGGGTAGAACGTTTTTGGCGCTGGGCAGAAACACCCAGGACAGGGTGCCAATCCAGCACTCACACAGACCCACACACAAACACACTCAATATGGGGCAATTTGGACCATTCAATTGACCTTTATCCATGTTTTTGGACTGTGGGAGGAAACCAGAGAACCTAGAAGAAACCTTCATGGAGGAAACCCACGTGGATATGGGAAGAACATGGAAACTCCCCCCAGATTCCAACCGGAAATCCCTAGCACCGAGAGGTGAACCAAGCCACCGTGCGGCTGATTTAAAGAGCAATTAAATTAAATAAAAAAAATAAAAAAAATAAACCTGTCCTCAATTAACGAAAATCCACATTTCAAATAATTCTAGTTATATTTGCGTTCTGCCATTTTGCCTCTGAACATCACTTGCTGTCTTTTTTATTTTTTTTCAATATCTTGGTCTTTTGGGTCGCAATCTGGTTCATGTTCATGACTCTGGATCATGTACATGTACAGTCAGGTGTATACACAAAAGGGCCTTCTAAATCTGTTGTCACTACATTGGAAACATTGGAGTAAGCTCAAATCTTGCAATGAGAAGTCATGTACTTTTAGTTGATGGATTTTAGATTAACATTTTAAGTAAACATATTCATAAAAATAAATTCTAACCATAGTATGATTTATTATACAACAATCTAAGTTCCTAGTTACTTTATCTAATTATCCAGCCATCTCTTATCCTTAAATATACATCTTTCGTTTTTACTTTCTTATTTCAGCTCCCAAAATCATTACTGCTCCAGGTGAAGTGTGGAATGTGACTGGTGCTCAGGTGTACCTCAGTTGTGAGGCAACTGGCTTCCCAACTCCTGTTCTCACCTGGAGGAAGGTATGCTTAAGAGGTTGTTTTGGCATGTATCAAACACATACCCCTGTAGTTCACAATAAAACTCCTCTTGTTTTTTCATGGTATTCTTGATTTAGCAGCATTTACACAACAAATGTTTTTTCACATTCAACTTACAAATCAACACAAAGGTCACAAAGCACAGGGATTGACATTTTGTCTGAAATGTCAAAAATGGTAAATATGTTTTTTTGGAGTTGAGGACGTGAAAGCATAAAACAATTGAGCAGGAGATGAAACACTTCCTTCAAACCCCTCCCATATTTTCCATCTGTATTGTTTCTGAATTATGTTATTAATAGTTTTGTGCATTCCTTTATGTAGCCTTGACTATAAAACACACAGACATTCCATTCATTTATGGGCATGTTCATGTGACCGTTATTAATACTTACCTTAGCCTGACTCTAAATATATCCTTTCTAAAATCTCAAACCTTAAGGGCCTTGCTCAAGGACCCACACAGGTAACTTCAGTAAACTTGGGATTTAAAACCCCAATCTTTAAAGTAATAGAGCCAAACCCTAACCACTGAGCTATCCTATAAACACCTATAAAATATTCATTAAAGCAACACACTTTCTAATAATGATACTTGCAACTAACAGTTTTAAGTCTTAGTCTTAGTTTTTGAATAGAAATTGTTCAGAATGATTGACCAAAAGTCACTAAAAAGTTTGTGTTCTAATATGTAAATGTCTAATGGTCTCATCCCATATTAAAATTGTTGCAGTTAGTTACTTTCTATCCTATTTCCTAGATCAGCAACGATAAAAAGGAGTCCCTGCTCCTGCCTGGAGATCAAAGTAATTTGGCAGTACAGGTACGCGGTGGTCCTGAGAAACACGAGGTTACTGGCTGGGTTCTGGTAAGTGCACGACTCTTAGTCTTGCTATTTAAACAATTTATTGCTATTAGCATTGTTTTTGTTGTAAATAAATCTGTAAAAGTATTTATAAATTTTAATTAAAACTTTGTGTTAAATGTAGCCATTAATATAGCTATGAAGCAAAACATAAGTGTAAGCAATATAAGAAAAAAAAAAATCCAGCACACCGGCGCATCTTACATTGACATAGCATGTGATCCTCACAACCAATATCATACTTCCTAGCCGCTCCAAAGTGCCTATGGGGGATAGCCGCCCATCCACTATAGCCTCAAAAACCAGCCAAAGAAGCCACTTCAGGTTACCCAACACACTTACTACAATGCATCCGCACCATTAAATCCCTGTCCTTCAGAGCCGCTCCAAAGTCATCAGTGCCTGTGGTGTCTGCCTGCCAGCTGCTGTAGCGTCAAAAAACAGCAGAAGAAAGCAAACACAGGATTGGAAATGAAAGCCGTGCTCTACGTATGCAAAAAAAGTGCCCAACAACCCGTTAATTTGTGATAAATGTCCCAGCCCTGATTGCTAGGCACCACTCGCGGCTGAGAACAATGTCCAATCTCTTGAATGCTAGGCGCCACTGTTGTACACTGATGTATCAAAGTGAAATATATAAATAAGGGAATTTACACAGTGTGTATAAAAGTGTAGATTAGGCCAGCTCATTTATTATAGTCGCTTTGAATAAAAGTGTCTGCTAAATGACTAAATGTAAATGTAGATGGAATATATAGTTTTTCTTTTCCTATAGATTTTTCCATTGACTAAGAATGAAGCAGGTAATTATGAGTGCCATGTCAGTAACTCCAAAGGTGAAGACTCTGCCATTGGCAGCATCAGTGTGGTGGACTCTTTCAGTGACATTCCAAATAAGAATTGTAAGTTGATTCTCTTTTCTTCAAATTATAAATATTTAGCTGAGATGTGATGATGAACAGCTTCACAAGAAATAAATTAATATGAGTTCTTAAATAAAATTGGATATCAATGTTTATAAAGGCTGTTTTTTTAAATCAAGTTACATGCTAATTTCTTAATAATATAATGCTAATGATAGGCAAAAAAGATGAGTGTTAAAAGTGCACAAATTACAGAAATGAGTTTATATATTTAGACATTGCTAAGGTTAAGGTTTTACAGATTATCCACTAAATAATTATACAGTTTTATAAATACACCCATTCACGAATAAATTATGACAAAATTAAGCAGGATTTTTTTAATCCATTCAGATAAACACTATTATTATTTAATTATGATACCATTAAGAATAATACATACCATTATGATAACTTTTTTTTTTTAAATGCAATCGTTTAGGAGTTTTCATGTGTCCACCATGTGCAGAGTATGCATTTAAGTATTCAACTATAAGTGATTTCATTAATAGCTCAATGAGGATAACAATTCATTAATTTAAAATAAATAAAGCAATCTGAAACTATTAATGCTGTAGAACAAATATAATGATGCGGCACGGTGGCTTAGTGGTTAGCACGTTCGCCTCTCAGCGCTAGGGATTCCCGGTTCGAATCCCCATCTGGGTGGAGTTTCCATGTTCTCCCCGTGTCTGCATAGGTTTCCTCCGGGTTCTCCGGTTTCCTCCCACAGTCCAAAAACATGGATCAAGTCAATTGAATTCTCAAAATTGCCCCATATAGAGTGTGTTTGTGTGAGTGAGTGTGTGCCCAGCGATGGATTGGCGCCCTGTCCTGGGTCTATCTGCCCAGCGCCCGAGACGTTCTCCCCTGGATGGGCATCGGGAACCTCACCGCGACCCTAGTAGAGGATGAAGCGGGAGATAATGAATGAATGAACAAATATAATGATATGATTTTTTAAATATGTACTGGTCTAGCCTTGAAAAAAAACATGAACTTCAGTCCACTGCCCTGTGGGTGTGTCTTTCCCCTGGCTGCCACTCATCAGCACTCACACTGGCACTGTCTGAATCTGTGTCACTTTACTCTTATGATATCTCTTCTACTATTTTGTAGGACATTATATCACAGGCCACTTTAAGTTAAACAAAAAAGGGATGATAGAGAATGATAACACTACAGTACTTATATAAACAATAAATCTAATATGAATAAATAGCCATTCATTCCACATAACCACATAAAACAAAAACAATCTTATTACTAAACTTTGCAACATAAAGAACTGGGCCTACAGTCATCACCAACAATTCCATGTGTTTAGTCATTTTGCACCACTGTTAATATTTGCGCTGCTTTTAGTTGCACAACTTTCCTTATTTGCAGTAAATAACCACTGATCTCAACCATGACATTAGACACTTTACTTTTAATCTGTAAAACCACCTCACTGTGGGTTTGAGGAAATGTAATTTTATTACTGTGTATGTCCTGTACATATTCAGTCTGACAATAAAGCTAACTTTGACTTTGATAGGATTTTGCATTTAAAGCACTGGAAATTGCAAAAAAAAGAAAGAAACTAAAATATTTTGGTTTACAAAAAAAATCATACTCATAGTATATTTTCAAAATATGGAGGCATGTGGTTAATTGTAAATTACTGCTTCCAGAAAATCAATATTGGACAACACAGCAGTTATATTGCTCCTTATATATTACTTTTGTGCTTAAATTTCATTTACCAGCAAAGATCCTTTTTTTTTTGAAGAAGGACTTTACAGATATTCCTGAAGCAGATGAAGTTCCTGAGCTTTCGTCAGCCATTT
This sequence comes from Corydoras sp. C115, assembly GCA_019802505.1. Classification (NCBI taxonomy): domain Eukaryota; kingdom Metazoa; phylum Chordata; class Actinopteri; order Siluriformes; family Callichthyidae; genus Corydoras; species Corydoras sp. C115. Next base: position 295,896 of record JAFMOC010000015.1, on the reverse strand, counting down.
TGTTTTACCTTATGGCTTATTGCCATTGCAATTAGTGGCCACTTGGTGGCACTATACAGGTTTGCTTAGTAATGCCTTCATACAAGGCCATCATGCATTCATTCATCCATCCATAACCTTCTACTTAATTCTATAATGAGGTCACGGGGTATTCTCCATGCTTCTCCAGGGGAGAATGTTTTGGGCATTGAGCAGATACACCCAGGACAGGGCAGCAATCTATTAATGGCACAGACTCAATTACACACAGAAACACAAACAAATACACACTATATAGAGTCAATTCATAGCAGCCAATTAACCTTGAATCCATGTTTTTGGACTGTGGGAGGAAACCAGAGAACCCGGAAAAAACCCACGCAGACAATAGGAGAACATGGAAACTCCACCCAAATCAGGATTCCAATATGGCTTGTGGAAACGATGCAAAACAGCAAATGTGTGCTGCAAACGAAGTTAAAGGCGATCCAATAAAATATTAGTGAGTGGCCTTTATTTTGACCAGGCAGTGGTATATCAGTGACATCTGTAGTATATCACAGTATATCTGTGACATCTGTAGGAAGGAAATAGATCAAGCCAGGGTGAAATATATTTCAGATGCTTAGCTTGCTAAACATCTGTTTGCATTTTAACACATGTTTACTTACTTGTGTAATGTGGAAGGAAACTGCCCCCCCCCAAAAAAAAAAAAAAAAAAATCACATGAAAATGTCAACAAAGTGTAATATTCATTCAAAATAGTTAGATGATACGATTTTAATATTAGTCGGGTTTCCAATTATCAAGTTAATAGAGAACATATTGCAAGCAGGTTTGTGCTGCCTGTTAACATTCTTGTGCTTGTCTGCTTATGTCTGCTGATGTAGACACGTTTTTCAATGAACCCAGGATAAAAGAAGTAGTTTTATTGACCACAGAAGGATATGATTATTCATCAATTTATAAATAGTTTACGAAGATTATGGCTTTTCCTGTATTTTCTTCAAGACTGTTAGCATGTTCCCAACCCTTTTAAAGCATTCTGTAACATACACGGCAAGAAATAAGTCTCATAATATAGTGTTTTTCAAGTTTAAATAACAACTGAGTATTCACTTTTAAACATTAACATCATATTAGTGCATATATATATATATATATATATATATATATATATATATATATATATATATATATATATATATATATGCATGCATATTAGAAACCAGGAATGCAACAGAAAGAGAAAATGGCCTAATATAGTATTATGTTAATAGTAGAGTAATAATTATTTTGTTAGGAAATGGCAAATTATAATATTTATTCTGTCAAGACTACTTTTTCTAATTTTTAAATGCCTATAATTTTAAATAAAATGTACAAATCTGTGTGTTTTTTTTGTAGTGGTCAAGGAGAGTGAATTGTAAAGAACAGGTGCTGCATCTTCCTTGACGCAACCTAAGATGGAATTGGGATCAGCATCACTTCATAGCTATGACCCCGGCACCCCCACAGAAACCTTATCTATATCACAGCAACTTATCATTTCAAAGAGGAGACTTTGATACTCCCAGATCAGATTAAGAAAAACGTGCAAGTACACTGGCATGCAGACATGAGCTTATCTTATGCCTTTTCTTGTCTACATTTACATAATGTACTCAAGGCTCTCTCAGTGCAAAAAGAACATGCTTCATTACATTATCTTTAGCACGTTGTGGCTGGCTGGTCACGTCTTAGAGACTGGAATCCTGTAAGTAGAAGGCAGCATTTTAGAGGATTGGATGTTATGAATTTCACTCAAGTGATTTAATGTGGGATTTAGATATGAAATGTAAAAGATATGTTAAACAGAGGTTTTCATTTTCTTTCTTTGGAATAAAAATCTATTTGTGTTTTGTTTAAAAGAAAAAAAAACACTAATGCACATGTTCAAATTTTTCCGTTCATTTTTACTAATAAAGTGTTTGTATGGTGATGATGTTCTAATGATTCTAATAACTTTTCTTTATTAATTAATTTGAATTTAAGAGGAATTTGGAATAAAGTATTAAGTGTATAGTTCAAAGAACATCCACAGTGATGAGGCATCAAAATGTTCCAGAATAGAATGTCCATGAGTACAGGCAAAATGTTTTCAACTTATTTTGAGATATTATTAAGTATATTCTTATTACTGTCACACATATTATAAAACTTAAGACCCAGATTTTAAAACAGTTTTTATTTAAATCTACAAACAAAACAAAACAAAAACACTGTCCAGAGATTTCATCCACAACGTATATGCATGAAAATAACACAATTTGACAGATTAAGCATTAAACAGGTGCAAAATCATTGTGTCCATTCAGAGCTGCATTCTTCTCGGTCTACATGCTCTTTATGTGGTCATCATCCGTGGGGCGATGCTCATAGACATCAGCTCCTGGAAGAGAAGCTTGCATGCGTATGGGAGCCGGACCAGAGAGATCTGAAACACAAAAGACTTGGGTTACACACCAAAAACGACTCTGCTCTTTTCCTGACGTCAACTGTCAGCTGTGGACTTTGTAAAGGAACTTTGTAAAGAGCACACCTGAGTTTTGTTGCGGCAGCCTCTGCACTCATAGGTGTGTGTGCGTGTATTGGCGATGGCCATGAGTCCACACAGGTTACACACGTGCACTTGGTAGGGATCAGAAGCTTCAAACAACCGTTCCCTCAAGAACTGGGCAGCACCGTGAGCAATCTGACAATCTCGCTCCATCTCTCCAAAACGCAGACCGCCATCACTGTAGCACACATCAAATAATGTAGATTTACTTAACATTCTGTTCCAAATATTACTGAATGTTAATAATTAACACATCACTGTTGTGATCTTATTGCTAAAAGTATTATACTGGATTCTAAGTCAGAGCTGTGTAACTATTTACTATTTCATCACTCTGTCTGTTACCATTTTTGATTTAATAGCGTAATAAATGATGACAGGAAACGATGAGTGACTTAATCGGTCATCTGGTCAGATCTATTTCACTTTCTTTTAGTGGATGTAATTAAAGACAGTGCTTGTGGATGACAGGAGTTGGACAGTCTTAATAAGCCCTATCTTTTTTATATTGCAGTCCATTTTTTTCTTTGAAACTCAATCCATTTTAACAAGCGAGTCATATAAGGTTTGTAATTCCAAAGAAAGTAATTCTCTGTCCACACACACCACATTTTACATTACTTTTATATAATTACACACCACATATAACATACATAGAATTGAAATAAATTTAATATAAATTTAAATACATTAACCTGATTATTACTAAACACACCATACATACACAACCTAATTGCTCCATATAGAGTGTGTGTGAGTGAAAAGGCCTAGCGATAGATTGGCACCCTGTTCTGGGTGTATATGCCCATGGCCAGAAATGTTCTCTGTGTGTGTGTGTGTGTGTGTGTGTATATATACACACACACTGTATACACACACATACATACAGTGTGTGTATATATATATTCATTCATTCATTATCTCCCACTTTATCCTCTAGTAGGGTCGCGGTGGGGTTCCCCATGCCCATCCAGGGGAAAACGTTATGGGCGCTGGACAGGGCGCCAATCCATCGCTGGGTACACACTCACACACACACACTCTATATGGGGCAATTTGGAGGATTCAATTAACTTGATCCATGTTTTTGGACTGTGGGAGGAAACCGGAGAACCCAGAGAAAACCCACGCGGACACGGGAATAATATGGAAACCCCACCCAGATCGGAAATCCCTAGTGCTGAGAGGTGAACGTGCTAACCACTAAGCCACCGTGCCGGCGTGTGTGTGTGTATGTGTATATATATATACAGTTGTGATCAAATTTATTCAACCCCCACTGAAATAAAGTGTTTTGGCCAGTTTGACATTGATTTGGATCATTTCAGTCATCTTATTTACAATTATATCAAAGAGGCACTTATAAATTAGACAAATATAACATAATATTTATGATGGAATAACCACAAATGTCTTTACTGTGCTCACATCATTATCAGTTTTATTCAACCCCCTAGTGACATTATTTTTTAGTACTTAGTACAACATCCTTTTCCAGTTATGACAGCTTTCAAGCGTGAAGCATAGCTTGACACAAGTGTCTTGCAGCGACCTATGGGTATCTTAGCCCATTCTTCATGGGCAAAAGCCTCCAGTTCAGTCACATTCTTAGGCTTGCGCACTGCAACTGCCTTCTTTAGGTCCCACCAGAGGTTCTCAATTGGATTTAAGTCTGGTGATTGCGATGGCCACTCTAGAATGTTCCAGCCTTTCATGTTCAACCATGCTCTAGTGGACTTGGATGTGTGCTTCGAATCATTGTCCTGTTGGAAGGTCCAACGTCTCCCAAGCCGCAGGTTTGTGACTGACTCCATCACATTTTCCTCCAAGATCTCCTGGTACTGAAGGGAATTCATGGTACCCTGCACACGTTGAAGCTTTCCTGTACCATTAGAAGCAAAACAGCCCCAAAGCATAATTGACCCCCCGCCATGCTTCACAGTAGGCAAGGTGTTCTTTTGTTCATAAGCCTGGTTCTTCCTCCTCCAAACATAGCGCTGGTCCATTGTCCCAAACAGTTCTAATTTAGTTTCATCTGACCACAGTACACTGTCCCAAAACCTTTGTGGCTTGTCCACATGACTTTTGGCATACTGCAGTCGACTTTTCTTGTTCTTTGGAGTCAGCAAGGGGGTGCGCCTGGGAGTTCTGGCATGGAGGTCTTCGTTATGCAGTGCGCGCCTTATTGTCTGAGCTGAAACTTCAGTGCCCACATCTGACAGGTCTTTTTTCAGTTCCTTAGCAGTCACGCGGGGATTTTTCTCCACATTACGCTTCAGGTAGCGCACAGCAGTCGCGGTCAGGATCTTCTTTCTGCCACGACCAGGTAACGTTTCCACTGTGCCCTTTAACTTGAACTTGCGAATGATACTTCCGATAGTGTCTCTTGGAATATTTAACAACTTCGCAATCTTTTTATATCCATTGCCAGTCTTGTGAAGAGCAATAACCTCTTCTCTTGTCTTCTGGGACCATTCTCTTGCCTTCACCATGCTTGTAAACACACCAGTAGATGTCTAGAAGGAGCTGAGTATCACAGTCCTTTTAAATCTGCCTAATTGGTGCTTATCATGCTTGATTGCTGCTCGTTGACATCCACAGGTGTTTTCAATACCTGATTGAAAACACTGGAATGAACCTCTGTTCTTATGAGTGGTAGTTGTAAAGGGGTTGAATAATTGTGTCAATGAAGAAATCACAAAAAGGCCATTTAATACTTTATGACAAAAACAATTGATGCTATCTTAGTTGCATTTAGTTCTTTAACAAGTCCTTGTAAGATTTCATTATGAACACAATTACAAATGTGCACTGAATTCCATAAAACCCTTCGCAGCATTGGGGGTTGAATAAATTTGATCACAACTGTATATACACACACACACATACATACATTGTGATATATATAAAAAAAAAAAAAAAAAAAAAAAAAAAAAATATATATATATATATATATATATATATATATATATATATATATATATATATATAATATATATATATATATATAAAATAAACTATATAACTTGGATACCCAGCACTGAGAGGCAAATGTGCTAATCACCAAGAGTCACTGTCTCTCACCGTCTCACAGTCACCAAGTCACCATCTCTCTCTCTCTCTCTCTCTCTCCCTATCTAATATTAAAGTTTTATATGCAATATTTTAATTTATAGACATGTTTAATGTAAAAATGTTAATTATTAATTTAAATCTACAGCCAAAACCAGAAAGATTAAAATGGGCTTTGGGAGCGTTTTTTCGTTCAGTGCACATTTCATTTTGAATTGCAGATACATTTTGAATCAGCAAATGTATAATAGTAGTAGTAATAATTAGCTGATTCCCCAATCCACAGACTATCAACTTATCCTATCCTAAGTTTATGCTTCTGTGCTTTCATGAACAATAGCAAGTGTCTGCTTTTATATTACAAAAACAATTAAACAACTGTATTAAGTAACATGAACATTACATCTTTAACCGATTTTCATCTTAGGTTTTCTCTCACCAGTCTTTAAAAAGTGCTTCAATCTTACCAACAATAAAATATGTTAATAGTTTCAATTATCTTTTTTTTTGTTGCTGCCATAGTCTGTAATTGCCACACTTTGACTTACCGTGATCTGCCCTCCATGGGCTGTCTGTTAAGAATCTGAACAGGGCCTCTTGCCCTTGAGTGGATCTTATCATCTACCATGTGCTTTAGTCGTTGGTAGTAAGTTGGACCCAAGAAGATCTGAGAGGTCAGTTTTCGACCTGTAAAACCATTATACAGCACCTACAAACAAGGAGAAGGAAAAACAAAAACATGTGTTGTAACATATAGGAACTCATTGAGATTGGCTTTAGGTCTGAATCAAGAGCATCACATAAAAATGTTTATTACAAACAATTAAAAAAAAATGTAATTCAAAACCCAGAAGGTCACTGATGAAAACGCTCACTCAAAAATCCATCTAAACAAAATCTAGTTTAAAAGTGATAAAACTTTCATAAAAAGTTGTGTTCTGCAGTGATCTAGAACAAAATCAATAGAAACACCCCTTACCTCATTTCCTCTGAGATGATAGCCGTATTCAGAGAGCAGGTTGGAAACCTTTTGTACATTTACAGCGTCATTGAATGGAGTGGCATCACCAATCTCCCCTTTATTCGCTGAAACCTACCCAAACAAAAAAAATGCACAAAAAAAAATGTAGGCATCACTTTAACTAATCAGTTTTATATGCCTCTGGTAAGATGTCAACTTCTGTAAAAATCATATGTATGAAAGCAAACACATTGAAATAATAAAATGTCGGGAAATTATCAATTAATAAAATTTCAATTCAATTTTATGAAGTAAAGAAATTTTGTACAAAAAAAATAAAAAATTCAACAACCGTTACTTAATCACACTGGCACAATCAATTTCAAATGGTACTTAAATATCTGAGCCAACATTGTTACTGTATGTAATACTGTTAAGTCAAACAAAATGTCTATAAGATGTCTATACCATTTTCTTGACAAACAAGGTAAAAAAACATCCCACTAACAGAAACAGAAATTTAGCAGAAAGATTTAACAGAAAGCAATTTAGTTCTGCAACTTTATACACTACTAAAAAAACAAACAGTTTGAAAAACCAAACCTAAATAAGTAAGTTAAAATAATCCTTTATTGGTCCCACAGTAGGGGAAATTCACATAGAAATTTGATCAATCAAAGATCCTACTCCAAATGTGTCACATGAAACATATCACGGAAAGCATGTGCAATATCAGAATGTAGAGATAATAAATTGAAAAAGACTTGAAAATGCATATACCTTCCCCTGTAGACACTCAATTAAATGACCAACTGTCATTCTGGAGGGGATGGCATGGGGGTTGATGATGATATCCGGAGTGATTCCTTCACATGTAAACGGCATGTCCTGCACACACATGGAATAATTAACTACTTTCACTCATATTGCATATGCACACACATTACACAATTACAGGAGAAGGCTCGTTGTCATTGACATAATATTGCGTCTTCTTTTTAGGGTTGGTGCATTAAATTAAGGGTATAACCATATAATTTATACAAGAATGTAAGTTTAACATCTCGTGAATAAAATTCCCATCATTCTTCTGAATACTGTTTTTATTGTAGGGATGATTGCTTCTTCCTTAACCACAAATCTATATGCTCAGTGTGATACACAAACACAAATAAGTAGTCAACTTTTTGTTATAGAACTGGTTAAAATGTATAAATTCTATTCTTACAGCCAATAACAGCTCCCATATAAAATCAATAATAATTAACATACAGCTGGTCCAATCTCTGCAGGTAACACAGGTTCATTTTTCTGGGACGACTTTCTACAAAATATCAGTATGTGGGTGGGGGGGGGGCTCTGGAAAAGCATGAAATTAGTCTGGTTCACCCAGTAAAGCATTGATTTTGGATGAGAAGGCCTGGCCCTCAATCTCTCTTCTAGTTCATTCCAAAAGTGTTTGATGGGGTTGTGAAAACTTAAGTGCATTGGGTAACAGTTATGCTAAGACAGAAAAGGAGAATTTAAATTTGTGGGTCAAATTTTATGCCAATCCCTGACAAACAAACCCACAAGAGCATTATTGCCTCTTCAACAAATGTTGCACTTGGCACAATGCAGCAGGTCAGGTTTCCCTGGCATTTGGTAAACCGAGACTCCATGAGCCAGACAATTAACTTCCCACAAATCTGAAACCATACAACTGATCAAAATACACTGCTAGATGCTTAATTTTATACATATGTGGCAATAGGACTGAATGAATCAAATTACTTCTCTTTTTACACAGATGGTATACATCTGAGTCTACACAGCAGACGCATGGTTCTCACCTCCTGTCTGTACTGAATTCCACAAGTACCCTTTTGTCCATGTCGACTGGCAAATTTGTCTCCAATCTGAGGGATTCGAACTGACCGCACCTGCAGATGTGACCAATTCATAGGTCATTATTGACTCACTGACTAGAATCTGATGCATTGGTATTGGAGCATCAACTCTTACCCGAATCTTGCAGAACTTATAACCCTCCTGGTTAAGAGTGACCATGACTTGGTCGACGATGCCGGTTTCACTGGTGCGCAGAAACGTGCTGCAATCCCGTTTAGTGTAGCGCCGGTTTACGCTGTCCAGCTCATCGTCATTCTCAGGTATGGTCACCGTTTTGCCAATGATCACATCTTCACCGGATACACGCACACCTGGTGCTATTAAGCCATCATCATCCAACTTATCGTAGATGGCATGGCGCATGCCTGAAAGCAGACATTTTTTAAATTGATTACACAAAATAAATAGAAATAAACTGTGTTGTTGATATTAACGAATATGTGTAACCAAATTATGTTTTTACCACCACAAACACACTGCTGCTATGGTTTCATACAACTATTCTTAATCATTCTAATGAAAAAACATGAATACCTGTACAAGACAATGGCATCATGTTTACATCCACAGATGAATTCATTTCTATTGTGGGGTATCAACTGAACTCTTTACATGTGCACTCAACTTAGCAATGAGATAAAAATCTGCATTTAAATGTATGCTCCATGAAGGCCAAGGCAAAACTAAATACTTGTGTAGATCTTTTTGGAACCCAAAAAAAAAATAAATAAATAAAATTACCAAAACAAGGGAAAAAGCACAAGTCCAGGCAGAGTTTAGTAAACGCCAGCATGTTTTAATGATTTGGTTATAAATAAATGTCCCAAAACATGTAAAGATTTTCCTAAAATCCACAGCCGGAGGATTTTTAAAAAAAAAAAAAGCAGATCTGACCTGGTGCAGATATATAATACACAGCATATATTTGACAGTAGTTTATAACTCAATGTAAACTGATATTAACTAATGATTAATATGCTGCTAACAGGGTATACTGGAAAAAGATTTTGATGCATGTTGATAACTAAAAACACCCTAAAAATACACAATGTAGTTAGCTAGTAAACCTTGATATGTAATGATGTTTGTTGTATAGCAATAGATACATAAATGTGTCTAATAAATTAAAATACAAAAAATTATTATTAAATAAAATCACCTACCTTGACATTCCTCCCGTCTAGGTTTTTCAAAAATCTCCTCCTGGTCGAAGCCTTTCTTTGATTCCTGCTCTTTATATGAGCGGTAGAACACAGATCTGAAAGCAGAACACATTTACATCTTTGTTCCAACCATTTCATCATCTTCTATTAAGTGATCATGAGGCTCGACTACCTGAAGAAGCCTCGATCTACAGCAGAACGATTCATGATGACCGAGTCCTCCTGATTGTACCCTGTGTATGATGCAATGGCCACAATGGAGTTGATGCCTAAAGAAAATAATTAATACAAAATTAGAAATTTAACTCATGAGCCACAATTTTATGTTCATGCCTGAAGCGCCTTCTAAGACAACCTAAGTCACAACAAATTACTTTTAAATATGATCTGAAATTTATTCATAAAATTCATTTATTCAAATTGGAATATGTACACCAGTTACAGTAGTTATTATTAAGCATCACCTGCTGGCAGCTCTCGGAAGCGCAGGTACTCCATGGATCTTGTTGTGACTAGAGGCTTCTGTGGGTAATAGAGCACATGGGCCAGTGTGTCCATGCGCACGTGAAAGTTGGTGATGTAGACACCCATAGCCTGCTTACCCATAGCAGACTGGTAGGTGTTCCTGGGAGACTGGACACACAGACACAAACATTAGCTCCATAGAAAGCACATTGCCAAAAGAATAAATAATATTTCTTACTTGGTTAACAAACATGAATATTAGTTTATACCTGATTGTGATCAGGGAATGGAATAATGGATGCACACACTCCCAGGATCATGGACGGGTGGATTTCACAGTGTGTGTAGGTTGAGCAATAGGCCACACCTTTCTCCTGGAGGTCATCAGGAGTCATGGCCAGCATTACCGTCTCCTCCTCCAGGGTATCAATATATTCCACCACACCACTTGCCACCAGGTCCTGCCAACTGCACAGAAATGACTTCATTTATATGTCACTGCAGCACAATCTAATATTCTTCTCATGTCGGCATTGCTTTCTACCAGGAGTACCACTTTCCTCCAACAATTAAGACATGCATGTAAGAAGAACCGGAAACAGCAAAGAGCGTACACTACAAAATCCTAGCGACTTATAATCATGAATACATCTGTCATAAAACAATATTCAAACTAGATGTGATCACATTTATTCATTATCTTACACTTAATCCTCTATTAGGGTTGAGAAGGGGTTCCCCATGCACATTCAGGGGTGAATGTTTCAGGCACTTGGCAGATAAACCCAGGACAGGGTGCCAATCTATCGCTGGGCACACTCACTCACACAGACACACACACAAAATGGGACATTTCAGAGCATTCAATCTCGAACCCATGTTTTTGGACTGTGAGAGGAAACCAAGGGACCAAAGAAAACCCACAAAGACACAAGGAGAACATGGAAACTCCACCTAGACTGGGATTAGAATGGGGATTCCCCAGCGCTGAGAGACGATTGTGCTAACCCCATGTGATCACAATCACATAAACTATATGAGGCTTGTTTGAATTTCAGCCACGTGAGATAATATTTTATTTATTTATTTTTTTTTTTTTTTACAATAACGAATACAAATAATCGCGAGCCGTGTTGTTTATACACCAGCGTACCTGTAGTTATTATATTCCCGCTCCTTGAGCTGGTCAATGTGACGTCTCTTAAGCAGGAGCTTCTGCTTTTCCACAATAAGTAGTGGACGACAAATACGCCCAGCGTCGGTATAAATTCGGATCTCTCTCTCTCGTATATCACGGATCATCGATACCTATGAACGATTTTACTAATTAATAACAGTTTCATTAACATCATATCCTATCCCATTATAATGTTTGTTTCTTACTTCAGACACAATGATGTCCATTTGTCTTCTGAGTTTCCTCAGAGTATTCATCAGCTGCTCTGGGTCCTTATGTATTCCCACCCAGCAACCATTCACAAAGATTTTGGTGGCACTGCAGAACACAAACAACGAAAGTTGCATGTAAATAATATAAAATAATTTGTTCTATTATAACAAAGTAAAACAAGAATAATTAAACCAATTTAATTAAACATTCTTTCAGATACAAGATATTACAGACTACATTAATCCACTTATACCTCCTTTTAGCTTATGTAGTTATTTAAGTAGTTAAAGCAGGTACTCACTCTGCAATAGCAGCTGGTGAGATTTCTTCTAGGTTCTCCATGCTCCACTCCTCCAAGAACTCCAGGATAGGGGAAGGTTGTGAACCCACAGAGATGTATGCCATCAGTGCCAAGTTCTTTACCAGACCTACAGCATGGCCCTGCACTCAGGCACACAAGATTCATTGTTGTTTTAGTTGTTCATTGATTATTAACACAAACAAAAGTACTGTGTATTCTTAGCCTTTAACACCATAAATAAACCCAGTGTCTTTATGGCTGGATAAGGTCATCAGTTTATAAATGTATTAGAGGAATAAGTTGAGTGAATGCAAATAATTTGACAACTGCCTTGTTTCAATGTTAAAAAAAACAATTTTTGTTAACGCGGCACGGTGGCTTAGTGGTTAGCACGTTCGTCTCTCAGCACTAGGGATTCCCGGTTCGAATCCCCATCTGGGTGGAGTTTCCATGTTCTCCCCGTGTCCGCGTGGGTTTTCTCCGGGTTCTCCGGTTTCCTCCCACAGTCCAAAAACATGGATCAAATCAATTGAGTTCTCCAAAAGTTCTCCATATAGAGTGTGTCTGTTTGAGTGAGTGTGTGCCCAGCGATAGATTGGCGCCCTGTCCTGGGTGTATCTGCCCAGCGCCCGAAACGTTCTCCCCTGGATGGGCATGGGGAACCCCCCCCCGCGACCCTAATATAGGATAAAGTGGAAGATAATGAATTAATTAATTAATTTTTGTTAACACGGAAGACATATTCAGTTGATTTTTATCAACTGAGGCCCCCCCCCGACCCTAATATAGGATAAAGCGGAAGATAATGAATGAATGAATGAATTTTTGTTAACACTGAAGACATATTCAGTTGATTTTTATTCGGTTTTAGTCTGTTTGCTGTCAGTATTAATCAAAGTCAGTATGTGCTTTAGTGCTTAAGGTGTCAGATAGTTATTGCAGATTAAGAACTTTCATGTTTTTTTTTAATGTGGTCTTTGATTTTCTATTCATTTACATTGATTCATGATCATGTTATTTTATTAAAACAATCATTGATTAGAATATGTGCACCAGACTTAAAACATTGTTTAATGCTCTGGTTTTAAATGATTAAAATAAAATGAATAGGGTTACATCCTAAAATAAACAAGAAACTTTAATTAATTCTAAAATAATGCTTTGATGTGCTGTGTTATTTAAAAATGTATGTAACAAAATGTTTTGTAGTAGTTTTGTAGTATTTTTGATAATGTTGTCAGTGTTTAAATACATTATAAAGCTTTAAAAAATAATAATAATAATAAAATAAAATAAAAAAAAAATAATAACCCGGCAGAATGTACAGTCCAAATTAGAAGCTTTAAAGTTTTGTAGAAGGGTTTAAGTTTTTATAGCTGTAGATTGCAACAAGTGGATTCTGATCTAAGAAATAACGCTATTGTCAAAAGGGTGTGCATTGAAGTACCTCAGGCGTCTCTGCAGGACACACCATACCCCACAGTGTGTTATGGAGCTGTCTGGGTTTTGCCAGTTTTCCATCTCTGCCTATAGGCGAGTTTACACGGCGCAGGTGAGAAAGTGTTGATGCAAAGGTCAGCTGTTTAACACCTGGAGGGGAAATAAAATAGCATCCATTTGTTAAAATGTTAACAAATAAAGATTTGAATAAATTAAATCCTATAATCTCCTAAAACAATCTTTATAGAACAAATAATTAAACAAATACACAGCTTTCTATTATTATTAGAAGTAAGGCTACAAGCAAATACAGGAATGGAAAAATTAAGAACAATTTTATCATTACAGTATATTCAGCCATTTTAAACATACGGTTCTTGAAGATTTAGAGAATTTTCATTCATATTCAAGTATTACAGTGCTTCTTTTGCACCAAAAGAGTTGTGTGAAGGAACTTTAATAGCCTGTGTGAAAATTTACATTATTGAAAACGGAATGAATCGAAACATTGACTGCTATAGCTCTTTGCTTGATACTAATAAAACTTATTTTAGTAAATTTTCTCAAACTCCGACACAATCCAATACAATGTGAAAAGATATATCCTATGTCCATTCAACGATTTATTACGAATATATGCGTTTAATATACGAAATATTGACCTGAATATAAAAAAAGTGTAATTTTGATACCCATATACGTAAGTATTGTAATTTTCTTATCTTCTGCTTAATCCTGTACTAAGGTTGGGGGGGGGATATTTCGGCACTGGGAATGTACCACTGGGACAAGGCAGTATGCCATCATTGGGCACAAACTCACATAGACAAACACTATATAGGGGTAATTTAAAGCAGTCAGTTTACCCTGAAACCCCACATGGACAAGGGGAGAACATGGAATCTCCACACAGATCGGAATTCTAACCTGGGTATGGTCCACTGAGAGGCAGACATGCTAATCATCCACAAAGCCAACCAGGTATTGTAATCCTATAATTAAATGTGTTGGTGTATCGCAGCTCATGTAATAAATCAATCAGGGATTTATTATTCAGTCTGCTTCTATTCAATTTATAATAAGGATTTAACAGTAGACACCAATTTAAAGGATTGTTTTGATCAATGACATTTAGACTGAGCTGCACCCAGAATAAAGCACTGAATATAATAACACTATAACAAAGGCTAAACACTCAAAAACATAAACATTATTTCTTTAGTCTGCATTAAATTTATTGACCTTATTCACTTACTAAATTAAACATGAGCAAGATCCACAATCTCAATCTCACACATTTATTAATCCTATATTTTAGGCTTAATTTATTTATTTATTTATTTAGGCATTATTATGTTTGTGTAGGGAGAACAAGGATTTAGGCTTATTTTTTCCTCAAATTTAAAAAGTAAAAACATTATTTGTTATATTTTCTTTTTCAAATGGAATTTCATGCACATATTTAGCAAGAATCTGAGCTGTGATCACTTCTGTGAATGCCCATAAGTAAAGCTGCCCACTCATAACTCACGCCATAAAGTAAACTAAATGATCAGGACTAAGCAGAACCTCTGTAAAATAGGTTTAAAAATGGTAATCTCTTCATAATTAAGCGACTATAAATAGCAGTAACTAACCTAAAAGGAGTAACAAAGTAGTAGGAGTAAACATAGCTACAGTGCTGGAAAACACACTTAAGTGTCACTGAAGCAATAACTAAACCATACATCACACTACCTGAGAGACTCCAGCTCGAGCCTGGTGGGCTTTTTTGACATCTCCCCAGTTGCCTGTAGCCAGTGAATATTTCAGCCCGTCTGAGATGATGCGTGTTTTGATAGCCAACTCCAAGTTAAAGTCTTTTCCCCTGTCAATGAACTTCTGAGCGTAGATTCTTATCTCCTTCAGCAAGTTCTTAAACATTCTTTAACAAAAGTTAAGACTTTAAATCAAGGTAAAAATCAGAAATTATATTCATTTATATTTCTTTTATGCAGAAAGTGTCCTCACCCTCGGAACAAGAAAGCTAGCAGAGGCCCAGCCAGATCAAGTCTCTTATTACCATAATGATCTCTGTCATCCAACTCTCTTCGGCCCAAAGCTGCCAGCAGCAGTCGATGTACCATATAACTAAGACAAGAGGAAACAAAAAAATCTTTAAATGTTTAATTCAAATCTGTATTTCTTAAATCCGATACCTGACCTTTTAGAAATGTACCCTATTTTGACGCAAATTAAGTAATGCATTGGCCTACTGTGCTAACACAAAGACAAATCCTGCACATTTAACACATCCATGCAGTGGAACAAACACATGCACACTGAGTAAAGTAAGCACATGTGCCCAGAGCAGTGGGCAGCCTATGATTGGGGCTTTGCCCAAGGGCACTTCAGCCATAGTACTTGGTGGGATCGGGAATTGTACTGGTTGCAATGCTGGTTCCTTGTAATCACAAGGCTACAATTTTTTTTTTTTTATGTGGTGCTTGATGTAAATGTAATAATACTGGACCCTTTGTAAACGGAAATCAAGCTCAGTATTACCTTCCACAAAACTGTATTTTTTTTTAAAAAGCTAACTTTTAGGACAGGGTACTATTGGAAAGCTTCATTCACTGTTCTAAACAATGTGTGCAATAACAAAAAATCCAGTTGCTTTAAAATCTCTAACACACTCCATTCTATACACAATCTATAAAACTGATCAGTTGTTGCAATTTGGCTGTTGTGGTTTTCTGCCATTTTGACATGAGATGACATCACATTCTCAAAACGCATCACTGCCTTAAAAGTAACTAGTATGTAGTTACCCTAAGAAGTATGCTTTCTTGGTCTCGCAGAAGTCGGACACTCCCACATGTGGCAGCACTTCTTTCTGTAAAACCTCTTTGGCATATTTAATTCTCCGCTCCTTTGTAACTCCAGGTTTTGCACCTCTGGAGCCAATGAAATTCAGGGCCACATTCTGTTCCTGGATCACGAACGCCTCATCCAGAGATGGCTTCACCTATAACAGATGAAAAACAATATTCATTTATTTTAATCAATTATATCAGCTTTAATTATATTACCTTTTTAATTGCTAACAACACTTATTTTTAATACATCATCCTTAGTAGCAGATTATCACAAACTAATACTCCCTGTTATAGAGCACATTTTCTACATCAATAAAAATCGATTGAACATACAGGCTCAAATATTAAAGTGATGTGTTTAACTAAAAATGAATTCATAAATAAAATATACTAAATATAGGTCTTGATATAACTAATTACAGCAACAGTTTTCATCAGTCTAGAACAAGAACGTTCCATTTGGGTCTAAAAAGAGCTTGATGGTTCCTGAGTAAAGCTCTGGTTTTGAGCACCAGTAGGACAAATGTGTTGAGAGGGTACAATGCTGTGCATGATGATCTAAAATGGCAAAAGACAGGAAAACCATAGTTGTGTCACAAAGCATAAACTGATAATTCCAAGAAATGTTTTTTTTACTATGTTGATTATAAGAAGCGAAGTGAGCTGACGTAAAGTATGCAAACATCCAAAGTTAAAAATGAGATTGGATAACAAGTTGGGAAGCTTTAACAAGTTGGGAGTCAACACCAAAATTAAACAAATTTATGGCATAGAGACGGATAATTATGATTTAATTGGGAACTGTAGACATGATGGTGATTAAGCACTTCATGCATCTTGTCAGACATAACTCCTGTATCACAATTTATTAATGAAATACATAATATTGAAGGCAAACAACAAACATTGAAAATGTTTTACCATCTCCATCATCTCTGGATCATCAAAGTCATAAATGATGTGCTCCAAAATGTCTCGGTCAGACACAAAGCCAAGTGCTCTGAACACAATGATTATGGGTACTTCCTGTCTGATGTAAGGCAGAGTGGAAACAATTCTCTGACCAATCGCACTCTTCTTTACACCCTAAAAATGGAAAGATACAAAACGGAGAAATTTACTCTAATTATAAGTAAATATAAAGTTATCATAATTAGAGTGTGTATTTGTGCAGAGAATAAATATGGCATGACTGTCATTAGATTTATTCCATAATTTTACTAAGATCACAAAACTGTCTCGCTAATATCCCTTAATATTTATACAGAGCTCCAGTGCGTCCTTGAGATGTAATTCTTATTTGCTTATACCAATCAATTACAAATTCAGGGCAGCGGTGTATTAGTGGTTAACAATAATTTAACAATTTTAAAATAAATAATTATAAATAACATTTGCAATGTCTTCTGAAGACAAAAAAAAAGACGTTTTTTATACGTTTATATATATATATATATATATATATATATATATATATATATATATATATATATATATATATATATATATATATATATATATAAATTATTTTTTCTTTATTTTATGAATTTATTTTAAATGTGTTAATTATCTATTGTCTACATATGTATGTATAATTGTGTGCAACACAGATGTGTGATGATGCACAATAAAGTCAATTAAAAAATAAAAAAATAAAATAAAAAAGACAATGTTGGAAAGAAGGTTGAGCCAATGGTACCTGTCCACCTCTAGCCATCATGCTGACCCAGATGGTGCTAGTGGGTCTGGATGAGTTTTCCAGACAGGACCGGCACTCTGCAGTGTAAGCATACTTTGAGTCTTTCTTGGCAAACACATACACAGTATTTGTTGCCATCTTCTCCTGAGCAATAAGAACCTAAAAAAAAAATCAGAAAAATACACACTGAAACAACTTAACATTTCCAGGTAAGTGAAAAGAGCACTGTTTTAAAAGTTGAAGTATACATAACTTGATAAAAAAAGGTTGCTTAACGATTTTTTTAAAGATTTTGTTTCACAATAAAATAAAGGTTACATGTTAAGACAGAAATATTTACAGAAAAGCCTTCAAATAGGAAATTAAATTAAAAATCAGAGCATTTTTACTCAATAAAAAATTTATAAATAACAACATATGGCTCAACTTTAAGTGATACATAGGTGTTTAAAACTTGCAGCACACTGCTGTGTCTGATTTGATGTTGAGAATAATCTACTACTTAATATCTACTTTGTGGAGTCCTGACTAGAAAAAAGAGGAATTACAAAAGATGCAGGAAAAATCAAATAGGCTATAAACTGATAAAATTGGCAATAAGCGTGAATGTATATCAAGGTAAAAAATATATACATTTATAAGAATTAGAATTTAATTTGTATGGAAAAAGAACCAACTTTTTCAGAGCCATTTATAATGAAGTAGCCTCCAGGGTCAAGTGGACATTCATTCAGCTCACAGAGATCACGGTCAGTCAGGCCACTGAGCAGGCAATATGTGGAACGAAGCATGATAGGAATTTTGCCGATGAAAGTCTTCTGGTGTTGCGTTTGGAGCTGCTCTTCTCCTTCCTTAATGATGGTCTTAGTGATGTCCACATACAGAGGAGCTGAGTACCTTTACATACAGTGCACTTATGTTAAGATCATGCATAATTATTATAAATCAAACTAAACGTACCCACCATTAGATCTTAGTAAAGATGAGAAAAGACAAATGCAAAATAAAATGTATTTACGTGAGGTTTCGGAGTCGAGCTTCATTGGGCATCATGGGGGAGGGAGCACCATCTCTTTCCCAATGTGTAGGCTTGGATAAGTAGATCTGCTCAAACTTTAGCAGATAGCGTGGCTGCAGGGGACAAATATACAGAACACGAAACATTAGTAGTAAAAGACACATATACCGTTAGTGCTTATAAAAACAGTCTTTTGTGTTTGTGTTTACTTACCGGTTCCTCCACCTCCCCTGATGTATGTTGGGCCTCAGCTTGCAGGTCTATGGGTGGGGCATCCTCCACTATCCGCTGAACGGACATCTGAATAAACTCATCGAAAGAGTCCAGCTGCTGTCGCACCAAGCCCTTCTCATCAAAGTAAGAACTGAGGAGGTAAGAAGTGGTTGGTTAACATTATGTGGTAAAATGCAGTCTTAGGCATCAATGACCACAAAATCTGTTTCTGATCTCTTAAGCTTAATCCATTACAGTCTGAAACATAGCATGTATACTTTCTCTGAATAAAGTATACATTATTATTTATTCCAGTTTAATATTTTTTTTCCTGATATATAATATTTGGAAGTAAATATTTAAGGAACGGGTGCTCTGCTTCAGATGGCATATCAGAATCACCGAACCTATGCACCTTATAAAGTTTCTTTAATAGTTATATTTTAAGTAGCTGTAATATATTGTTGGATAAATAGTGTTTCAGGATTTGAGTCTTATGCCTCAATAAAATTTTAATAGTGCTTGACATGTACCAGCATAAGGACATTTGTACAATAATTAATAAACCTCACTTTTATTAAAAAAAAAAAACATTATTAAAGTTTTAATTATCATGTTATCAGAAACCAGAAATGGATGTCAATCAGTGGTTTACCATTAAAAATGATAAAATTAAAGAAATTATAAAAAGGAAAAAAAATCATAATGATAATGAGCATAATGATTTCACATTTAAACTAAACAATTTGCATATGCTGGGCTGGAAGTTATTCACCATTAACAATTACTGATCTATGATGCCCTAAACACGAGAACAAAATAAAAGAAGGTAAGAAAGTATGCAAAGAAAAAAATATACTACAGGCTATAATTTAAAACTACAAAGTGTATCTATATGGCAGACAAAATTAATTCACTTGATGATAACTACAGAAACAACTTAGTGTACCTAATAAATAATACCTAATACATATAAAATATAATACCTAATAAAGTGAACACCTAGCTAGTAAACACATCTGGGCATCATTTTTTCTATTCTTGTTTTAGTTTGCATTAATATGAATCTACTACAGAATCATAGAAAATGCTTTGAAGTATCTATTGCCATTAAAAGATGGCCATTGCCATCTGTTTTATTAACTTGGGACTATTAAGCCAGTGTGCCATCAGAGAGCATATTTCTTCAAATGCTCAAGTTGTTGTACATTACTTTGGTGCCAGAACATTAAATACCTGATAACAATCCAGCAGGCTTCCTGCCACAGATCAGGGGTGATTTCATCGTCATCTTCATCATACTGAATATCTATCATTAAAAAAATGAACAGAAAGGGTTTGAACAACAGCAAAGCAACAGTACAGACTTTTATAAAGTCACTTTGGATAAAAGCATCTGCTAAATGACTAAATGTAAATGTAATGTAAAATGTACAGAATAAATTCAATAGGTTGCCTGAAGAAGGAATGACAGAACACTGTTTTCCCCCCACCCACTGTACCACACACAGATAAAAGGGCACATTCAGACTCAGTCCCCCAAAATGCACCACAGAGTACTACAGGAAGTCATTCCTACCTGTGGCCATCAAACTCATGATGCATAATATTATAACTGTGTGCAATTGATATGTGAAATACTCTAGTCAATGCAATATTGTATTTCATTACACTATATAATTTTCAGGTGGCACGGTGGCTTAGTGGTTAGCCTTTCGGCATTGGAGATTCCAGATTCGAATCACAATCAGGGTGGAGTTTCCATGTTCCCCCCATGTCCACGTGGGTATCCTCCCACAGTCCAAAAACATGGATTCAAGGTAAATTAAATTTCCCCGTATAGTGTGTGTGTGAGTAAGTGTGTGCCCAGTGATGGCTTGGCATATTGTCCTTGGTGTACCTGCCCAGCACCTGAAACGTGGTAGTAGATTAAGTGGATGCTAATTAATGAATTAATAGTTTTCAGTGAAATAATGTAAATATATATATATATATATATATATATATATATATATATATATATATATATATATATATATATAAAGTTTTATGCCAATGCCACTTTTTTGCAGTATATTTCTATTTAAATTCTTTTTTTTAATTTGACTATATTACAGTGTGACACGTTTATTATTCTTACTAGTACTATTTGTATCCTTTACTCTTTATTTGTTTAATGTAACACTGAAATTGGGGTACCTGTTTCCCCTGGGGTGTAATAAATTATTCTGATTCTGAATTTTGGGACAATTTCCCAACTTAAGGTACACCAAAGAACAATGGCTTTGAAGTTATCTTTAAATATTCAAAGATTTTATTGTCATTTACATAACATGTGGTACATGGAATGAAAACGAAATTATGTTTCCCGGACACAGTTTTGACCCTGCATTGCCAACACAACAACAATGATGATGATGATGATGATGCACTGACATACATTCATAAATTAATATAGTTAAGATGCATAACACTAAATATTGGTTCGGTTAAAATAAAGCACTGTTAAATTCGTCAGAATAACGTTGTTTCCCACCCGTATTCCGAAAAAAAAGTGTTTCCCTGACGGTGATTGGCTAACTAAACATCCAATACAAGTTACTGATTGGACTGTAGCAAAACTGTCCAATCACAGCACAGAGGTGGGTTTGTACTAAAGAGGTTGGGAAATGAAACTTGCTTTGTTAGTCCCGAAACCAAACAAAACCATTAACTAACACACACAGAAACCCGAACAGCCGCAGGAACCCTATAACATATTATACACACCTTCATCTTGATCATACATTGTGTTGGATGCAGAAATCTGCTTTAAAAATATATAAATAGGTTTAATTAAATCCGCTCGCTCGCATCCAACCCAGCACCGCCAAAACGAGAACGGCTGAATGGCGCGGAGCAGAAACGTCATTTCCTGTTATGGGTTCGTCTTTTCTACATACTGTATTTTTAATTTTTATTTTTAAATCGATTTATTAAAAACTGAGAGCATTGATATAAAACCCAGTGGATGACACATGTTTTTAACAAACTGCACTGCGTTGATTAACAGGGACATTTGATATTTAATAGAAATAACCTCAAATGCATCACTCTCTATAGACGAAACAAGTATGTTATACGTATTTTACAAAAAGTTCCTAAAATCTAATTTACAGTCTCGTTAATAGAATAGTTATTTAATACTGCTGGTACAAATAATAATACAGTAGTAGAAAAGGCTAACAATTTAAACATTTTTAATGTCTTTACATTTTATTCATTCATTTATTATTTCCCGCTTTATCCTCTATTAGGGTCGCGGTGGGGTTCCCCATGCCCATCCAGGGGAGAACGTCTCGGGTGCTGGGCAGATAGACCCAGGACAGGGCGCCAATCCATCGCTGGGCACACACTCACTCACACAAGCACACTCTATATGGGGCAATTTTGAGAACTCAAATTGACTTGATCCATGTTTTTGGACTGTGGGAGGAAACCGGAGAACCCGGAGGAAACCCACGCCGACACGGGGAGAACATGGAAACTCCACCCAGATGGGGATTCGAACCGGGAATCCCTAGTGCTGAGAGGCGAACGTGCTAACCACTAAGCCACCTCTTTACATTTTATATTGTATTATTTATTTTACTATGCTGTGGCAAGTTTAGCTGGTAGAATATTTTGCAATTATTTAGAATTTCTGGTTACGTCACTTTGGCACACATTATTAAAGGTTATTAATCTAACAGGATTGGTGGTTAGGACTTAGTCCCTCAATTTAACTTATTAATTTATTTAACTTATTACTTATTAATTTAATGTATTATTTTTTTTATTATTATTATTAGTGTTATTAATTTATTCATTATCTCCTGCTTAATCCTCTACTAGGGTTGCCAGGGGTTCTCCATGCCCATTCAGGTTTCGGGCGCTGGGCAGATACACCTAGAACAAGATGCCAATCTATCACTGGGCACACCCAATCACACAGACAGACAGACAGACAGACACACACTCACTATATGGGGCAATTTAGAGCATTCGATTCCATGTTTTTGGACTGTGGGAGGAAACCAGAAAACCCGGAGGAAACCCACGGGAAAAACATGGAAACTACCCAGATCCTGAAGGTCCAAGCTTAAGGTCAGAGGGGACCAAGCCTTTGCAATTGTGCCTCCTAAGATTCGGAACAACCTACCGCTATATATTAGACAGGTCTCTTTACCATCCACTTTTAAATCTAGTCATAAAACCCATTTTTAATGTTTGGCTTTTAATACCATGGTTCAAATCCCAATCTGGGTGGAGTTTCCATGTTTTCCACCCACAGTCCAAAAACATGGATCAAGGTCAATTGAATTCTCCAAATTTCCCCATATAGAGTGTGTTTGTGTGTCTGTGTGATTTTGTTATGTTATGTGTTTTGTGATATGGTTTTATTTGATTTTAGGTTGAATTGTTTATTCATTCATTATCTCCCACTTTATCCTCTATTAGGGTTGCGGTGGGGTTCCCCATGCCCATCGTCTCGGGCGCTGGGCAGATAGACCCAGGACAGGGTGCCAATCCATCGCTGGGCACACACTCACACACACACACACACTCTATATGGGGCAATTTTGAGAATGCAATTGACTTGATCCATGTTTTTGGACTGTGGGAGGAAACCGGAGAACCCGGAGGAAACCCACGCAGACACGGGGAGAACATGGAAACTCCACCCAGATGGGGATTCAAACCGGGAATCCCTAGAGCTGAGAGGCGAACGTGCTAACCACTAAGCCACCGTGCCGCCTGAATTGTTTATATTGTGTTTTTATATATAAATTATGTTGTTTATTTTTGTTGTTGTTTTTAAAGTGTTTTTTTTTTTTAAATAAATTTATGTTGAGTTAAGTTAAACTTGGGTGCAATTATTTTGAATTTCTGCCTACGTCACTTTGGCGCGCCGGCAAAACGTAGCGCATTCACGTGTTTGAATGTCGTCGCTGTCAGTTTGTTTGTATTCGCAGAACCTGGATTTAATGCAGAATGTATCGTTTTTTCCACGCGTTTCGGTTTCCATTGACCTGTAAGCGCGCGGCAGCGCAGTTTGGCTTTAGTGGAAGCCGATTACACGATTCCGTGTTAACCAACAGCGCCGTGTTAACCTTCGAACGCACTTTATATCAAAATAACGCTTATAGATTCCACAGTACTTGGAAGAAACGTGAAAATAATTCAGCATCATATTCTTCAGTTGACCCGAACACGGAGGAGCAGTTTGTCTTTCTTGACCTTATTGAATCCTTAAACGATAAGAATCGTTCAGATCCTGAAGAGCTGCAGATTACAACTCATCACAAACCACCTACAAACACTGATGATGCATCAAAGAAAAGGGCCCTGGAGGTGCAGCTCAAGTCGTTGCGTGAGGGGCTGGATAAGGACGTCCACGTGGATGATCAGATTGAGTTCCATGATCCTGGATTTTCACTGGAACGATCCGGGAGGAAACTGAGGAAAAAGGATCATAAGGTCTTTGGAAGTCCAGACGCCGAAATTCCTATCAGTGACAAACCGTGCTCAGGTTGTGGAGCCCTTATGCACTGCACGGCTTCTGATCTTCCAGGGTACATTCCTAGTGAGAAATACAGACAATTAATACAAGAGGAGGAACTCACTAACGCCATTTGCCAGCGCTGTTTTCTTTTGACCCACCATCAAAAAGCACTGAGTGTCACCTTACCTAAAGAAGAGTATATCAAAATCGTAAGCAGGATTAAATCAGAAAAAGCACTAGTTCTTCTAATTGTGGATCTTCTCGACCTTCCAGACTCCATTCTCCCTAATCTACCAAAGCTAGTTGGAAAAAACAAACAAATCATCATTTTGGGGAACAAAGTTGACCTTCTGCCTGGTGATTCACAGAATTACCTGAATAGAGTAAAGAAGCAGCTGTCAAAGTATTGCCAGGATGGTGGCATCCCAACTACAGATCCTAAAGATGTTCATCTCATAAGTGCCAAAACAGGTTATGGCATTGAAAACCTAATTTCTCACCTTCAGTTGACATGGAAGTACAAAGGAAATGTTTACTTGGTGGGCACCGCCAACGCTGGCAAATCCACCTTATTTAACACCCTGCTAGAATCTGATTACTGCAAGTCAAGGGCATCTGATGTCATCCAGAAGGCGACCATATCACCATGGCCTGGTAGCCTCCCAGATATTTTGTTTATGCTTGTGTTTAAAATTATTAGGGAGACCTAACTTGATTCAGAAAGTTGACATTATATTGGGACACCAAAAAAAGCGATATATTGGCATCCTGTCTTGGATGTATCTGCCCAGCACCCAAAATGTTCTCCCCTGGATGGGCATGGGGACCCCCCCCCCCCAAAGAGGAGGATTGAGTGGAAGATAATGAATAAATTAATTTGTTGTACTGTACTATGTGGTATGAGGTACTAAAGGAAGGAGCAATAGCTATCTGATTTATTCGTTTTGATAAGCATCTGTGTCCTTTACTTTTTTCATGGCCTGTTTGTTTTTATTTTGAAAGATTAATTTGAAAAAATATATGGTTTATGGTTCAAATGTTATATAACAAGTCAAACATTCCCTCATATTTTTTTCAGAAGATATATTGTTTTTGCTGTTTTTGTCCAAAATTTAAAAGATGTTTGAACCTGAATTTAGAACCAATTGGTTGACCTTCCAATGATGCTTAAAAGGGCAACCAGTCCACTAATGGTGTAATAAGGAGTTTAATAAATGCTTTTTGATATAAACAGTATTGAAAAATAATGTTTCACTAATTTACCTCACCAATCTGAGTTGTGGGATAATCTAATGTTGCAGGAACGACTTTAAACCTCCTAAAGTTTCCCATCATCAATCCGACACCACACAGGCTGCTCAGACGAGCAGAGCGTCTTCGGCAGGAGGCACTGCAGATGGAGGAGGATCTCAATCCTGAGGACCTGAAAAGAATACAGCATTTCCGCAAGCAGGGCTACCTGATTGGTAAGTTGGATTTGAATCCATTGATGCTTTTTAAAGCTTAAAGCCTGTGGTAGGGAGGATTAGAAAGAGTGTGGACATAGCAGGACAATTTTAATTAGTATACACCCTGTTTCCTCATCCTCCATGTCAGCAAAAACCTTACTTGCAGGGGAGGGTCCTGGGTATAAATAGCCACTAACTAAAAAGTGCGTATGAAAGGGAGGATACCTGCTGAATACGCTTAAGCAGTAATGAATAGGTCAGATACTCCTGGTTCTACATTGTTTTTATTTGGTCATGTTGAATTCTTGAAAATGTCCGTTGGAGCACTAGGTGATGCTGGTGCAACCAGAACGTTTACAGATTAGTTGTCTTATGTACTAGTGTAATAACACAGTTTTTGTGGACATTAGTATCTTATGGAATATTCAAGAAAGTATAAGGTTCTGAATCCACTCTTTGAAAGAAAAAAAAGAAAAGATTAAATGTATATGTAAAGAAAATTTACTCTATTTTAAAAGTGTTCAATCATTATTAATTTTTTAAGCATTTACCCCAGAAACAAGTTGAAACACTTGTAATTTATTTATAATATGTTTTTTTTAAATGGCTATAAAAAAAAGATTGTTACAATTTTGCAAGCCCCAATGAGCAAGCCAAAGTGATTGTGGCTCAGGAGGATTAGCAAATTATGTAGAGAAACACATGAATTGCATTCTGTAATCGCATAACTACAAAGTACATCTGTATGGTAAGTGGAACTGGTTAATTAACAAGAAGTGTAGATAGCAGTGAACTGGATTGTGAATGTATTGAAATGTAAATAAATGTATATAAATTATACAAATTTATTGATTTATTGAATTTTCTTTTTGATATTCTGTTTTTTCTCGGTAAAATTAACCTAGCCTTAAAATTATATACTGTTCATATATTGGTCAGTGGGCAAACTTACAAAATCAGCAAGTGATAATGGGATACCTAAAAAAGTAATTAACCTAATAAAGTGGCCAGTGAGTACATAAAGTATTAACAGTGGCATGTACAAGTTTCCTAAGAAATTAGGAACACCCCTCCCCCCACACACACAGTTATGTAAAATCTTCAAGTCTGCTTCTGTAAATTCATTCATTATCTTCCGCTTAATCCTCTACTAGGTTGGGACACCCCCATGTCCATCCAAGGGAGAACGTTTCAGGCGCCCGGCAGATGCATTCAGAACAGGGCTACAATCTATCCCTGGGCACACTGACTCATACAGACACAAACACAAACACACACAATATAGGTCATTCTATTTACCTTGCATCAAAGTTTTTGGACTGTGATAGTAAACCAGGCAACCCGGAGGGAACCCACACAGGTGAACATCAAAACTCCATCCAGATTGGCCTTCGAACCTGGAATCCCCAATGGGAGGGGAACTTGGTAACCACTAAGCCACCGTGCCGCACTGGCTGTAAATTATAACAAGTTAAACTTATTAGATGTGATTCTGTTCTGAATAATATGCAATAATAAAATACCAGAATCTACATTAGGGTGGATTACACATTATATAGGAGTTCACAGTAATAATTGTTTAGATTAATATGCTTAAATAGCTTATGGAAGAAACAGCAGGAAAAATGTAATAGAGTTTAAGTGTCACGTTAAAATTATGCATAAAGAGAGAGCAATTTCAGCTTGTGTTTTTTTTTCTCTGAATAAATCTGATGACAGGTCGAGTTGGAAGAACATTTCGTGTCCAGGCAGCCAAAAGAGATTTGGTGGAGTTTGATGCAGACAGTCTAAGCTTCGGAGAGGACCTGAATCAGGACAACTGGGGCCGACCAAGCACAGAATCTGAACACGAGGCAGAACTAACATACAATGAACTGAAAGATGCTCACTGGTTCTATGACACTCCAGGCATCATGAAGGAGAATGATGTGAGAAACTACTGTGTACTATGTATACATGGTCTTTAAATTAACTTTGCTACCATGTTCTTACTAAAACCATTTTTGTTCTTATTCCTAGATCCTTAGTCTGCTGAACGAACAGGAAGTAAAGCTGGTGGTGCCAACACATGCCATTATTCCCAGGACGTTCATGCTTAAACCTGGAATGGTGCTGTTTTTTGGAGCATTGGCACGGATTGATTTTCTAACAGTATGTGTCATTTTTATCAGTGAATGCAGCTTTCTAACTGGACTTTGCTCTTGTATGATCTCGTAAACATATTAGAATTCCATTCCATATGAACATATTTGTATTATTACAGATGGAGTAGCAGAGTCCACATGACCGATCAATGATCAGTTCAATAATGAGTATATTACTCAACCTACATTCTTAATAAGATTTGCAGGGATGGAGTGTCTTATAGTTGTCACTGGGTGAAAGTTTGAGAACATCTTGGATAAGTGACCAGTCCATTACAGAACAGATAAATGCATAAGATAAACATTGTTTTATTTACATCTATGACCAACTAAAAATATCCATTTCATCTTACTTCCATGTCTCTGAATAGTGAAATGAAAATTGCCCTTCCAGAAAATCCAATATTTTGTGCTATTAAAAAAAAAAACTATTTAGACTCAAGTGTGTTGTATGTATATATTTGAACTCTGTATTTATATTTACACAGTACACAAACATATACACACACATACACACACATCTTTTTTTGCACAAAGCAAGGTCTACAAAGTTATGATTGGGTTTGGTGTGAAGAACTTGTTTGACCTACATCTGACTTAAATCCCATAGAACAGAATTGGAATGAATTAGTATAGAGATGATCAGCCAGGCCAATTTGTAAAAATGAGTGGCACACAAACACTTTACCAAATTAATGAGCAAGAATCCTCACAGACATAATTTAAAACCTTTCAGAAAACCCATGTATGAATACAATATTTTGTACTATTGTGTATATATAATGTGTGTAAGTAACGTGTGTATATTAATGCAGTATATATATAAACACAGTTAATTCTAAATAGTTTTTCCCCCGTCATTGTTATTCCTCAGGGGAATCAGCCATGCTGGTTTACTGTTGTGGCTTCATCGCAGATCCCAGTTCACATCACCAGTTTGGAGAAAGCAGATGATATTTATCAGAAACATGCTGGAAACTCACTACTCACTGTGAGTTACCCCATACAAAACATTTTCATGAAATATTTACATATATGTAATATCTGTACTACATATCCCATACTACAATTATTTCAAGCTCGCGAGCTCATTTTACATTGATCTACTATTATTGTTATTAATGGCCTGGCAATATGGCCCATGCTCATTTAGTTTAGTAACTAATTTATTTATTTAGTAACTAATTAGTTTCACAGCCCTCAATGTTTCCCTCTTTGCTTTTTCACTATTAGGTGCCAACAGGCGGTATAGAAAGAATGAAGCAGTTTCCACCTCTAAAACCCCAGGATTTTGAGCTAGAGGGTCGTGGACTTGACTTAGCTGGAACAGATATCAAGCTTTCCTCCGCAGGTAAATTAAATGATGTATCAGCTCAATGTCTTGTCTTCGGATCTTGAAAACACATTTGCCCACCTGATTATAACTAACATCCTTAGAAAACTGTAAGATCTCACTAAAAGCAACTATAACCAGCTGCAAAATATATGCCCCATGTTCTTGATTAAGCATCGCTGTGCCCCAGTGCACAAAACAAGGTCTACAAAGGTATGATTGAGTTTGGTGTAAAAGAACTAGTTTGACCTGCACCTGACCTAAATCCCATAGAACACATTTGGGATGAACTAATATAGAGATGGGGGTGGCACGATGACTTAGTGGTTAGCACGTTTGTCTCTCAGCACAAGGGATTCCCGGTTCGAATCCCAGTATGGGTGGATTTTCCATGTTCTCCTTGTGTCCACGTGGGTTTCCTCCGGGTTCTCCGGTTTCCTCCCACAGTCTAAAAACATTGAACTAGGTCAACTAAATTCTCCAAATTACCCCATATAGATTGTGTTTATGTGTGTCTGTGTGAGTGAGTGAACAAAAATTTTAACAAATACATAGACCAAACCTAATACAACACATCACCTCTTCAACTTGCCATTGGCATAATTATGTTTATCAACTAAAAGTATTAGGCGGCATGGTGGCTTAGTGATTAGCATGTTCACCTCTCAGCACTAGGGATTCCCGGGTGGGATCCCAATCCCCGTGTTTGAGTGGGTTTCCTCTGGGTTCTCCGGTTTCCTCCCATAGTCCAAATGCATGGTTTAAGTCTATTGAATTTACCAAATAGCCCCATATATAGAGTGTGTCTGTATGAGTGAGTGTGTGCCCAGCGATAGATTGGCGTCCAGTCCTGGGTGTATCTGTCCAGCGCCCGAAACATTCTCCGCTGGATGGGCATGGGGACCCCCCTCCCCCCCCCCGACCCTAGTAGAAGATAAAGCGGAAGATAACCAAGGCAATATAAATTCCTGTGACTTATATAGGAAAGGGTATAATGTGTACATGTCCAAATTCTTTTGTCCATTTAGTTTGTAAGTGTTCGGAATCAGTATACCTGATTAAAAGTTGAAAATAATACCGTCTAACCATACACACTAAAGTCTTTACATACTGTATGTATCTATTTTCTTTTTTTTTTTTTTTTTTATCAGGTTGGGTTGCTGTTACAGCAGCAGAAGGGGAGCGCATTGTGCTAAGATGTCATGCACCCATGGATGTGGATATTAGTTTACGAGAACCGCCTCTCCTCCCACATATCATTCATTTGAAAGGACCTCGAATAGGAAAATCGCCGGCATACAGAACCAAAAAGCCTCAAGCACTGCTTGATTCTAGACGGTTTGCTCAGAAACAAAGAAGAACATGATGGATAAATTATGTATGTTTTGTAAAAAAAATAATAAAATACAACCTTGAATTTATTTGCTGATCTTACTTATTTTATAATTGAACACGTCCACTAAACCAAGAATATCAATGAGACTATTGAGTATTAATTTTTCTTTTGATTAAAGGTGTGAATACTTATTGCTTCTAAGCTTTACAGTCAATGATTAGTTTTCTTGATGATCAAATCTCATTATTTTATTCTTACATTCAGATAAAAAAAATATCTAAATGGTTTACATTCATGTAAGCAAGTAACCTTTACTATAATTACATCTATTCATTAAAACACACTTGCACAATGATGTTTTAGCACTAGGACATCTCCTTACTACAAACCAAAATGTAATATTTTGTTGCCAACTTGGCCAAATGGGGGTGCTGTTGGCTCATTTATTCCGTGCCCTTTTTTCAGAAGGACAGCAAATGTCCTAAAAAAGAAAATAAGATCACAGCTTTAGCTAAACAGAGATGTGAGTCTCAAGGGTGCTGGATTTTAAAAAAATGGTAAAAAATAATGAATTACATTAATTACATTGCAACTTGTTCTTGCATTTTCACAAATGTATTGTGATTGAGTGTGACAAAGTTGCAGTTCAGACATTTTACAGTAACAATACCTTTAGTTCTTCTAAAGGTATTGTTACTGTAAAATGCTGTAAAATGTTACTGTCTTCTGCTTTATCCTCTATTAGGGTCGCGTGGGGTTCCCCATGCCCATCCAGGGGAGAACGTCTCGGGCGCTGGGCAGATTCACCCAGGACAGGACGCCAATCCATTACGGGGCACACACTCACTCAAACAGACACACTCTATATATGGGGCAATTTGGAGAATTCAATAGACTTTAACCATGTTTTTGGACTATGGGAGGAAACCGGAGAACCCGGAGGAAACCCACTCGGACACGGGAATCCCTAGTGCTGAGAGGTGAACGTGCCACTAAGCCACCGTGCCGCCTAATACTTTTAGTTGATAAACATAATTATGTCAATGGCAAGTTGAAGAGGTGATGTGCTGTGTTAGGTTTGGTCTATGTATTTGTTAAAATTTGTGTTGATTAAATACTACGGCCATTTTTTCAGAATTGTTTTCACACTTGGTTGAGGTTTCTGCCATGGTTCTACTGGACAAGGCATAGTACAAAGATACAACCTCAAATCAGAGATCTCAAAAAATTGAGACTGGAAAATGTATATATAAGCTCAATGTTCTATACATTTACTTTTATTATTATTTTTTTTTTACAATGAATTACTTTAATAGGGCGGCATGGAGGCTTAGTGCTTTGCATGTTCGCCTCTCAGCACTAGGGATTCCCGGTTCGAATCCCCATCTGGGTGGAGTTTCCATGTTCTCCCCATGTCTGCGTGAGTTTCCTCCGGTTTCTCCGGTTTCCTCCGCCCGAAACGTTTTCCCCTGGATGAGCATGAGGAACCCCCCTGCGACCCTAATATAGGATAAAGTGAAAGATAATGAATGGATGGACTTACTTTAATAACAAAAGAACCTATTTCTATTTCTACCTTTGTCTGGCCATATTGTGTGTTATTAAACATTGGTTTTAATATTTCAGGTGTTTAACCAATTCCGAAAAAACGATTGTAACATGGGCAATGTATTAATTAGTAGAGCAAGTAAAGAACTAATAAAAATGTATGTGATTTCAGGCAGCTGATGTCTAGGGGTGATTGTAATTATGATTTGGTACAAAAGCAGTAACCATGAAAGCGAGACCTCGATGAACAAAAACTGTCAGAGGCTCACGAGTTTGTAAAGAAGTGTCTGAACAAAACATTTGATTAAGATGTTTAAAACCGTTCATTCATTCATTCATTATCTCCCGCTTTATCCTCTATTAGGGTTGCGGTGGGGTTCCCCATGCCCATCCAGGGGAGAACGGCCAATCCATCGCTGGGCACACACTCACTCACACAGACACACTCTATATGGGGCAATTTTGAGAATTCAGTTGACTTGATCCATGTTTTTGGACTGTGGGAGGAAACCGGAGAACCCGGAGGAAACCCACGCAGACACGGGGAGAACATGGAAACTCCACCCAGATGGGGATTTGAATCGGGAATCCCTAGCGCTGAGAGGCGAACGTGCTAACCACTAAGCCACCGTGCCGCATATGTTTAAAACCAATGTATCTCAAAAAAGGATCAGAAGGCCTTTGAGAATTTTCATACTATAGTTCATATCATTAAGTATTTGGGAGGAATTTAAGTGCATATTTTTTAATTACAGACTTAAAATGAAGAAGTAGATCTGACATTTCTGAATAATCCAGCGTTAGTCACAGGAACATCACGCTGCTTGGAGATGGTCTAATAACCTTTACCTTTAACATGCTTGTCTATAATTTTCTTTCTAATCTCGTGAGACAACTCTTTCCTTTTCTTCCTTTGGTCCAGTGTTGAGTGTGGTACACACCATGTCACCAAACAGCACAGTGACTACCTATAACATTATTTTCATTTATCATTTTTGTCCAGGCCTGTTTGATGAGTTTACTTTTTAAAATCAATTTCAGATTTTCATAGAATTTTTATTTTTTATTATTTTGTCAGATTTAAGTTAATTCTGTGACCATTTTTCATTAACCGAGGGATACAAACAATTTTGTTCATGTGTGTGATTGCACATTACAAAATAAATATTAAAGCATTTGATAAACTGTACAAAAAAAGGTGAAGTGAAGGAGTTACCACACTAGCCAAAGTGGAGAGTCTAAGTTTGGCCATCTTGTGCCAGAATAGTGTTCTGATTTTCATAAAGCATAATGTTCACAGTTTCTGTATCACCATGAACACAGGTGGCTAAGGCAAAGCTGAGCAGCTGTATCCTGTTACTGTATTGCTCTCTAAACCTTAACCACAATTAATTCATATATGTAAATGAATGTTAAGTTGAGGGAGGTTCTGAGAATTGTTACACCTTCTGTATGAACATCAGACCTGTATGAACACTTTTGATGAATAAAACTTCACTATAAAGGTTTGGAATGACTGCTTTAAGAGATGATAAACAGTGGTTTTTCACACTTTGTAGATCATTTAATGATATTGATGAAAAATAGATGAAGAGAAGACAATAAAACTAATAGAAAAATCTTGTTCCTCGCCTTACATATTTATTCATTCATTTATTATCTTCCACTTAATTCTATACTAGGGTCGGGGTAGGGTAGGGGGTAGGGTAGGTAGGGGGTTGCCCATGTCCATCCAGGGGAGAACGTTTCGGGCCTGGGACAGGGTGTTAATCCATCGCAGGGCACACTGACTCACACAGAAACACACACTATATGGGTTAATTTTGAGCATTCAATTTACCATGAATCCTTGTTTTTGGACTGTTGGAGGAAACCCATGCGGCCCCGGGGAGAACAGGCAAACTCCAACACCAAGATTGGGATTCGAACCTGTATTCCCACAGCTGAAGGGTTTTTCAGTATTGCACATAAAGGACATTCATTTACAAAAGTCTGAGGTGTGTAATGCATGTTTGAAAAATGTATCATAGCATCAAAAATTGATATTTATAGGAACTAAATAATTAGCGGGCATGGGGAACCCCCTCGCGACCCTAATATAGGATAAAGCGGAAGATAATGAATGAATGAATGAATGATAAATAATTAGCTATTAATCAGAACAGAAAGAACCCTGTTGCTTTAGATTGTAGACTAACCAGCAGTTTACACACTGTTTTATGGTAAGAGAACACTAAAGAAGCTAAATAAATGACTTTTTATAAATGTAGTTTAGAAATATGAACACACAATAAGTTAAAGTTTAAGTTCATTGGTAAAACATTAGTCCGTGGTTTAGAAGTACTTTTCTGCATCTGGATCAGGACAGTGTGCCATCATTAGTGCAATTAATAAATTCTGAATTATAAAGAAAATCATCAGGATGTGTTTTTATGAACTTGTGTATCATAAAGCAGGGTGACAACCCTAACCACATAAGTCATTTAAATAAAAAATGAATAAAGAAGAATTAAGTTGGTGTTTTGGAATACCTTAGTCTTGACTGATTCAAATTTTGACTAATAAAAAAATTGTTATGACAAAGTTACGTAATTACTTATTGTAATGCTTAATCAACAGTTACTGCTATACTAAATGGTATTGATACTTAAAGCAGTGATTGATTTTATTTTGCCATTACTTGATATTCATAACTTAATAATATTTATTAATAAATAAATGACCAAGTATAACCACTTTTTGTCACAGCAGTTTAAATTGGATCCATTTATCTATTAAATTCTGCTAATATTTTGTTCTGAAAACCGATAACAAAACATGACGTGTGAAATTTACTGTTAATTTGTATTAAAGAGTAAAGTATTTCTTTGAGTTTTACTTTATTTTATTAATTTAAATAAATTTATAATCATATAAAAAATCACTTCTCAATTGAAAAAAACAATTCCTCAGTTTTGTGAACTACACAAAGTGTGTTTTTACGTTTTAATGACTGTGTTTGCATTGTATTAATGTTTTTTAATGTTTTAAAAAAGTTTAGACTTTACAATATTCAAGGTCATTTCCAACTCTGTAGATCTAAATGGAAATATTGCAGGTGTTCATGGTTTCTAAACTATTTTTGGTCATGCATGAAGTTTCAGCTTGAAACACCACCCAGAAATACTCTGAGGATCTGATGAACCAGAGATTTAAATGTTGCAAATCAAATGTGTCTGAAAGCCAGCTGTTACAAACAAGATTTCTAAATGACAATACAGTACGGCCAATCATAATAAAATCAAAAGTTTAGATCAATTCGAATTTAAATATTTTAATGCTATGTATTATTTATAGTATTATTATTTATCTCAAAATTAAAGATTTTCAGAGGTATACAATATATATACATTTCAAGTCACCAAAAAGAAACCATGGGTAAATATAGATTAAACATCCAGCAATCTCTAAGACATCCTTAGTTTTTTAATTTTTTAATTTTTGAGTTTTTCAACAAAACAACAAATCTCTCTCTCTCTCTCTCTCACACACACACACACACACACACACACACACACATATACTGTATATATGAATATGTAAATGAATTTAATTTATATATTAATTAAAAAAAAAAAAAAAAAAAAAAAAAAAAAAAAATATATATATATATATATATATATATATATATATATATATATATATATATATATATATATATATATATGTGTGTGTGTGTGTGTGTGTGTGTGTGTGTGTGTGTGTGTATGTATGTATATATGTATGTATTATATATGTATGTAATGTGTGTAATGTAACAATACATGACATTTTTAATTTTATTACATATCAAATGCAATGTCTTTTACTCTATTAATGTAACTATTTATTTGTACTTTATTAATTTAATTCTAGTCAGACACCAATGTATGTGCAAATCTGAAACTTACTGCTTGTTGAACAGGGGAGGGTGAGAAACGAACCTGAAATTAGGTGTTTTCACATGAGTGAGCAGAAAATTGTTTTTGGTTGCACATGGCTTATAAATCAGCAACAACAAAAAAAGATAAAACATTTGCAGATGATGTTAATCTTAGCAACTCACATATTTCACAAAGTAAGGCTAAATAGAAGCAGACAAAATTCCAAACTGCTTGGAAGAACAGGAGTATACAATGTGCATGTTCTGAAGGGAGGGCTGCATGTTTTTCTAGCTTAATAGAAAAAGTAAAAAATAGAGATTCTTTTTAGTACCTATGCTAAATTAACTCAAAATATTACTACATTGGATTTACACATCTACTTACAGTTTGCAGCAAAAATCAATAAATTCTCTATAGTTATAAAGGTCAGTGGCACATTGGCAATGAAAGCAACATAATGTTTATTGGATCAAATACCTACAAATCAAGCCTAAAGATATATAAACCTATATATATATGGGGGGGGGGGGTTCCCCATGCCCATCCAGGGGAGAACATTTCGGGCGCTGGGCAGATACACCCAGGACAGGGCGCCAACCTATCACTGGGCACACACTCACTCAC
This sequence comes from Corydoras sp. C115, assembly GCA_019802505.1. Lineage (NCBI taxonomy): Eukaryota > Metazoa > Chordata > Actinopteri > Siluriformes > Callichthyidae > Corydoras > Corydoras sp. C115. The sequence continues at coordinate 258,989 of JAFMOC010000015.1, read as the reverse complement.
ACACACACACACACACACACACACACTCTACATGGGGCAATTTGGAGAACTCAATTGACTTGATCCATGTTTTTGGTCTGTGGGTGGAAACCCACACGGACACGGGGAGAACATGTAAACTCCACCCAGACGGGGATTCGACCCGGGAATCCCTAGCACTGAGAGGCGAACGTGCTAACCACTAAGCCACCGTGCCGCCATTTTATTTATATACAGTGGGTTGCAAAAGTATTCATACCCCTTGAACTTTTCCATATTTTGTCACATTACAACCACAAACATAAATATATTTCACAGGAATTTAATGTGAAAGACCAACACAAAGTGGTATACAATTGTGAAGTGGAAAGAAAATTATACATGAATCAAAACATTTTTTACAAATAAAAAACTAATAAGTGCGACGTGCAAAAGTATTCAGCCCCCCTGAGTCAATACTTTGTGGAGCCACCTTTTGCTGCAATTACAGCTGCAAGTCTTTTAGAGTATGTCTCCACCAGCTTTGCACATCTAGTGACTGAAATTCTTGCCCATTCCTCCTTGCAAAACTGCTCAAGCTCAGTCAGATTGGATGGAGAGCATTTGTGAACAGCAGTTTTGAGATCTTGCCACAAATTCTCAATTGGGTTTAGGTCTGGACTTTGACTGGGCCATTCTAACACATGAATATTCTTTTTTTTTAAACCACTCCATTGTAGCTCTGGCTTTATGTTTAGGGTCGTTGTCCTGCTGGAAGGTGAACCTCCGCCCCAGTCTCAAATCTTTTGCTGACTCCAACAGGTTTTCTTCCAAGATTGCCCTGTATTTGGCTCCATCCATCTTCCCATCAACTTTGACCAACTTCCCGGTCCCTGCTGAAGAGAAGCACCCCCAGAGCATGATGCTGCCACCACCATATTTGACAGTGGGGATGGTGTTTTCAGAGTGATGTGCAGTGTTATTTCTCCGCCACACATAGCGTTTTGCATTGTGGCCAAAAAGTTCTATTTTGGTCTCGTCTGACCAAAGCACCTTCTTCCACATGTTTGCTGTGTCCTCAACATGGCTTCTGGCAAACTGCAAACGGGACTTCTTATGGTTTTCTTTTAACAATGGCTTTCTCCTTGCCACTCTTCCATAAAGACCACATTTGTGTAGTGCACGACTAATTGTTGTCCTGTGGACAGTTTCCCCCACCTGAGCTGTGGCTCTCTGCATTTCATCCAGAGTCACCATGGGCCTCTTGGCTGCCTCTCTGATCAGTGATCTCCTTGTTCGGCCTGTAAGTTTAGGTGGACGGCCTTGTCTTGGCAGGTTTACTGTGGTGCCATACTCTTTCCATTTCCGGATGATGGATTGAACAGTGCTCCGTGAGATGTTCAAAGCTTTGGAAATCTTTTTATAACCTAAGCCTGCTTTAAACTTCTCCAAAACCATATTCCTAACCTGTCTGGTGTGTTCTTTGGACTTCATGATGCTGTTTGCTCCCCAATATTCTCTTAACCAACATCTGAGGCCGTCACGGAGCAGCTGTATTTGTACTGAGATTAGATTACACACAGGTGGACCCTTTTGAGTTATTAGCAGTCATCAGGCAACTTCTGAATGCAATTGGTTGCACTCAGGGAAAAGGGGGCTGAATACTTTTGCACGTCGCACTTATTAGTTTTTTATTTGTAAAAAATGTTTTGATTCATGTATAATTTTCTTTCCACTTCACAATTGTATACCACTTTGTGTTGGTCTTTCACATTAAATTCCAGTGAAATATATTTATGTTTGTGGTTGTAATGTGACAAAATATGGAAAAGTTCAAGGGGTATGAATACTTTTGCAACCCACTGTATATAATATTAGGGTTTAGGGTCGCGGTGGGGTTCCCCATGCCCATCCAGGGGAGAATGTCTCGGGCGCTAGGCAGATAGACCCAGGACAGGGCGCCAATCCATCGCTGGGCACACACTCACTCACACAGACAGACACATTCTATATGGGGCAATTTTTTTGAGAATTCAATTGACTTGATCCATGTTTTTGGACTGTGGGAGGAAACCGGAGAACCCGGAGGAAACCCACGCAGACACGGGGAGAACATGGAAACTCCACCCAGATGGGGATTCGAACAGGGAATCCCTAGCGCTGAGAGGCGAACGTGCTAACCACTAAGCCACCGTGCCGCTATTTTATTTATATATATATATATATATATATATATATATATATATATATATATATATATATATATATATATATATTAATTAATTCATTCATTCATCTCCCACTTTATCCTCTACTAGGGTCGCGGTGGGGTTCCCCATGCCCATCCAGGGGAGAACATCCCGGGCGCTGGGCAGACAGACCCAGGACAGGGCGCCAATCCATCGCTGGGCACACACACTCACTCACACAGACACACTCCATACCGGGCAATTTTTGAGAATTCAATTGACTTGATCCATGTTTTTGGACTGTGGGAGGAAACCCATGCAGACACGGGGAGAACATGGAAACTCCACTCAGATGGGGATTCGAACCGGGAATCCCCAGCGCTGAGAGGCGAACATGCTAACCACTAAGCCACCGTGCCGCCTATATATATATATATATATATATATATATATATATATATATATATATATATATATATATATATATATATATATATATATATATATATATATATATATATATATATATACACACATTCAATTCATCTATTAAACTCACTTTTTTTTATATATAATTTTTATTAGTAATAGTCATAAGCAAACAGGACATATGATAACACATTTACAGAAGAATGAATTGGGGAGTTATAGCAAAATAAATTACCGTATTAATCCAATAACACTTTCCACCAAATGAATAAAAAAGCAACCATTGCACAAAGCTTTTCTAAATTAATACACAGTGGCGACATCTTGCGGTGAGATTATGTAGCGCATCACATTTTTCAACCTCTTAAGTACATTGCTTTGTTACTGGTGATGACATTTGACCTTTTATTGTGATCAAGAGATCATTCTCTTCGAAAAAATCGAATTAGTTTTAAACAATGCATTTAATAATGAACCAGGTAGTATTGAAGGTTAAAAGGTGAGCTAATTTTGATGTTATATATTACTTTATGTTGTTGAGTTTTTTAAACAATAAACAAAATATACCACCCCATATAGGATTTGACCATTAATAGATTTTTAAATTCTTATTAAAGTGTATTTTACAACATAATAAAAAAAAGACCAAATTGTAAAAAAAAAAAAAATCTGACATTGTTATACAAACACAGTGATTTAAAAGACAAATTTAATAACAAGCCAATTAAAAGAAATATGAAGCATGACAAGCAATTAAATATTCCCAACAAAAGTGCATTTGATTTAATGTTATTTTTTTTATTGTTAAATATGGTCAGTATGACAGTGTGTTGGGTCGTAAATTATTTCTTTTTTTACAAAATATTTGAAATGCTTTCTTGATCAGGCTGGCTGAACTTTAAAAAGAGTCACAAAGCATCCATAAAATACTGAGATAATAAAGAGTGCAATGAATGTCCAAGCCAGATTCCAGGTTTCCTCGACATTATCCTGTGTGGTAGCTTCAAAACTGATTTCATCAAAGTAAATATTGTCCACAGTGAAATCTGGTAGAAAAAGGGGATCTTAGTTACTGTATTTGAAAACATTTACTTTATATCTAAAGTGTCTGATAACAGGCATTGAAATAAAAGCAAATGAACTTCTGGAACTTGTTTTATAAGTTTTTGCATAGCAATCAACATTTTTAGTAATCAAGTACGTATATGTGAGGTTATGATAAAAGTTCAGTGCTGACCATCGGAGTTGAATTACACCAAACTGAGATAGAGTGTTGTTTGTGGACAGTTTTCCAAATTGTTGCTAAGAGGCACAGAACTAAATGTATATGTTTTAATGTATTTAAAATGTATGTTGAAACATTGATGTTTCCCTAGTTATAAAATCTTTTAAATCATTTGATGTATTTGGGAGAATTTATCAGTAATAATTCTTTACCTAGTATAAATTTTTGTAGAAAGATAAAATAAAAAAGGTAGGGAGTAAAAATGTGTTTATACTATATATACTGTTTATAAAATCAAAAGTCTGTGTTTGTGTTTATGTACATGTTCTCTTTTTTGAGATAATTAATCTTCAGGATTCTGTGAAGGTTTATTTAGTTTTTACAACTACCAAGCTGAGGATCAAGGGGCTTTATTTTGGGGATATTTAGTAAGCCATAAAAAGAATTTATATGGTCATGACTTATGTCCTGCTATCGATGTGATTTAAGGGTGCAATAAACCAATCAGCATGTTACTTGCCATTCTCTTTCAGAACCTGGTCCGGTCTGACTGAAGTATTGCTATTTCGACAGTGCAGCACAACGGAACACAAGTAAATTAACATACTTGTAAATTAACATTAACATTATGAACAATACAGTATCTATAATGGGTAGCAATTCTAAGAGCAGATGTTGTCCTAAGTCAGGCAAACTTGTTAAAAAGGCCTGTAATAAGCTCTAATCAGCCTGATCCGGTCAAAACTGATTCATTCAGCAGACACCTGCTACCAATACATCTTTAAGATGCTGGAATGGTTTATTTCATGTACAGGCTTCTAATGAGTTTTTGTGATTTTTTTTTTTTGTGAATGATGGTTTAACAAGCTGTTTAAAATATCTAACAATATACAGAAGAGTACAGGTTCAAATCACAATCTGGGTGAAGTTTCCATGTTCTCCTCACGTCCAAGTGGGTTTCCTCTGGGTTCTCTGGTTTCCTCCCACAGTCCAAAAACATGGATTCAAGGTAAATTGCCCCAAGTAGAGTGTGTTTTTGTGTGTGTCTGTGTGAGTAAATGTGCCCAGTGATAAATTGGTGCCATGTCCTGGGTGTCCCCCTCCCCGACCCCAGTAAAGAATTAATTGGAATGAACATACAGTATGAATAAATACAGAAGCGTAAATTATGTCTATGTCTAATGTAATCAAATGAAGTTTAACAATAAAATGGTCATTTTCAATTTTATTCTATTTATAAAGATGTTTCTACAGGATATTGAATTTAACAGTGTTTTTTTTCATCTGGTCTCTAAACTTTGGTTTACTTTTGGAAGATTAATAATTTTAAATTTTAAATGTTTTTTTCAGATAAATTGCTAAGAGCTACATGATTGCTGTTTAAGTTTTGATAATTAAAAAATAAAACTACAAAATAAAACAATGCACCTTATTACACTTAAACATATTTTATAGCATCATTATTTTGTAAAGAAGACATGATGGACAGTTACCTGCTTTGTATATGTGTTTTATCACCGTGCCATTTTCAAAATTCACTTTACACATATATGTTGTTCCGGGGGCAATTTTTGAAGCTAGAACATTGAGGTGACTTTTGATGAAGAATTTTCCATCAGGACTCTCTGCAGGACTTGTAGTATTGTACTCATGAAATATAATCTCATTGTTTTGGAGCCAAGTAATGTTAATAGTGGCTGGGTTATAAGCAGACACCAGGCATATCAACTTGTCGTCCCCCTGCAGCAGTTCCACAGACGGGATTATATCAGTCAGAAGGGCTAAATTAAGGACAGAGAAGGAAATTATTATAAACATGTCTGCAGATTTGTTTCAGGTGGTCTGGTTTCATCTCAGAATGGACAACTCACACATTTCCTTAAAAATGAAAGGTGATCTAGATGTGTTATATATATATATGTAAACATGCTGAAGTAATATAAGCTAACCAAATGATGGCACTGAGGCAGTGGGTCCTTTTAGAAAAATATTGTGTCCAGGGTCCATTCGTTTTAATACTGTACAATAAAGAAAAAAAGCAGTGCCATCTGAGAATGGCACTGACAGTATGAAAACTAAATATACGCACATCTCCCTGTCTACCCACATACAGCTCATATTTCAAATGTATTTGATTTCATGTTTGTGCCATGCATAATCCTGTTATGGTTTTATTTCACATTTCTGAGCTGTTCATTTCACATTAGCCGTTATGACCGAAACACATGCAAAAATAAAAAATATATACCATGTGTCATGCAAACATGTGGGCCCCCCTGAATGAATGTATGTTCTGAATGTTTGTTCTTGCCTCTGCGCTTTGAAGTAGTATATTTCTTTATGTTACCAGAACACATGTGTTTCACCTCACAGGAAACATTTATAAAGGAATTCCACGTTGATACTGGTATATTTAGTATACTTTGGATGCTATGAGTACCATTTTCTTGTTCTGTTTGTTTTGTAATAACATCCCGAGTGACAATGTCTTTGCCTACTCTCCAATCTATAGAAAAATCTTGCAGCTTGGTTCCAAGCAGCAAACAAGTGATCGGGATTTTATTATCTGACATCATACTATTAATTGGAGTTAATTTTGGACTCAACAAGTACACCTGGGCCAGATGAGCAACAGCTGGAGTCACTGGGAGACAAAAAGCCAAACATTTGTATTAAATATAATTAGCCTGTATTATTATTATTATTATAATAATTATTATAATATATATATATATATAGTGCTTAATATAATTACCTTCACAAATATTGGTTTTCTTTACCACACTTTTGGAAGGATCTTGATCAGTGACTTCACAGGTAAATTCCACTCCTTTATTCCATTCCTGTTGTGATACGGATATCTCACTGATCACCTTTAAACGTCCATCTGATTGAATCAACTGTTCACTAGAAACATTTATACTAGTTTCAGGTAGCCATTTAATCTTCGGGTATGTTCCAACTCCAGAGCAACGAAGTTTCTGGACAGCAAATTCTGGTTTATTCATACTGGAAATAACTGCAAGATCTACGGACAAGTCATCTGTACAACACAAAGAAAAAGGCAAAAATTAACAAAATTGAATTCATGTTAATTAGAATAATGTAGTATGTAATCCATTAATTTATACCAATAATATTTATAGTTCGTTTAGACTTCCATTTATTGACTAGACTTTGTTGAACTTGACAGGAAAAGTGCTGGTCTTTTTTCCGATGTGTAACAGGAACATTGAAGTGTGTAGTTAATGTTTGCAGACCTTTTGGCAAATAGACATATTTTATATCAGGAAATGGCTTGTTATTGGCTAGAAAGGTGAAGGCAAATTCACCAGGTGGCAAATCTTCAGCAGTACACTGCAAAAGTGCTGTGTTTTCATTCTGTAGATCTGCACTTGTTCTTTTTATTATCACTATGGGATCCTTTAGTTTTGACTCTGAAAAACATACATAATCACAAATATATAATTGCAAATATTTTTTTTGTTCATTTTTAACAACATTATTTCACTTACCTGAAATGGTAATATTTTTTTCCATCATGGAGATACAACGGTGTTTAACTCTACAGGTTAATGTCTGCACTGTTTTCCATTTATCTTTTGACAGAGTCAGGTTGCTTTCAATGGTCTCATCTACTTTTGTCTCATGAATGTTTAGTGTTTCTTCTGTGCCATCCACCAGCCATGACACTTTTACATGATGCATAGATTCAACAACACAAGAGGTTGTTATAAATGGCTCCATCAATATTGATAAGAGATGAGGCTTCTCTAGATGAATCAATGTTTTTTTATTTAAATAGGCTGCAACATTGAAAAAATAGTTTGTGTTAAAAAAAAGAGGTTATGAAATAATAAAGATACGATGACTTCCAAAAATTTATTTTAAGCAATTAAAACTGTATTATTTCTAAATACCGGCACAAATGTTGATGCTATTCTGGACTTGTAGCTTGGACTCCTGATCACTGACCTTACAGATAATATGTTCTTCGCTATCCCAAACCTGATATGGAACCACTATCTCTTGGGTCACACGAACTCGTCCATCTTCTTGCATCATTGCATTAGGATGAGGATCTAATAAAGACTCTGGCAAAAATTTTATCTCTGGGTTTAGCCCAGTTGCAGAGCAAATAAGCTTCGGTGTGTGGGGTCCAGATTTTTCCATATTGTGAACAAGATAAAATTCCATAGATGGGTCACCTGTAAAGTAGGTCAAATATACATAAAATATAAAAGACTCACAAAGGTTACCAACAAATAATAAAAAAAAAGATATTCATGTCTTATATTTTAATAAAACTTATATTTAAAAAATAAATAAATAAATTATATACATTTCTGGAAAACAATATTCCTCACCAAATATTTTTCCTGTAGGTTTGGATGTCCATTTTTTCGAAAGGCTATGCTGAACTTGACATGAGAATTCATGGTATTTGTTTTTATGTGTATCAGGAATGGTAAAGTGTGCAGTTAGAAAGTTCTGGTCCTTGGGAAGATTCACATATTGTATATCAGAAAGAGCCTTGTTGTTGGCCAGGAATGTGATGGCGAATTCACCAGAGGGTAGATCTCTGGCAGCACACTCTAAAACTGCACTGTTTCTATTGTTTCCATATGAAAATGCTCTTCTGATCGAAACAACAGGTTCCTTTTGTGAAGATTCTGCAAAATAAAAATAAATATTTAAAAAAGTTTTAAAGTAATTCTAATATAACTTTTTTCTAAAATAAATTCCTATCAATCCATCTACAAATAATGTAATGTGCACAAGTCTTGCTTTTTACAGTTTTTTTAACAAGAGCCATTTGTTTTGGACATAAACCACTGTAGCTTACAAATTATTAGCTTATTTGGTTATGTCAGTGCAAATAACTTGATGTGTAGTGTGTTTAGGGAAGGATGTGTCGTGAAAATTACACAGAGTTACCATGCCAATGTCATGATCCAGGATAGACATAGATTTCAAATGAAATCAATGTTGTAATAACTGTTATTAATATTAATATTCATTGTTTATCTTAGATTGTAATCACTGGCGATGGCCTGGCATTGTATAGTAGGCCTGCTCATTTAAAAAAAGGCAGCACATCAACAGAGTAATAAAGATTTGGTGTGTATCTATGATGTATCATGTAACCTGTTCATGGCTACAAAAATTTAAATGTCAGGAATAACTGTCGTATGAATGAAACTCACCAGTTATTTTAATGGTCTTTTCCATTATGGAGACACAAGGATGTTCAACTCTGCAGGTTACTTTCTGCACTGTTTTCCATTGATCTTTTGACAGAGTCATGTTGCTTTCAATGGTTTCATCTACTCTCGTCTCATGAATCCTGTTTGCTTCTATGACTTTGTCATCCACCAACCAAGACACTTTAACTTGATGCATAGATTCAACAACACAAGAGGTTGTTATAGTCAAGTCCACCAATATAGATATGAGATGGGGCTTCTCTAGACGAATCAATGTCTTTTTATTCGGATAGGCTGCAACATTGAAAAAAAAGTGTTTCATCTTTTGTTATATATATATCAGAGGTTATGATTAAGTTTTGATGATTCCCAAAATACTTTCTGAACGATTAAAACTGTATTATTTCTAAATACCTTCACAAATGTTAATGCTCTTCTTAACACTTTGTTTCTGATCAGTGACAGCACAAGTAAAACGTTGTCCGTTATGCCAATCCTGATATGGAACCACTATCTCTTGGGTCACATGAACCTGTCCATCTGCTTGCATCATTACTTTAGGATCTGATAAAGCATGTGGTGAAAAAATAATTTTTGGGTTTATACCAGTTGCAAAGCAAATAAGCTTCTGTGTTTTGGGTCTTGATTTATCCATGTTGTGAACAAGATAAAATTCCACAGAAAGGTCACCTGTAAAGCAGATTTAAAAAATATTATAAATAATATTGATTAGTTATTCATGTCTAGTTATAAAATATAATAAAACAAAACAAAAGTTAAAATTTTTAGGAAACAATATTCCTCACCAAAAATTTTTTCTATATGGCTAGATATCCATTTTTTGGAAAGGCTTTGCTGAACTTGACAAGAAAATTGTTGGTTAGGTTTTTTATATGTATCAGGAATAATGAAGTCTGCAGTTAAACTTTTCTGGCCCTTGGGAAGATCCACATATTGGATTTCAGAAAAAGCATTGTTATTGGCCAGGAATGTGATGGCAAATTCACCAGCGTTTAGATCTCTGGCAGCACACTCCAAAATTACACTGTTTTCATTGTTGCTATCTGCAAATGATCTGCTAATCGACACAACGGATCCTTTTGTGAAGATTCTGCAAAGTATAAACACCACTTTTGTGTTGTTAAAACATAAAAATAGTTTATCTTGTTGTAAAGTAAATCATCATATATGTCCTCTTTTGTACAATAAAATCTTTTAAATATTCTTTGTAATGCAGTATAAAACTCACCTGTAAAACTAATCTTTTTCTCCCTAGAAAAACAGTAATGTTCAACTTTGCAGGTTATGGTCTGCACGGTTTTCCATTTATCTTGCGAAAGTGTCAGGTTACTCACAGTGGTCTCACCCACTTTTGCCTGATGAATCATTCCTGTTTCTACTTCATTATTTACCAACCATGACACCCTAATATCATGAGGAAATTCAATAGAACAAGATGTAATAATTTCTTTGCCTCCCAATATTGATGAGAGATGTGGAGCATTTAAACGAATCACTGGATATTTCATTGTATCATCTGCAATATACAATATAAATATGGGTACAACCTTTAAAACTCTGACATCATAGCCTTGAAAAGCATACTTTTTCTAGGAGTTGTAAACAATGTTTTTTGACATCATAACACTTGCATTGCCAGTTTTCACTTTATCACTTGAAACTTACAATTATTTAGAAGGCTGCTGTATGCTATGTAATTACTATTTCAAAAACTAAATCTGAAAGTTGGCGGCACGGTGGCTTAGTGGTTAGCACGTTCGCCTCTCAGCGCTAGGGATTCCCGGTTCGAATCCCCATCTGTGTGGAGTTTCCATGTTCTCCCCGTGTCTGCGTGGGTTTCCTCCGGGTTCTCCGGTTTCCTCCCACAGTCCAAAAACATGGATCAAGTCAATTGAATTCTCAAAATTGCCCCATATAGAGTTTGTTTGTGTGAGTGTGTGCCCAGCGATGGATTGGCGCCCTGTCCTGGATCTATCTGCCCAGCGCCCGAGACGTGCCCTGGATGGGCATGGGGAACCCCACCGCGACCCTAATAGAGGATAAAACGGGAGACAATGAATGAATGATTGAATGAAAATCTGAAAGTTAAGTGAATAACTATGAAAAAAAATTTTTTTTTTTTATTAATAGTTGGTATCATATGATGGTCTGTGTTACTTTTAACAAAGCTTTTGACATATGGTTCATTGTAAAGACAATATTTGATTTGTCTTTACATTAAAGAGAAGCTCATCTGGTTAAAGGCTGTAACTAAAATAACCAAACATATAAGGTTTCCACAGACAATCGCAACACTTGTTGTAATGCTGTACACTGACCTGTGCATGCACTCATTTTTGAAATGAAGCTCTTTGACTTGTGTGTTGCTTCACAGGTAAACTCTTTGCCTGAGTTCCATTCCGATTTTTCAATAAGTACTTGACTTACTGCAGTAAAAAACACCTCGCTCTTGTTATGATATTCATATATCTTTATTGGCATCTCACTACCTGGGTTAAGATTCAACCACTTAACCTTCAGATCATTAGGATAAAAGCCATCCAAAAAACATAACAGCTTAACTTTGTCACCAACTTCTTTACTGGTGGCAGTGGTCAGGATGGGTTCAGTCACACGCTGAACTAATGGAAGTAAAATAAAAAATTAGGTAGCATCAATGAACTTAGAACATTTAGTTGGCTAGAATGGATTTACTGTATTTACAAACACTTTTATTTTAGCTAATATGTAACAGGAAGCAGTGATTGGACAGAAAATATGTCATTTATGAATATACATTTTGCCCAAAATATTGCTAAATAAACAACACTAAATTAAATGATATTATACTTAAGGTATTATGAATGAAAAAATTTAAATGTTATTTTAACCATTGAAATGATCATTATAATATCCTTATTATTTCTAATATTTTAGATAATTACTAAAAAAAAAAAAAGTAATTAGGTTACATAAGGCATTTTAAAAAAATGTGGTTTAGAGTGCATATAGAGTTTTTACATTTTGCAGAGCAAGCTTCAGTAAGCACAGCAAACAGATGTTGAAGACGTTAGGCAACAAGCAGCCCAAAGGAATTGAAAAAGCAGAAGTAAAAGGCCATCTGTGTCCCAAAGATGACAAATTGCAACACACAGGAAGCCTTTACATCAAGCACCATGTCATTTATACTCACTGTTATGTAACAAATATTATTAAAATATTTTGTTTTTCTCATAACCTTATAGTAAAATGTTATAGTTTAAGAAAATTTTGTCAAGGAATTATAAAGACAATGCTTAGAAATAAAATGCAACATATTCCATTTTATTCCATTTCCAGATATTTTATTGCATTTTGAATTACACATGCTATGTAACATTAACATTTAAAACAACATACTCAGCTAAAGTAAATAAATGTGACAAGCTATTTTAGTGCGTAATGTATTAAATATATTGCATGACCTAATAATAATGAGAAAGAAATCAAATATTAATAGTATAACTATTATCTGTGTTGTACAGCATATGTTGATTCCTCAGCTGTGTCAACACAAATGGATTCCACCAAATAAAATTAAAATTAATTTATTAAATTAATAATAAAGGATTAAAATCTATGTAAACAGGGATAAAATTTTATAAATATGCTTTAAGTTTGATTAGTATCTATGAACATGTTTGCATATTTCCCAAGTTCTTCTATGCTTTGGAGCACTAATTCTATATGAAACCAATCTATTATGATTTTTGTAAATTCAATGTCTATTCTATGAAAAAAAAAAAATAGATTATTAAATTTAATGGTCTAAATTTATAAGAAACAAATGGTCAAAAATTTCCATTCCAAACGTAATTCTGTATGAGCATGTTTGATGATGAATGAATGAAATTATTTATTACTATATGCATAACATGCTTCCTTGACATACAGACAACTCAAAAATGCTTTGCTAATATGTAAAACTTAAGATATGCATTATTACAAAAAAAAATACAAACACAAATAGACAATTTGACTTTCTATAAAACTGTAAAAACTAAAAAGCATTCAAATTACATTTATAAGTATAAATGGGAAATTACTTATAATATATGAAAAGTAAAGAATAAGAAACCTGATGAACCATTTTCTGTCCAAATTATTTCACCTGAAATTAGAATTTTAAAATAGTTAAAATAAAATTCATAAATATACTCATATTATATGTTTTACAATGTTGTAGTCCTATCAGGCTTACCTTAATAAAAGTGGCAGCAATGCTGTAGAAAAGGGAGAAGAGGAAAAGAAAGACAAAGGTTAAGGCTGTATTTGCCAGGCTGCTTTCATCTGAATCCATTAGTTCATAGTTGAACTGCTCTGTCAACACCTCACAGTCTGCAAAAGCACAAACCAATTAATTCACCACAAATTAAAAGAAAATGCACATGGAAATGTATACATTGATACTATACAATACACAAACTATATTACAAAATATTTATTACTGACAATTATTAACAAACACAAAAAGAAACACACAAAAAGAAACACACACACACACACACACACACACACACACACACACACACACACACACACACACACACAAGCATTTATTTAATCAAATCAGTTAATATGCACAAGTTAAAACTTGTAAAGATTTTAATAAACAACCAGATATATTTTAAATCAAACACTAGTAATTAGCAAATATATATTTAAAGAATTTGCATACAATTTTTGTCCAGAAAAAAATATTAACAAAAAAAACACCATACAGCATTTTAAATCATAAATTTGTTCTCCATAGATTATGCATTATATTAAAAAATTAAATGTAAAAGGACTGGAAGACTTCAAAATTGCTTTTTCCTCAGGGCCATAAGTGCTCTTTTGTAGACTTTAACTGAACTTTTTGAATTTCACTTTTTTCCTTTTACATCACACTTTAATGTAATAATGTGGAAATTTGAATGAAATTCAGTGAATGATCTGTTATTTTTGTTTTCACTAACAAAAACAGAATATTTCTGTCCAAAATTATTAGATTTTTTTGTGTTCTTATTGATTATTATGTCTTATCATCATCCTTGTGAATAGCAATGCACAATGTATGAAGCTTCATCCATAGTTCTAATTTGCTATTATATGATAATTTCATCCCATCTCTTATACTATACTCTACTATACAATACTATACTATACTAGAATATGGAGGGGCTCCCAATGCCCATTTAGGGGAAAAGGATTTGGGGGCTGGGCAGATATACCCAGGGCAGTGCACCAATCCATTGATGGGCACACACTCACACACACACACACACACACACACACACACACACACACACACACACACACACACACACACACACACACACACACTATATAGGGGCAATTCAGAGCAGCCAATTCAGATTAAACATGAACATGGAAATTCCACCCAGGTCAGGATTCAAAGCTGGATCCCCAGCACTGAGAAGAGGATGTGCTATGCTTTGCTTTGCCATGGTGCCTCCCTTGCCTAAAAGATTTTTTCGTTCAACTGACCAGATTGTTTCTCCAAAATTGACAGAATTCTCTATATTACTTTTCTTTAGTAAGAGTCTTAAGCAGTGACCCCAAATAGGAACTTCTATGATAACCTGAACAGTCAATTGTCTTCTCTGCGCAAAAACATTTCTGATATTTTCTGCATTTTTTTGTATAATTCTGGGATCTTGATCTACTGTAGTCATTAGACAAAATTTCATTGGCAGTTATATATTTTATGGTAAGATTGTAGCACTGGTTCTTGTGAAACTATGGCTGTAGCAATTGTAAAAAAATATATTATTGTCTAAACTTTTTTACTTCTGTATTAACATTCCTAGATGTTATAGATAAAAAAATTGTCAGACATTAAAAATGCATACTGATGTTTTTTATACAATTTTTAAAAAGTAATTGTGAATATTTGGGAAACAGTCTTTTGAAAATTATAAATAAATTATTTTCAATTATTTACATTTTAAGATATTAACATTTTCAAAGTTTGCACAACAGACTATGAGTGTCATTCAGTCTTAATTGCTTAAAATGACAAATTTTATTAGTGTTGTACTTAATTGCATTTCTGTAAAATCAATGTCAAATGGGGCAACACAGTGGCTTAGTGATTAGTATGTTCGCCTCTCTGCACTGGGTATCCAGGTTCAAATCCCAATCTGGATGGTGTGTTTATGTTCTCCCCCGTCCGTGCAGGTGACCTCTGGGTTGTCCGGTTTCCTTTCACAGTCATATGGATTCAAGGTAAATTGGCTTCTCTAAATTGCCCCTATATAGTGTGAGTTAGTGTGTCGAGCTATAGACTGGCGGCTTGTCTTAGGTGTTTCTGCCCTGCGCCCAAAATATTCTCCCCCTACCCTCCCTTCATCACGACCCTAGTTGAGGATTAAGGGGAAGATGGAGGGAATGTCAAATGTCTTGGCTTCCTGTGTATGAATTTGCACTACCCTAGATCCCTAAATAATTGTCGAGTGAAGGATTAGCTGACATTTGAATGGACAATGAAACATAGCAACAAAAGCTTCACAAATGTTATGCACACAAACACGCTTATATTGCTTTAATTATCTTGTATTAAATTTTAGCTGCCTACATACATCTTTAATTATTATTTATTATTTGTATTTAGAACGAAATTAAATTTTTGTTCAATTTTATTCATTTTGCTTAAAATTTCACCATATTAACACATTTATTCTTTTAATTTTATTATCTTCTGAATACATACCACTAAATACATATTTTCTGTATGTATATTTAGTTTTTCTTAGTTTTACTAAAACAATATAATTTAAAATTATGCGTTGTTAAAATATACCTGATTTATTTATACTGACTTGCATTTCTTGTTATGCATTGCTTATTTGCTAATGGAAGTTGTTACATTCATGGATAAAATTACATGTGACCTTTTTGTCAAATATACAACTAGTGTGATTCATAAAGGTATGGCATATACACTACCGTTCAAAAGTTTAGGGTCACATTGAAATGTCCTTATTTTGGAAGGAAAAGCACTGTACTTTTCAATGAAGATAACTTTAAACTAGTCCTAACTTTGAACAAATACACTCTATACATTGCTAATGTGGTAAATGACTATTCTAGCTGCAAATGTCTGGTTTTTGGTGCAATATCTACATAGGTGTATAGAGGCCCATTTCCAGCAACTATCACTCCAGTGTTCTAATGGTACAATGTGTTTGCTCATTGGCTCAGAAGGCTAATTGATGATTAGAAAACCCTTGTGCAATCATGTTCACACACCTGAAAACAGTCTAGCTCATTACAGAAGCTACAAAAAACTGACCGTCCTTTAAGCAGATTGAGTTTTTGGAGCATCACATTTGTGGGGTCAATTAAATGCTCAAATGGCCAGAAAAAGACAACTTTCATCTGAAACTCGACAGTCTATTCTTGTTCTTAGAAATGAAGGCTATTCCATGCGAGAAATTGCTAAGAAATTGAAGATTTCCTACAACGGTGTGTACTACTCCCTTCAGAGGACAGCACAAACAGGCTCTAACCAGAGTAGAAAAAGAAGTGGGAGGCCGCGTTGCACAACTAAGCAAGAAGACGAGTACATTAGAGTCTCTAGTTTGAGAAACAGATGCCTCACAGGTCCCCAACTGGCATCTTCATTAAATAGTACCCACAAAACACCAGTGTCAACATCTACAGTGAAGAGGCGGCTGCGGGATTTTGGGCTTCAGGGCAGAGTGGCAAAGAAAAAGCTATATCTGAGACTGGCCAATAAAAGAAAAAGATTAAGATGGGCAAAAGAACACAGACATTGGACAGAGAAAGACTGGAAAAAAGTGTTGTGGACGGATGAATCCAAGTTTGAGGTGTTTGGATCACAAAGAAGAACGTTTGTGAGACGCAGAACAAATGAAAAGATGCTGGAAGAATGCCTGATGCCATCTGTTAAGCATGGTGGAGGTAATGTGATGGTCTGGGGTTGCTTTGGTGCTGGTAAGGTGGGAGATTTGTACAGGGTAAAAGGGATTTTGAATAAGGAAGGCTATCACTCCATTTTGCAATGCCATGCCATACCCAGTGGACAGCGCTTGATTGGAGCCAATTTCGTCCTACAACAGGACAATGACCCTAAACACACCTTTAAATTGTGCAAGAACTATTTACAGCAGAAGCAGGCAGCTGGTATTCTATTGGTAATGGAGTGGCCAGCGCAGTCACCAGATCTGAACCCCATTGAGCTGTTGTGGGAGCAGCTTGACCGTATGGTACGCCAGAAGTGCCCATCCAACCAATCCAACTTGTGGGAGCTGCTTCTAGAAGCGTGGAGTGCAATTTCTCCAGCTTACCTCAACAAATTAACAGCTAGAATGCCAAAGGTGTGCAATGCTGTAATTGCTGCAAATGGAGGATTCTTTGACGAAAGCAAAGTTTGATGTAAAAACAATGTTATTTCAAATACAAATCATTATTTCTAACCTTGTCAATGTCTTGACTCTATTTTCTATTCATTTCACAACGTATGGTGGTGAATAAGTGTGACTTTTCATGGAAAACACAAATTTGTTTGGGTGACCCTAAACTTTTGAACGGTAGTGTATATGCCATACCTTTATGAATCACACTATGCTAACATTGTATTACTTCCGCTTTATAGTGGGATGTAACTAAGATAGATGTGTGGAGATGCTGGAAAAATTTTTATGAACTCCAAAGAGTACTTGCTATTTTTTTTTTATTTATATTTCATGATTTTGAACCAAACATTTTGAACATGTAACACATAAGCATAGCTTTAAGACAAAACAGTGATGGTAAAAAAAACAAAAAACAAAAATAAAAAAACATAAAAAACAAGCATTAAAATAGCAGGCAACAGAAGACTTAGCATGATTTGTTGATATTGGGAACATTCAGGCTGAGGTTTACTAAGGTGGGTGCATTCGATTTGTTGTCAATCGTTCTGGTTATGAGAAGTACCCTCTCATCTATGGCCTCATGGTAAACCCTGCAGCTGTACACCTCACCACTTTCCCATTCTCCAATGGGGACAATCAACTGGCTGTACACTGAAAAGCCTTTATTCCCTTTGATAACACTAGTGGTTTTCTGTATATAGTTTGCATCGTCCAGAAGCTTTTCACCAGCAAGCCAAGACACAACCACCTCTTTAGGGGAAAAGTCTTTAACATAGCAAGTAAGGGTCACCGTGTCATCTTTGTTCTCTGTTGGACCGAGTAGATTAACTGAGGGGCAATGCCTATCGCCTAAGAACATAAGATCACAGTTAGGGTCAAGCATGCTCAGTTTTTTTTTTTTTTTACTAATTCCTTGTATCTTGTTTGACTTCAATCTTTCAATCCATTTTATGGCCAAAAGCATGCGGTCAGCCTATTTAGCAATTGCTTGCAAAGTCTTTTAATTACAGTGAAGCATATTGGTAAAGATCACAAATTATTATTATTATTATTATTATTATTATTATTATTAGTAGTAGTAGTAGTAGTAATAATAATAATAATAATAATAATAATAATAATAATAATAATAATAATAATACAATTAATAATAAAATTATCATTAATAATAATAATAATAATAATAATAATAATAATAATAATAATAATAACTGTATAGATATTATTTTAGAAGAAGGCCCTTGCTATACAAACACACACACACACACACACACACACACACACACACACAATAAAGAAAAAGCATCACTTACTAATTTCTCTTTTGTAGGTAAAAGATTTACTATGTAGTGGAAATGACGTGTGTTCCACCACACAGTTGTATTCATCTCCTTTTGTCCAGTCTTCATAGTCAATCCGAGCCACAAGTTTTATTTTGCCATCATCAGATTTTGTGGCCACTGCTGACATGTTTTGGTTACCCTTCATCCATGCAATACTTATTAAACCTTCTGTTGCTTCAGTTTTGCATTCAAGGTCACCACTTCTGTGGATTAGCATGTCTTTGAATGAAGGGGGTATTATATCCACCTTTGGTTCTGCAGTATTCGGCTCTGTGGTGTAAAAAGGTTAATGAAGATTTTGCAAAACATCAGATTAGTTATTAAACTATTAATATATATATTTTTTTTTAGTCATATTCTTCAAAACTATATAGCATGCTATTAATTTAATCTGTTTACTGTGCAAGAAATAAATCAAAATAAGGGTTTAATAAAAAAGAATGAGAAGTTTCCATAATGAGTAATAAAATGACAAAAAAGATTTCATGCCTACCGTATTTGACCTGTGTCACAACACTGTCATTCTTCCTCAGAATTGCACATTCAATTGAAGTAGTATCTGACCACTTGTCCGATCCAAGTTCCAAAGTGCTAAAAGCAGTTCTTTTACTTTCACATGAAATGGTGGTGCTAGAGTTATTAGTGACATCAGCATGCTTATTATGAATCCACTTAAATTTGTAATTTGGTGAGAATTGCTTGGCAAGGCAGATGAAGGTAGCTGGTTCATTTTCCATACTGACGGAAGTTGTTAAAAGCAGAGATGCAGGTTGTAAATTCACAACTGAAAAACAAACAAAGAGACATATGCAGCGGCAACAGAAAAAGCAGCTGTTGCAGATTAGTAAAGAACCAGGCTAGATCATGTTGCCATAGTATGTCTATTATAATGCACGTGTCCATTGGGCACAATAATAATGAAAAAAGTGATTTATTAAATTTCAGGTTTGATATGCTATAGAAAAACCTAGGCCTATAGTAATTCATTTATTACTTTTTTATATTGCATTATTTATTTATAAATATTGTTATATTAATTTAAAAAAATGCATACAAATAATAAAACATTAAACATACAAATTCAGTGTCCATTTTTTTTTGTAGTGATTTTTTCGCAATTGTAGTGAAGTCTATAAAGAACTTCTTAAACTTCTGGCTTAAGTCTGGGAATTAAAATCTATGGTTTGTTATCAGAAAACGCACCCAGTTTTTCTTAGGTCATACTTTGGCAACATATATGGAATGCCATAGAAAGAAATAGATCTGGCTTTTAAAGAAGTGGAAAAGAAAAGATCACAACATGAACAGGCATAAAACACAGGCATAAAACAAATACTGAAATAAATGACTATAGCTTAGGATTTTTGCAGCTTCTTTATGGGAGACCCACAAAACCTGATATTTTCTAATCTTGTAATAACACTACAATTTCTTAAAATTTCCATTCCCTTTGTAAAACATCAATCACCAATCCTATGTTGTTAAATAATTTGGGGAGGTATTTCCTTGTGTCTGACCCTCTTATTTTTTCTGAGGTTGATTAAACTGTATGAGTCATAGACCTAGGTTTTAAACATTATGGAAATTCTGTCGTGATTGACATACCTGGTTTTTTTACGGTTCCCGATAGAGGTTGCCCCGCACTAGTCACTGTGCACGTGAATTCCTTTTCACTGTTCCAGTCTGAAGCTTTGACCTGCATGTGGCTCACCAGAGTGTAGCCTCCGTTTTCTCGAACTGCAGGGTACTGCGTGAAGTCCTTCAACTCATTGTTGCTAATATCACTCCATTTGAAAGTCGCGTCTGGGCTGGTCAAGCCGCGCGTTAAACAGCCAATGTTAACAAAGTCTGAACCATGTTCACACTGCCACACAGGGAACACGGACTTCGGTGGTTTAGGCTGCAAAGGTTGTTCTGCAAAAGATGATAAAATATAAAAAATAAAAATAAAATTAAAAAAAGTAAAAATTAAACAATTAAAATAATTACATAAATAACATCAATAACAATTATAACAATAACAAGCATAATAATAAAAAATAATAATGATTATAATAATAATAATAATAATAATAATAATAATAATAATAATAATAATATTATATTTATAATAAAGATAGTCCTATGTATGGTTCCACAATTAATAAGTTGATGATGATCAGAAAATTGAAACAAACGCTAGTGCAAAATAGACACTCATTTCTAAATTGCCTATACATTTTTATTTTATATATCCTATAAACAGACATAAGCGCATAGTCTATCCTATACCCACTTACTGAATTTATCGTTCAGTGGAAAAGTCAAACAATGAAATAAAATAACAAAATGACACATGCAGTATTTCATTTAAACTAAATTTTAAAATTTAAACAATAAATATGGCAGGCCTATACTAAGGTAAACACACCCAATAAATCTGTGAGATAATTATTAATATATTTAAAACCAAATACACTTTAAATGGTTAATTGATTTGCATCATGTACCATAAGCTATATGCACATTCATATAACATATGTATATTAAAAGAAGCCAAACTGTGACAACAACGGCTAAATAAAATGCTAAAACACAAAAGTTGCTTGCTTGTTTTGAGGCTTAATCCAATTATTAAATTTAAATCACAGCATTAATCTTTACAACATAACTGATCTATCAGACAAATCACATTATCAAACGTTTTTCAGACGAATTTTCAGCATGTAATTTATATCGCCTATTAAACAGACAGTTGCTTTGTTTTTTACTTTTTAACAAAATAAGCGAAGCCATTAAGTTTCGAGATCAATATCGTCCACATATCGCAACTCCGTAACGGATGTCTGCAGTTAAATTATATATTTTATAAAATTATTAAAAAATATATCTGCAGTACATTATTAACGCAACATTTTCAGCAGGTTGATTTATTGTACTTAAAACCAGAAGGCATTTTAACATGCTAAGGAAATCTTACACAATAAACCGTACAAAAGATAAACCCTAATGTACAATTCAGTTCGAGTAACCTGTTTATTCGTCGTTTTACCTATATAAACGTTTTCCTGCGTAGGTGTCATTTTGTCGACGAGTTTGTAAACGCGTCATTTTATTTTATTCGTGGTTTGACAATCTGGTCAAATAATAAGTCTAATAAATCAATAAGTTTTTAATACTTTAATATGAATATTTTCATTTAATTTTTTCTATGTTTAGGTTATTTAAACCTTAAATAACTTTGCCTCAGCCAAACCAACATTTATTACAGTCACAGTTTAATGCCGTTTAATCTGAATTATTCTAAGGATCTAAATAACTACCAATGACAGTTTAATTTCTTTAATCTGATGTATCAGTCACAGTTATCCTAAACCACTTATATTTCTCTAAGCAAAAAATCAAAATTTTGATATATCACTTTATGCGACAGATAAAAATTAATATGTGTATATGGTACGTCAATCAGCTGAAATTAAGAGTTTAAAGCATATAATTCATTGTATTTTTGCTCAGTGCCTAATTTATTTAGTACAATTTTGTTTATTTTATGAAACAATCAGATTGTCCTATTCACAGACTACCTTTAATTTTTTAAATACGTTGAGTAATTATGTTTATATATTATACTCTATTAAGAACCTATTAAAGTATGACTATTTTTGCAATTATTTAAAACATTTTTTTGTTTGGTAAATTTAATGTACTGGACAAAATTATATATATATTTGTTTTATAATTTGCAGGTTTATATACATTAGAATTGGCATTTCTTACCAGATGAAACTGTGACGGTCGTTCCTTTCCCCCAGTAGTCGAAAGCACCGTAGTCACAGTGACATCAAAGTATTTTCTTACCGTTCAAAAAACTAACGCCTGTATATTTAATAGCTTTTAAAACAATTTAAACTAAATCCAAATTTGTTTTTCATAACCACTAATACAAGTTTGGAATTGTATGACTTTATACTTAAACAAATTCTATTTCTTGTTACTGCTGATGCATTTGATTTGTTTTACGTTCTGAGTATAGAAACAACAGCATAAAATATATTTTAAAGCAAATTTTACAATTTTATACACAATTTAGTTTACTATGTTGTTTAAAGATGAAGTGTGAAGAAATTCTTACCTGAAGTCACTGTGACTGTCGTTCCTTTTCCCCAGTAATCAAAAGCGTAGTCACAGTGACAGTGCTAATATCACTAGTCGTACAATATGAAGACCCAAATAACTTTCAAAATTTTTAACACCCCCGCCCAGAATGTTAAAATTATGTTGGTTTAAAGCGACATTATAGTGGTGTATAAGGATTTCTATTCCTACCTGAAGTCACGGTCACCGAAGTCCCTTTTCCCCAGTAGTCGAAATAGTGATCACAGTAAAGAAAAATACTAATCGTCTGTGCAAAATCAAAGGCTTTGCGGATTTTTAATGAGTCTATTTAAGAAGCCTTGTCTGATTTATGTCTTTTCCTTTCCCAATGTATTTCATCTGATCTTTCTCACTTTTGAATTTCCCCATTGCGGGATTTATAAAGTATCATCAATCAATCAATTAAATCAGAAGAATTAAAAACTCAAGTCACTGAGACTGTCGTCCCTTTTACCCAGTAGTCACAAAAAAGCGTAGTCACAGTGACAGTGCTAATATCATTAATATGAAGACCCAAATAAAGTTCTAAATTTTTACATCCACCGCCCAAAATGTTACAAATCATGTAGGTTTAAAGCGACATTATAACCGTATATAAGAATTTATTTTCCTACCTGAAGTCACGGTCACCGATGTCCCTTTTCCCCAGTAGTCGAAATAGACATCACAGTAAATAAAAAGTCTAATCTTCTGTACAAAATCAAAGGCTTTGCGGGTATTTTAATGAGGCGGTAACTATTTCTCCCAATTTTTTTGCTCTTTATATTATTTAACAATTCATGTCTGACCCCTGGTTGTTTTTTTTTAATTTTGACTTTTTGCTGTTGTGGTTATAGCTCTGTGTAAAACAGAAGTATTAAAAACCTTCCTGAAGTCACTGTGACTGTGGTTCCTTTTCCCCAGTAATCAAACGCGTTGTGTCACAGTGACAGTGCTAATGTCACTATAGTCGTACAATATAATAACCCTAATAACGTTTTAAATTTGTACAACCCTCGCCCAAAATGTTACAGTTTGTAGTTTTAAACCGACATTATAACCATATATAAGGATTTTTTCCCCTTACCTGAAGTCACGGTCACCGATGTCCCTTTTCCCCAGTAGTCGAAATATTTGTCACAGTAAATAAAAAGTCTAATCCTCTGTACAAAATCATGTTTTTACTGGAATAATCAATATTTTCCCCAATTACTAAGATCTTAATATCTAAAAAGTAGTGTCTTATCCGTGTGTTTTTATTTCGTTTATATGAAACGAAAATTTTGTTTAAAGTGCTGGGTAAAACAAAAAAGTTAAAAACTTACCTGAAGTCACAGTTACTTGAGTTCCTTTTCCCCAGTAGTCAAAGTAGTCGTTGTACACACTGGTTAATGATGCAAAACCTCTGTACAAAAACAAGAACTGTGATTATATGATCAAATGCTCACACATGTGTTAATATGGTAAATATAATCAATATGAATCTTGCAAAAACAAAAAACTAATTTTGTAAATACATTTCAAATAGCATAATTGATAAAAGAATAGACTACTACTATTATTATTATTATTATTATTATTATTATTATTATTATTATTATTATTATTAATAATAATAATAATAATAATAATAATAATAATAATTAATTTTTATTATTTATTTTATGTTTATATTTATGGTTATGTTATTTCTGGTATATCAATGACCCAGTAGTCCTTTATACTATATGGACTGATTTTTTTATATTCATTTGTTTTAAACATGAATAGAAAAATAATCACAGGTTATTTTAGTTTCTTTTTTAAGTCTTTCTTTTATCTGCAATCTATGCATGCTCTTATAGATTATTATTATTATATAAACTCTTTGAAATAACAAACAATAAAGAATATGTAATAGGAACACAACATTTATAAAAATTTTACAACTGTGGAGGCATTCACCTCTCAGCACTGGGGAGCCATGGTTTGAATCCTGATCTGGGTAGAGTTCCATTTTTTCTCTGTGGGTTACATCCCACAGTCCAAAAACATCGATTTAAGGTGAAGTGGCTGCTCTCAATTGCCTCTATCTAAATTGCCCCTGTAAAGTGTGTGTGTCTGTGTGATTGTATAGGGGTACAATGCTGGTTTCCTCTGTGCAGCTTGTAAGAGTCTTTTCTCCTCTGAGGCTTCTATGTGATATTTGAGTGTGTCTGTTCATCCTAAAAGTACTTAATGTGGTTTGCATGCATGGGCCAGTAATTTCACATCAAACTTGCTCAAATATGCTATTATGCTTTAAGCTGTTGGACACAGTCATTATAAAACAGAAAAGTGACTTCCATAAAATGTTCCCATAAAGTGGGAAGCATACAGTTGTCCAAAATGCACGTTTTTTTGAATAAATTGTTTCTAATTGCTCAATGGTGTTATAAATTTGAAGGTTGTGGGTTCATTTTGAATAAAATACCCATAGTTTTTTTTTTAAATAATCGTTGTTTATTGGGTGATTTTTTATTCTTATATATTAAATTTACTGTCGGTTAGTGAGAATATAGCTGTCATTAGTGAGCTGTGCTCACAATCCCTTCTTCTGGATTGTCATGGAATTTATAAAAATAATTACTTATTTTTCTCCTAAGTTAATTTTTGTAAATGCTGTAGTTGGGTTAAAAACAGATATCAGTAAAAGACTATGCATATGTCTACAATTGTGTTCATACATTTTGAGGATGCACAATTTAGTCTTTTTTTCTCTCTCTGCAGAGTTGTTCATCAACTACATAACTACATCCCCCTGGCTGCATACCTTGTTGACAAAAAGTTGCTCGTCACTCCAAGGACATTTATGATGCAGTAAGGTACAGTAAACACACACATTTTCTGAACTTTGTTTTAATCAAATTCTTACAACTAACCTAATGTATTTCCTCCACTACCCCCACACTCCAACAGTAGGTGGTGCCTTCAAGATGCTCTTCAGAGTTATTGTGTCCCCTGAAAACATATGGTTTGTAACCCTAGAGAGTGTTTCTGAGTTTGTCAAAGAACATTGCAAGGTGCTGCATTCTAATTTGGGCTGCATTATACTTCATAGAACTTCATTCTACAGTTCAAAAATCCAGAATTTGGAAATGAGCTCTGCAATTTCTGACTCAACATTGGAGACTGCAAGCATAAGTTCCCCAAGTAGTGCTTCTGGGGTGGAATGGCCAGAGTCTTTTGTTATTCCAGATTTCTCCCATGATGTTGAGCTTCAGTTAAGGGCAGCAAATGATGCCTATGCCAAGGATGGAAGTGTGTTGGTCCTCTCCAAAAGTGTTAAGAGTGAAATATTGGATAAACTGGCTGATATCATATCCAAAATCACTCCGTATCCAAATAAAGACCATTATGAAAGTGTTGCTACAGCTCTTGTAGAGAAGCACCCTTCTCTCAGAGAGCCGGGTACTGTTGGGTGTTCAGTCTGAAATTTAAGATGAACAATTATAAGAAAATAAGAAGAAAATCAGCCAAAAAGCAAGGTGATCAAAAAGTCCTCCTTAAGTTGGGAGGCAGAGCATTCCATAGCCTAGGGGCAGAGCTACCGAAGGCTCTACCTCCCATGGTGCTAAGGCGCATAGTGGGAACAGACAGGTGTGTAGAGGCAGATGATCTCAGTGATCGTGGGTGAGAGGTAACCGTGATAAGATCTGCGATATACGGAGGAGCAAGGTTATGGATGGCTTTGAAAGTGAGGAGTAATATTTTATAATGAATACGTTGAGTAACCGGGAGCCAGTGCAACTGATGCAGAACAGGAGAGATATGATGATGAGAAGGAGTTCTTGTGATAATACGTGCCGCTGAGTTCTGAACCATTTGGAGTTTGTGTAGTGATTTCAGAGGAAGACCATAAAGAAGAGAATTACAGTAGTCCAGGCGAGAGGTGACGAGACTGTGAACCAGAATAGCAGTAGTGTGAGAAGAGAGAGAAGGGCGTAGACGATTTATGTTTCGGAAGTGGAAATAAGCTGAGCGAGTGATATTGTTAATGTGTGATTTAAATGACAAGGTGTTATCCAGGAGGACACCCAAGCTCTTTACCTGAGCAGACGGGGAGACTAAACAGTTGTTGATTGAAAGGGAAAAATGATTTACTTTAGAGAGGTTAGACTTGGTGCCAACAAGAAGTACCTCTGTCTTATCTCCATTTAATTTGAGAAAGTTAAGAGAGAGCCAGGATAACTGTCAGATAAACAGTTAGTAAGAGAGGGTGAGGGAAAATTGGAGGAGGGCTTACTCGAGAGGTAGAGCTGGGTGTCATCCGCGTAACAATGGAAGTTTATATTATGTTTGCGAAAAATTTTTCCTAGCGGGAGAAAGTAGACCATGAAAAAAAGGGGGCCCAAGACAGAGCCTTGGGGCACACCTGTAATAACAGGGGAAGATTGAGAAGTGGAAGTTTTAAGCTGGATAAACTGAGAGCGATTTGACAGATAAGATTTAAACCAATTTAATGAGGTATGAGTTATCCCAATGGAGGACAATCTATGAAGAAGAGTGGAGTGACAGACAGTGTCGAAGGCAGCGCTCAGGTCCAGAAGAGTGAGAATGGAAAGAAGGCCAGAGTCTGCTGCGCAGAGAAGGTCGTTGGTAACTCTGACAAGTAGGGGTGAGTTGCAATATTCGCTGATTCGACGATTCGATTCGGAGAACCGTAGTCGACTATGAACCTCATAGTCGAATGTACCATTTTGATCACATGGGGGTGTCCATGGCTGCTGCTAAGCATTAGTTTTTACATGAAATGTCTTTGTTTTCGTTATATATATAGCCTTTTGTCAAATAAAATCATCCTGTCACAAATGTCCGTCTTTCCCCGGAGATGAGCGGCTCCGCGGGGAAATCGCGAACGCCGCTCGCGCTTGAGCGTCTCCCGGGATCCGG
Organism: Corydoras sp. C115; assembly: GCA_019802505.1. Taxonomy (NCBI): domain Eukaryota; kingdom Metazoa; phylum Chordata; class Actinopteri; order Siluriformes; family Callichthyidae; genus Corydoras; species Corydoras sp. C115. Next base: position 231,191 of record JAFMOC010000015.1, on the reverse strand, counting down.
CTACGCGTCAGCCACAGCGTCAGCCGGTCTAAACAGAGGGAGACGCTCCCACGAGTGCGACCTGCGCGGAACGAATGCGCAATAACACACCGTGGCAGAAATGCTGATGGAGAAAAACTGGAACACCGGGATAAAAACCAAAACTAGAATTTATTAAAAAAAGTGATGCCGAAGCACCAACAGAAAGGGGGTAAACGAACAAAGCAACATCGGGTAAGGTAACCACAAATTAAAGACGTGCACTAACCCAACCAATCACCCAAGTGAGAGAATCAGAAAGCAAACGAGGGACAGCTGCCGTAGGTGATTGTTACACATCCTAATTTCTGTTAATATATATATATTTTTAATGATGTGTGCGCTTTAACCCATTTACGGTGCTCTAGAAAAACATGTAAAATATAAAAAAAAATCTTTAAAAAAAAACACGCTTATAGCGCCATCTTGTGGTGAAATTTTAACTGATTCGACTATCAGTCGACTATAGGGAAAATCTGACGAATCAGATTCGACTATGAAAAACCTTAGTTGAATACAGCCCTACTGACAAGAGCTGTTTCTGTGCTATGTGCTGATCGAAAACCAGATTTAAATTTTTCATACAAGTCATTGTGTGATAGATATGAATGGAGTTGAGCTGCTACTACTTTCTCTAGAATTTTTGAGATAAATGGGAGATTGGAGATGGGACTTAAATTATTAAAATCAGTCGGATCAGTACCAGGTTTTTTAAGAATCGGGGTAATGGCTGCCGTTTTAAAAGCTGTTGGTACAGTCCCAGTCGTGAGGGAGGAATGAATAATAGCAGGGATAAGAGGAAGCAGAGAAGGAAGACATGATTTGACCAATGTTGTGGGGAGAGGATCCAATGTGCTGGAAGATAACTTAGCAGTGGAGATAAGATAAGAAACTTCAGAAATAGGAGGAAGAGAGAAAGATGAAAGATAGGTTAAATGAAGAGGATACAGAGATTCGGTGATAGTTGTAGTTGTAGGCTGAGTGCCAAAAGATTTGTAGATGTTCTCGATTTTCTCATTAAAGAAGGACATAAGAGAATTACAGAAGGTAGTAGTGCATAGATACTGTGGAAAAGAATCTGGAGCTCGGACGGAATTGTTATAGAATGCATAGAGTGATCTAGTGTTACCGTTCATAGAATCAATTTGAGCAGTGTAATAGTTAGATTTAGCTTGTAACAAGGAGCCCTTATAATGAAGCATATGGTCCTTGTACAAGTCCTTGTGAACAGACAGACCAGTTTTCCTCATCAGACGCTCATATTGTCGTCCTTTAGTTTTCAGGAGCCGAAGCTCAGACGTGAACCAGGGGGCCGAGCGTGAGAAATTAACCATACGTGATTTCAACGGAGCCAGGGAGTCGAGGCTGGCCTGAAGACCAGTATTATATAATGACACTAGTTCATCCAGATCCATTTGTTGATGGGAGTCCAAATGGGAAGTAATACTGGAAGAGAGTAAGGTTAGATCAATATCCCTGATATTGCGGTAGGAGATGAGACGGGAAGGTTTGGTAGTAGAAAGAGGAAGATTAATATTAAAGGAGACAAGAGAGTGGTCAGATACAGCTATCTCTTCAACTGAACTGTTTAAAGGAGCGACGCCTGTGCAACAGACGAGGTCCAAAATGTGACCTTTAGCATGGGTAGGAATGTCAATAAACTGTTGTAGACCAAAGCTCTCCATACATAATATGAAGTCTTTAGTCAGGGGATTATCAGTACTGTCCATATGAATGTTAAAATCGCCCATGACTATAATAACAGGTGAGAGAGTGATCAGGTGAGTAAGTAGCGCAGCAAAGTCCTGAAGAAAGTCTTTGTTACTTTTCGGGGGCCGGTAGATGTTGCCGATGATAGTTGGCGTGGAGCCAGCTAGACGACATATCTGTGCCTCAAAAGAGTCGAAAGCGGGCGCAGGCACCGGAGTAACTTTCAGTTCCTCCCGGTGAAATATAAGATTATGCTTCAGGAGGTGCAGAAGCATGAACCAAATTTGCAGCTTCTGGATGAACTGATTGCAACATTCTCATTGGTGACGAGCCACTTATCACTTTTGTTATGGAAAGATTGCCTGCTTTGTTCAGTGAGAGAAAGGTAACCAAGGTTCAAGTTCAAGTTATTTATATAGTGCTTTTTACAACAGTACATTGTCACAAAGCAGCTTTACAGAATGAAAAACCTTTAAACCCCCAAAGAGCAAGCCGAAGCAACAGTGGCAAGAAAAAACTCCCTGTTATGTTGTTATTTAAGGAAGAAACCTTGGGAGGAACAAGACTCAGTGGGGGACTCATCCTCCTTGAGCGGCAACTGACATATATGTTATGTTGTAATGATCTTATGTTTGGTTTATTATATTATATATAATATTATATTTGGTTTTACATGCTGTTTTTAATTGCTGTCCTGCTGTTGTGTGTCTGTTTCAGATAACTGCTGAATTCTTAAGGATTGTCACCACTGATCTGGTGCAGTCATTCTTGGATGGACTAGATGCCTTGCTGCCAGGTCTGTTACAGCTGTACAAAGCAGCATTTTCATCTAGCAGAAGGTTGGCCCTTAGCAGTATTATGGATAGCCTTCAAAAGGAGGTATGTGTAATAGTAATAATAATAAAGATGTGCAAAAATATATTGTTGCATTTATTCACTTTTCTTTATCTAATTTTATGCAGAACACAAATCAGAATCGAAGAACAGCTGCACTGCTTGGTCTTCCACGATTCTTGTCAGAGGATACTTCTGATATAATCAGGATGTGTGATGTAAGAAATCATTTACACTTTGAACTTTTCTCACAGCCTACAAACAGACTGGTTCTGCATTTGTCTAAGCCATTATTGTAAGGTGAGCAATTGGCCCCTGAAAATATTGAGCACTGGTTCATTGTTGGAGGAAAAGTTAATTTACCAATTCAGTAAAATTGGGTGCACATTAACACACGTTATCTAAGTTTGCACTAAATTGCAGCTGATTTGTTTGCGTACAAGCCCCAATTTAAAAAAAGAAAAATTATGATGCTGTTCAGAATGTAAATAGGATGGAGTACAAATAGTTTAAAATGTATATGAAATTGTAAATAGACAATTTAATTGTCAGCCAATTTTATACATTTTACACAATTCAGAATTAAAATTTGGTACCAGTAATATTTAATAAAGGGATAATGCGAAGGTTTGGTGAAGTTGTTAGAAGGTTGGGCGGCATGGTTGCTTAGTGGTTAGCACGTTCGCCTCTCAGCGCTAGGGATTCCCGGTTCGAATCCCAATCTTCATATCTGTTTGTATGAAGGCCCGTCGTCTCAAATAATTCCAATTCGTTCCGCCGAAAGAAAATGGCGTAAGTCTGGTCTGTCTTCAGACTTAGAAACATACCAGTCCTCACTTGCCACTTTCTCGAAGGATGTAACTGCTGCTAAATCTTCCAGTCCAAGGTAACATGCATCTCAGATGCCCGCACCTTATTCAGCACTTTCAACTCCCTACTAACTCCTCCCTCTCCCCCTCCTAACACTTCTCTGTCAGCTGATGTCTTTGCAACTTTTTTCACAGAAAAAATTGAGGGCATCAGCAAACGCTTTCATACTCACCATTTCCACAACACTACATCTCACACATCCAGCCATCCAACCCTCTCCTCCTTCTCCCCTGTCACAGAATCTGACATCTGCAAAATTCTACTTGCCCCCTTGATTCTATCCCATCCCACCTTCTTCAATCCATTGCCTCCTCCATCACACCAGCTCTCACACACATCATTAACTCCTCTATCACGTCAGGGACTTTTCCAAATTGTTTTAAACAGGCCATAGTCAAACCCCTACTCAAAAAACCTAAACCCAAATTTGGTCGAGAGCTACAGACCTGTTTCTCTTTTACCTTTCCTGTCTAAAACACTTGAACGGGTGGTATCCACACATGTCTCCAAATTTCTTAATCAGAATAATCTCCTTGATCCCAATCAATCCGGTTTTAGATGTGGTCACACCACGGAGACAGCATTGCTCTCTGTGATTGACTCACTTAAATCTGCCAAAGCCAAATCTCAATCCTCGGTCCTCATTTTGTTAGACCTTTCTGCAGCTTTTGATACAGTAAATCATCAGATTCTACTGTCCACTCTAGCTGAATTAGACTTTTCTTGCACAACACTTGAATGGTTTCGATCCTATCTCACAGGAAGGACCTTCAAAGTGTCATGGAATGGGGAGATCTCTAACTCTCACCAAGTACGCACTGGTGTGCCTCAGGGCTCTGTACTTGGTCCTCTCCTCTTCTCACTTTACATGACATCACTGAGCACAGTCATCCAGGCGCATGGTTTCTCTTACCACTGCTATGCTGATGACACTCAACTTCATCTGTCTTTTGCCCCTGATGACACCACCATCTCAAATCGGGTATCTGCATGCCTCACCGACATATCTGTCTGGATGAAGGCCCGTCATCTCAAATTAAACTTAGAAAAAACAGAGCTTCTCATTATCCCAGCTAAACCCTCAATCCATCACAACCTGACCTTCCAAATTGATGGCTCCACAATCTCCCCAACTGATTCGGTCTGGAACCTTGGGTTCACAATAGACTCCCACCTTAAACTCTCTGATCATGTTATCAAAACCACCCATTCTTGTAGATTCCTTCTTTACAACATAAGGAAGATCAGACCCTTTTTGACTGAACATGCTACCCAACTGCTTGTTCAAGCCCTAGTCTTATCCCGGCTTGATTATTGTAATGCGCTACTTGCTGGTATCCCAGCTTCCACAATCAGACCTCTTCAACTAATTCAAAACTCTGCAGCCCGACTCGTATTTAACCAGCCCAAGTGAACTCATGTCACTCCATTACTCACTTCCCTCCATTGGCTTCCTGTAGCTGCTCGCATTCAGTACAAGTCACTGACTCTGGCATACAGAACCATTTCTGGATCTTCCCCTTCCTACCTTCACTCTATCTTTTCAAAATACACTCCGACTCGTTCACTTCGCTCCAGTGATGATTGCCGCCTGGCGATTCCACCTCACCGAGGAGCTAATTCTCACTCTGTGGCGTTCACCACTGCAAAATGGTGGAACGATCTTCCCAACTCTGTCCGTAAGGCAGAATCACTAAACAGTTTTAAGAAACTACTTAAGACGCATCTCTTTAACAAATACCTGTTGTAAAAAAAAAAAAAAAAAAAAAAAAGGGGGGGGGGGGGGGCGCAGCTTCGAATAACAATCAGGTTTGATGAATTTACAGTATAGTTGGTTTTCTCCATGGCTTCTGACTTGTGGTGTTCTCATTTGTAAGTCGCTTTGGATAAAAGCGTCTGCTAAATGACTAAATGTAAATGTAAATGTAAATTAAATTTAGCAAAAACAGAGCTTCTCATAATCCCAGCTAAACCCTCAATCTATCATGACCTGACCTTCCAAATTGATGGCTTCACAATCTCTCCAACCGAGTCGGTCCGTAACCTTGGTTTCACAATTGACTCCCACTATGAACTCTTTGATCATGTTACCAAAACTGCCCGTTTCTACAGATTACTTCTTTACAACATGAGGAAGATCAGACCTTTAATGACTGAACATGCCGCTCAGCTGCTAGTTCAAGCCCTCATCCTCATTGCTTGCCGGTTTCCCAGCTTCCACAATCACAACTAATTCGAGCCTGATTTGTAGCCAGCCCCAGTAATTCTTACTCCTCTGGCATTGGCTTCAATGTAGCTGTGTATTGAATGATCTACTCTATCTTTTCAAAATACACTCTGTCCGCCACTGAATTGCAGAGTTCCACTAGGGAGCAATTTTTCCGTGGCGTTCAATTGAAACTACTGAAGATGCATCTTTTTAACAAAAAAAAAGGGGGGGGGGTGCGGGGGGTGGAGGATCAGATAACGATCAGGTTTGATAATTCTATGGTGTAGCTGGTTTTCACAATAAATACTGACTTGTGGTGTTCGCACCAGCTCAGGCTCCACATCAGTAAGGTAACATAGTAAAGTTCCTAATGCCAGTTTCAGCAGCCATGGATCGCAATGCCCAGACCCCCCCGCCTCTGGCCACTGCCTGATCCATAATGCACCTAACCCGTATTACTGCCCCTCCCATAGGTGGTCACCAGTGTGGACCCATGTACAAGGACCCATGTAACTCCTTCGGGCTGGGCCCGGTCGGGCACCACGAGAAAGTGGCAAAGACCACCAGTCACTCGCTGACCAACCCATTCCCTGGGCCTGGCTGCAGAGTGGGGCCCTGATAACCTTAATTCAGGCAGGTTACACGAATTCCTGAAGTTATTATTCATAGGGCTTATTTGGACCACTTTTTGTCTGACCCGTCCCCTAGAACCAATTTGCCTTGGGAGACCCTACCAGGGGCAACATAGCTCTTAGGTCATTCAAGCATGCAAACCCCTCCACCACGATAAGGTGGTGATCTAAGGAGGGGAAAACAAATTCAATTGTATGTTTGCAATGATTCATTCCAGCAGTTGTTACTCTCAAAAACAAATCCTATGCTGTTTGACACTCTTAACACTGTGTGCTGTACCTTATTACCTCAAAGAAAAAAAACTAAATTATTATATAAATAAATAAAACAAATGCAAGGGCTCTGTGAGACATCTACTTTGAAGCTTGAAACAGGATAAGTCAGTTATGACAGGCACAGTCTTCCCTGCTAGCTTTGTAAAATCCACAATTAAATCTTAGAAAGAAAACCATTGCATACACATAATATTTCCCAAATTGAGTGTAGCACTGCAAAAACATAAGAGTCTTATGCAAAGCCTTCTAGAGTCAAGTCATAGTCAGTTAGCTAAAGCCATGGATTTATGATTATTTATATTATATAGTAATTATTACATTTGTCCCCTTTGTGTGTTCCCTATACAAATCAATTTTCACTATTATGACATTTGACATACATACTTTGGGACACAGCAGAACTCTTTACAAACATTAAGAAGCGGCTCAAGATGTTGCACAAACTTTATGTGGTTTGAGCTACAACTCCAGTGATTGGTGGCAAAAGTGGTTACCTCAACCGTATAACTTACAACTTATAATTACATGATGTGGAAGTTGTTTTGCTGGGTGTTTTTTATTTTTCACCCAACAAAACTGTTCAAAAGTATGTGTCCAATAGTTTTCCATCAAGACAAATATTGCTCTATTCATAAAGCCACTCATTTAAAAAGTTGGGTTTGTATATTTCTGGATTTTGTACGATTTCTTAATCTGGCCTCACACTTTTTCCTGTTTCTGACAGAAGTCAGAAGTGTGCATGGGGGTGGGGGGGCAGCAATGTTACAACAGACTTTTTATTCTACTTAGTAAACCATCTGGTGTTCAGTGCTAAACTGTTTTATTGCTATAGCAGGAAACACCTGTATAACGAGGAGGCTGAAGCACTGTGAAGTTATGTAACAATTTTATATAATGTATCAAACATTTTAATAAAAATGTAACATTATATATACTATACTCAATAACTATTACATTTTGGCAACTGCAGATCAAATTAAATGAAAGTTTAGTCAGTAAAGCCTTTTTTCAATATTTTGTAAAACAAAATCTGTTCAGATACAGGATTTAAAATATCAAACATTTTTTCTCAAAGTTGTTTAAGTTAGAAATGTATTATAGCAAACAAATGCTTAGATAAATTGCATCTAAATATAACCTTTTTATTTATCTTTAGGCTATAATTTCAATTTAAGTGCGACTTAAGATTTAGGTTCAGTTAGACATTTACCATCAAAGTCTTTACTTTTTGACATTCTGATTCATAGAATAAGATTTGGCTTCTTAATACAGACATGTTTGTTGAAAAAATATAATTATAATATAGTAAAAAATAAAACATACAATTGCTACAAATATTTAAAAGTAAAATAAAATGTCACAGCAGGTCTTAACATTAAAATGTCTCTTTCTTGTTAATAGTGGGTTTTTGTAACACTTCAAAACACTGTGCCCCCACTCCATACACAGTGATACAATATGTTACAAAAACAATTTTAAGAGACTATCTAAGGCAACACATTTAATCTCTTATATTTTATAAATATTACATTAATCATATTATTTGCATAAATTATTTTAATTTTAAAATTCATTAAAATATTTTAATCATTAGCAATATATTTACAGAAAAAAATGAGATTGAGAATATTTGTTTGTTTAGAAGTTAGATGTTATTAGCTATTTTCAATGTTTTCTGGTCCCTAAAGTAGATGGGAGCACAGAAAGGACATGCCGACTTTACACAGAAGGAACCACCATTCACCCAAACCAGGATTCGATGTATGTAACCGTCATAAAACCATTTTTGCTCAAGCATATTCATGCTTTTTCTCATACATTTGTTTTTGACCCTGTTTTGCGGTTCACCATCAAGATGCCTTACAAAAAGTATTGAGACGCATTGGATCACAAAGCAACTGTTCCCAAAATCTTTTCCCACATGGTTTTACCTGCTTTATTATATACAGTATCAGTCAATATATCAATTGAATAAAATATTGTTGATTTAATAAACATTCATTCATTATCTCCCGCTTTATCCTCTATTAGGGTCGCGGTGGGGTTCCCCATGCCCATCCAGGGGAGAAAGTTTCGGGCGCTGGGCAGATAGACCCAGGACAGGGCGCCAATCCATCGCTGGGCACACACTCACTCACACAGACACACTCTATATGGGGCAACGTGGAGAATTCAATTGACTTGATCTATGTTTTTGGACTGTGGCAGGAAACCGGAGAACCCGGAGGAAACCTATGCGGACACGGGGAGAACATGGAAACTCCACCCAGATGGGGATTCGAACCGGGAAACCCTAGCGCTGAGAGGCGAACGTGCTAACCACTAAGCCACCGTGCCGCCATTTAATAAACATAATAAACTTTAAAAACAAAAAAAGATAAATAATATATATATATATATATATATATATATATATATATATATATATATATATATATATATATATATATATATATATATATATATATATATGTGCTGGGCAGAGTGCTGGGCAGATACATCCATGACAGGGCATCAATCTATCGCACTGGGCATACACACATACATGCACAGACACAATTTAGAGCAGCCTATTTACCTTAAATCCAAACTCGACCTAGATTTGAACCTGATCCCCAGTGCTGAAAGGCAAATGTGCTAGCCCTAAACAAATTCATTTCAGAAATAAGTTCAAACAAACAAAAAGCTATAAAATTAAACATTCATGTCCTAACTACACCATTAACACCATTAACTCATTAGGTTATTGCAAGCACTTATCCATATTGTTTGGTCCTTTCTTGACTGACGCAAGCCTGTTTACCTTTATAATGATAAAGATATTCTCATTTTCCAGACACAGTTTTTTTGTTCATAATAATCTAAAAAAAAATTAATAAAAGTTTGACATTGACTAGTGTGCTATGTCTTAGACACAAAGATATGCATAAGACATTATTTTACATAACTAACAGACTATGTCAGTAGAGAATCTTGTTTAAAGGTTGTAATTTATTGATTAGTCTGTCAAGAGCACCAACATTGGTTTATATTATTGTAAAAAAGTTAACTTGTGAATTCATTTTGCAGTTTTAGGTTTTATTTCTCTTATTCGATACTAAGTTTTAGTTTCAATAAAATATTAATAAAATACTGTCTAAGACCACAGCAAGAATATCTAATTCTCTGGAACAGTAACTTGGTAGATAATACTACATTATTGAATCAAATACATTTTGTATTCATTCAATATACAGTAATGTGATTAAATTACTAATGCTGCTCCTTCAAGTGATTTTGCTACTCAGCATTTTTTTATATATCTATGTGGTCTATAAATGTGCTGATCCTCATGCATTCATGTAAGGTTTGATTTTATTTATTTTTTATGAAATTAATGACTATTTATTATTGCTCTAAATTGCTCTAAATTGTGTAATTTGCAGTATTAGTTTATGTTTTAAGTTTCAGCAGGTGGTTTTTGCAATGACTTTTACCATGGTGGTTCCCCCCATCACAGTGATTTATACTGTTACAAAAACAACTTAAGGATCCCGTTTGTCTTAAACATTGGTGCAAATTTTGTATTAAAAATGCAAAACCTGGTCCATGTCATATTTAATCCTTGAAAAAAACTCATAAAATTTTGCAATAACGATCACTGTTTATTTTGTTTTCAATATCTTTGTGGCAAAAAATATTTTTGTTTAAAACTAAATGCTATAGTGATTAAATATTTTCAAAATTGTACAAGTACAAGCTTATTTCTAAAGGTTGTAAGACATCTCGAGCTGCTTCTTGGTGGTTGTAAACTTCCGCGGGGTCTCAAAAAGCAAGTATGGTAAATGTGATAATCAAAGCAATAGTTTGAAGTTGTATAGAACACACACACACACATACACACACACACACACACACACACACACACCCTTATCAAAGTAATTTTAGGAACATCACGTTGCATGATGTGGTTGATATTGTAATAGCTTTAAAACTGTTGTGAGCACTGGATATCATTACAGTGTTGCACATTGTTACAAAAACGATGATGAAAACAGCTGATAATATAGTTATTTAAATTTTGTTTTACTGCAAATAACTAACTGGGAACGAGGTGATAAAGGGGTAGAAATATGGAATATATTATTAAGGTCTTAAAAAGTTATTTTTATCTATAGCCAAACTAAATTGGTGTTCAAACCTAAATATGAGATATTTAATGGAATATGCAAATGCACAATATTAATAGATTTTTTTAATAAAAAAAAAAATAAATTAAAAAAATTCTAGGTCATTTTCTTAATTTATTTGCTATTCCTTTTGTAAAAACAAGATTTTGTCATGGTTTGTATCACAGTGACCCGCTATGTTGCACAGTGATTAACTCCACAGCAAATAACCATGCCAGGATTGATATAACTGAAAGTCTCAATATGAGCATCATAAGCAGTTTGAGACATATTATTTGAACTGTGGGTAAAAACATTAATCAAAATAAAAATACACTGTATAGGTATAGAGGGTTATTCTAAAGGGAATGTTTGTAGTTTTCGGTAAAACTATTTGTACATATTCATGTCAGTTTGTGTCAGTAACAGTGTCAGTAACAGTAAACACTGTTAAAAGAGATAAATATTTTCAATTTAAGGTTTATTCATTTATTTATTTTATAACTAACACTGCTAATGCTGCCTTTACATTTTTTTCATGGGTTACAAGTTTTAAACCCCTACTAAGTATAATAAGTGGACCTCCCTGTAATAAATAATTATGCTTACATAACAGGTTACCCATAATGTCTTGATTTAATTAAATGATGATAAAATGATAAAAAGTAAATGTAAGGTGCTGTGGTGTGCCATAGGAGGTCATTTTTACATGTGACCATCAAACTGTATAAACAGTCTGATTAAGTTCTCACTCAATAATACAACTTTTATGTGCAATATTGTAATTATGATTAATTATGATTCAATTATGCAATATTACACTATTACCTGACCCACAGTGCAATATATATTTTTTATTTAATATATATATATATATATATATATATATATATATATATATATATATATATATATATATATATATATATATATATATATATATATATATATAATTTAATATATATTTTACTCCATTCAGTATCATATTGTATTTTTAGTTTAGTTTCATGAATAAACTAGTTTCATGACTGTGCTTATTGTTCATTCTTACTCGACTTCTGTAAAATGGATCTAAAAACTGCAATTTCCCTCTTGGGATCAATAAAGTATGCTGATTCTGATTTACCACGTAGTTGCTTGATTTACTTGTTACATAAATTTTAAATAATTTACAAATTCAAAATAATAATAAAAAAGAATTACTCAGATTACATTTTTAGTTTGACGCAGAGCTGCAACTAACATTTTCCCGCGCCGATTAAAAGAAGAAATGCATTTTGTGAACGATGCTCTGCGCTTGCACTTCATTTTTAACGCGTGATAAAAGATCAAAATGAAATTGATTAATTATTTAATGGGATTGGACGCACCCTCGCATACATTCAAACAACGGGAGCTAAAGTCAACTAAATATTATTTAACAGCGCCATCATCAGAACAGTAACAGTGTACATTTTTACGTTGCAACGGATAATTCAAAGAGGATGCCAAAGCCATGTCCAGAATATTAGGGCTCGTTCCTTTTAAAATAAAAATCGTATGAAAACTTTAACCGTTAATGAAGCACATTAATAGTCTAATGCATGAGAAGCATCTATTTCTCTGATCGTCTGCAGAGAACTAATTTATGTTAACATTCTACTGAAGAATCGAAGCAAATGGGAGGTTTTTGTGCATGTGCAAATCACAGTGGCCGTAGTTATCACAATGACGCAGGTCTGAGCAAAAACCTCAGTAGGCAAGTCGCATACTGTTATAACAATATAGCAAATTTACACTGGAAATAATTGGCATAAACATTTTTTCTTTATTGCACACATCAGTATATGACTATAGTTACAGTATATGTATTATTTTGATACATATTAACTGCGTCAGTTAATAACGTTAATAGCTTACTCATTTGCAATCATTGTGACCTTCCATACATATTTCCCTGTTACCATTTAACCCTATAAAGCCTGAATTATCAAATGATTGCCAGAATTTTTTTTTTAAACTTGAGTGTTTATTTGACCATATGTAAAATTATTATTATTAAATAATAATAATAATAATAACACTTTGCAAATATGAGTTTTGTTATGTACCATATTTGATACATTAGGTGTTTTTGCAATTTATTGCTCAGAGCATGTTTTTTTATTTATTTATTTTTATTTTTTTAATTACAAAAACATCCAAAACATATATATTTATTAACACTTTATACTCTAAGTTTCCTTAAAATGTTTACTCAGGTAATTTTAAGCTTAGAAAGGAAAAATTGTGATCTCCATAACGCTGCACTCTTTAAAACTGTGAGAATGAGGGAGGTGGGGGTGATTTCTCCTAGTTCCAGAGAGGATAGTCATTTGCCACACTTGACTTTTCCTTTACCTGCACTTGTAACAGAAGTGCCAACAGCAGCCTGAAACCTTTGCACAGCCATGGGGCATCAGTTTGTTCTGGTCTCTTCTGTAGAGGTTTCATGATAACTGCCACTGTGATAATGTGCTACCAAATGTACATATACCATCTTCAGGATCTGAAGTTGAACTTGTAAAGTGCAGACAGCATATCAAGAAGGTTAACTTCTCCCATGAACTTGTATGCTTCAACACTTGCTGGTCTGGGATCCATTTTGTGGGTTTTGGATTTTCTATCCCAGCGTTTCACAGTGCCCAGTGGTCTGATGCCAACAAAAGAAGAAAGTTGGTTTACAGCTTTGTCACACCATCTTACATATAATGGTATTATCCTTAAAACCAATAATATTACCAATATTACAATAATTGTGTTATCCTGGTTTACTCTGTACAGCGATGGATTGGCGCCCTGTCCTGGGTATATCTGCCCAGCGCCCGAAACGTTCTCCCCTGGATGGGCATGGGGAACCCCCCCGCGACCCTAATATAGGATGAAGCGGAAGATAATGGATGGATGGATGGTTTACTCTGTAATTCAGAGACCATTTTCTATTTGTCTTCAATTGTATCTCATCCATCATGTTGCAGTCTATTATCCTATTTATTCAGACTGTGCCTATGTAGATTCCTCTTTCTTTTAAGCATTCAACTAATGGAACTGATGTAAAATAGTGGCCTGCAAGAACCTTGTGATTTTTTCCTGTTGAAAGGGTTGAGATCATTTTCAGGACACCATCTCCAGTAGCACCAACATCAGATTTAGCTTGATCTGAATTTTCTGCCTCTTGGAAAACCTCAAAGTCATAAAGAAAGCCACTTTGTCCAGCATATCTTGAACCCTGATTTATGAGGTTTTGCTGGAATGTACGCAGCATTGCTGGCATTGCCAAACCTATTATCTGAGTCTTCCTCAACACAATTAAATTCAACAGCTGGAGGTTCAATTAGTTTCTTTATCCACTGATACTCACTCCTTTTCAATTTGCCTCTTGCTGTCTCCTTTGTTGTTGGTTCATGATTTGTTGTCTGGTCAACATTTTTATCTTGCAAGTCCTTGTCACTATTATTTGAATTTTCTTCTGTACACATTGAAGGGGGTGTCCATTCCTCTTGCCCTAACTGCTCCAGGTCACTTGAATTGCCATCAAAAATCATTTTCAGGACTTCAAAACTATGCCTAAAACATCAAAACAAACTATTGTAATGTAAACATTTTTTGTGTTGTAATTAATTTTTTTTACAATTTTTTATTGAAAATCAAAAAGCAAAAGACAATTATTAGAAATTGAACCATGGACATCCAACTAATCATTGACATTTTAATATCTACTCTAAATATGTATCTAATAACAATATGTAAACAATTTAATTAGTTTAGTTTAATAAGAGTTTATCTGGCTTTATGCACTGCATAATGCAATAAATGCTATACATTTCTGGATAAATGACCTTATAAACCGGCTAATAAAATTTGATACACACATTTTCAACACGATTTTACAACAAAATAAATTATGAAATATTAAGTTATTTTAAGCTATATATGTTCAGTAAATACTCCTACTTTAATATCAGTAATAATTTGAGTGTTTTTCTTACCTTAACTTTTAGAAAATTTGCAAAAATATCCAGGCAAAATCCCAGTTGAGTCACATGTTGAAAGCAGCCATTTTGGATGTCTCAATTAAAGGTTTTCCAGTGTGTACAAGGCATAGATAATCCACCAGGGGGTAGAAGACATGTATATGATTTGATACAAATTGGTTTTTAGAAAATTAATTAAAAAAATTAATAACACTGATAATGTAGGTGTTTCAAAAACTCATGTATCAAATATGATTCAATTGGCATTATAGGAGAACCTTTCCAAAAAATTAGAATATCATGGAAAAGTTTTATTCCTTTCATAATTTCATTTAGAAAGTTAAACTATCATAGAATATAGATTTAGGGCCCACAAATTAAGTATTTATTGTTTATTTTTACATAATTTGGGCTTCTAGATCATAAAAGCAATGGAAAAAGGATTCTAAAAAATTAGAATACTGTGGAGAAATCGACCCAGATTTTGCAGAGCATGAATGTTTTACACAAAGTGTGAGACACTAATCATCTTCTAAACAGCAAAAGTGAGGAACAGAATCCAAACCGCGTCCAGCGTGAAATCTTCATATTTTGGGGTGCAATGTCTGGTGCAGGTGTTGGTAAACACTGCTTTCTTAAATCCAAGGTCACCACATACCAGAATGTTTTAGAGGACGGTATGATTCCTTCTGCTGAGGATCTAAAATCTTGTTTGATGCCCGTGACTGGCCGGCCAACTTGCTGGACCTAAACCTCATTAAGAATCTAAGGAAAATAAGGGGCACCAGACCCAACAACAAAATAGAGCTGACAGCAAGCATTAAGGAAATATGGGCTTCCATGACTCTGATTCCATTCCATGATTGCCTGGGCAATGCCACAGGTTGATTGCCTCAAAGCCACGTCGCATCGAGGCGACGATTAAAACAAAGAGATTCCCAAACAAGTATTGAAGATTGACATTGTTTTGAAAGTACTATATTTTGATTGATTTTATGTGATCCCAATTTATTTTTTTTGCTGCAAAACCTAAGAAGTAGTTTGGTTTCTCCACAGTTTTTAAATGTTTTGAATTCCTTTTTTTGTGGGTTTTATTAGCTAGAAACCCAAATTATGTAAAAAAAAAAAAAACTAAATACTGGAAATTATTTAAATTGTGGGCCCTGAATCTATAATAGTTTAACTTTTTGAATGAAATTATTTTTTTGGAAAGGGTCTGTATGTGTGAAACCTATTATATGCTACAGTATAAATTTAATGAATAATTGCATGGTGACTTAATTATCTCTAAACCATGTACATAAACAATAAAGCAAAGAGTCTTTTAAACTGGAATTACTATAAAACTGATAAGAAGTATATTGTTGAACTACTTAAGATATTTGCAAGAGGATATAAAATAACCCTTAAATGTGAGGAGAGCTGTGTTGAACTGCATTAATAACATTAAAGAGATCAAACGAGCAAGTGTGACTATTTTTATTATTTTCCCCCGTCTTTCTAGATTAAGGAGTAGGCTAGCTGAAATGCTTAAAACTGAGGGAAAATGGCTAATAAACATTGTGATCTGGTGACTCATGGCAGAAAAATAAAAACTAAGTTTTAATATGTTATAAGTTCATAAAATGTTGACAGACTCATTAAATAGGTTATAGTTTGGTGCAATTTTTATGGTGATTGTACATAGACTACTCATGTACCTTAGAAAAAAAAATAATGTTAATGTTACATTATGTAAAAAAAAAAAAATAAATAAAAAAGTAATAATGCAAAAAAAAAAAATAAATGCATGCTTTAGGTTACAGAATGGCAACGGGCAAAAAAGATATATAAACAGCAAGGTCTTAATAAAAACGCCACCCCAGACTACAGACCGGTGTATAAACATAGGGATGCTTTAATAAAAATGCCACCCCAGACTACAGACCGGTGTATAAACAGAGAGGCTTTAGTAAAAACACCAACCCAGACTACAGCCTGGTGTGAAAACATAGGGAGGCTTTAGTAAAAAAACGCCAACCCAGACTACAGACAATCATCAGATATTAAAAAAAGAAGGAAGAAGATACAACACCAGGTAAAAGACCAACAACCGGGACGTAAATCACGTAGCATAAACAAGCAACACAGGTCAGTATAAAGCCATACAGTCTCATGGCTTCTCTCTGGGAAAAAAAATATAACCTCAGAAGATGCTTAAATAGGTTCTAGAGCACCTGCAGCCACTTTGCTAATCACCTGTAGTGGACCTCTGTCTCCCCTATCGGATCTTTTACAATTTAGCTAACACCAAAAGACTGCATAAAGAAAAGACTGCAGAGACTATGTAGAACTACATAATGTAGTTCAGGAACCGAGAAGGCAATTAGTAAAATGCATTAAATGAAATAGCAAAAAGCTTACATTAGGTGCCAACAGCAACCATAATTAATGCACAAGCAAGTTTTGTGAATGATAATAGCATGGTTTACTTGAGGGTGTCTTAATCATACTATAAGTTTTTCTATACACAAATAAAGGGAACATATTGTTATATTTACTATAACAAGTATAAAGGATATATCAAAACTTAATTTGAAGCCCTGGCTTCTCAACTAATGTAAAAAAACAAAAGCAAAACTAATTTCCTGTCTACAAGCTGTATGTTTTTCTTATTTAATCACTTGAGACCATGCTTCATCAATCAATAAAGTGGGGATCAATAAAATATTCATTACTGTATAGGTTTGTGCATGTTCGACATTATGTGCAGGCTTTTTCCACCCTGAGTTACAAACAGCAAATGTGGTAAGTGGGCTTTCATTTATTTCTAATGTCAGTTGTGAATGTGAGCACGCAAAGCTGTGACCTTATTATTAAAGTCACATCCAAATAACCAAGTGTAAAACCAGCCTTGGGATTCAGTCTAATCAAAGGATAGATGGATAGATAGATAATTTATTATTGCATAAATTAAATAACAACTTCAAAATAGAAATATAACAAGTAAATTTACAAAATATAAACTAAGATAAATATAAATATATATATATATATATATATATATATATATATATATATATATTATATATATACAGTGAGTCCAAGAAGTATTTGATCCCTTGCTGATTTTCTTTGTTTGCCCACTAATAAAGACACTATCCTTCTGCACTTTTAATGGTAGATATATTCTAACATGGAGAGACAGAATATCAAGACAAAAATCCAGAATATAATTTTAAAGAATATATTTTAATTAATTTGTATTTCATTGAGGAAAATAAGTATTTGATCCCTCTTGCCAAACACACTGAATACTTAGTGGCAAAGCCTTTGTTTGCAAGCACAGCGGTGAGACGTTTGTTGTAGTTAACCACAAGTTTAGCACACACACCAGGGGGAATTTTGGCCCACTCTTCTTTGCAGATCCTCTCTAAATCATGAAGGTTGGTGGGCTGTCGCTTGGCAACTCTGACCTTCAGCTCCCTCCATAGATTTTCGATCGGATTGAGGTCTGGCAACTGGCTGGGCCACTCCATGACCTTAATGTGTTTTTTCTTGAGCCAATCCTTTGTTGCCTTTGCTGTAGGTTTAGGGTCGTTATCATGTTGGAAGACCCAACCACGGCCCATTTTCAGATCCCTGGCAGAGGGGAGGAGGTTGTCCCTCAGGATTGTGCGGTACATGGCTCCATCCATCTTCCCAGTGATGCGGTGTAGTAGCCCTGTACCCTTGGCAGAGAAACACCCCCAAAACATTATGCTTCCACCTCCATGCTTGACGGTGGGCACAGTGTTCTTGGGGTCATAGGCAGCATTTTTTCTTCCTCCACACATGGCGGGTGGAGTTGAGGCCAAAAAGTTCAATTTTGGTCTCGTCTGACCACAAAAACCTTCTCCCAATAACTTGGTTCATCTTTCAAATGATCATTGGCATACTTGAGGCCGCGCCTTCACATGTGCTCTCTTCAGCAGGGGTACCTTTCGGGCACTGCAGGATGTGAATCCATTGTTGCGCAAAGTGTTGCCAATTGTTTCCTTGCAAACTGTGGTCCCAGCTGCCTTCAGGTCATTTGCTAACTCCTGTCGAGTGGTTGCAGGACGATTTCTGACATCATTGCCACCCCACGAGGCGAAATCTCTTTGGAGCACCGGGCCGAGGTCTGTTGATTGTCATGTTATACTCTTTAAACTTTCTGATAATTGCACCAATAGTTGTTACTTTCACATCCAACACATTACTGATCTTTTTGTAGCCCATTCCAGCTTTGTGAAGGTTAACAATTCTGACTCTGAGGTCCTGTGACAGCTCTTGGTTTTACCCATGTTGGAGACTTGAAATCTGTGTGATCTGTCTGATTCTGTGGAAGGTGTTTTTCACACAAGTGATTAGTGAGAACAGGTGGCTTCAGGTCAGGTAACAAGTTGTTTGGGAGTGTCTAACTGGTCTGTAAAAGCCAGAACTGCTAATGAATACTAAGGGATCAAATACTTATTTCACTTCATGAAATACAAATCAATTAATATATATTCCTTAGATTTATTTTCTGGATTTTCTTTTTAATATTCTGTCTCTCCATATAAGAATACATCTACCATTAAAAGTATAGAATGATCATGTCTTTATTAGTGGGCCAACGAAGAAAATCAGCAAGGGATCAAATACTTCTTGACTCACTGTATATATATATATATATATATATATATATATATATATATATATATATATATATATATATATATATATATACAAACAAACATATAGAAACAGAAATTTTTAAGGTATATGTATATAACTGTCTTAAAATAATATATAATAAAGTATATATGATATACTGTATATGATACAGTCTAATTAGCTGCTGTAAAGAAATATTTATTGAATAGTCTAGAGTAAAACAGTCCACATGATTCTTTGCTGTGCTGTGATAAGTTAAATAGTATGATGGCCTGTGGGACAAAATACTCCTGAACCTATCAGTGGAGAAGGCCTGGGACAACAGTCTGTCACCAAAATATTTCATTTGCCTGATAATGGCACGTGCAATGGGTCATCTGCATTGTCCATGATGTTCAGCAGTTTACTGAGTGTCCTTTTCTCTCGTACTGATGTTAGAGACTCCAGTTCTGTTCCAGCACCGAACCAGCAGTCCACCCCAGCATGTCCAGTCACCCAGCATCCTTTTTCTTAATGCCACTTATCCAACATACTACGGCACAGATGCTTGTATAGGATGGATGCTTGCCACCACAGACTGGTAGATCATCTGATGGTGTTTCTTGAGTCTGGTCTGTTCCTTCTCAGTGATGGTGTCAGTATTTGCCGAGCATTCCAGCTTGTCGACTACTCCAGTTAAAAACACGTATAACAAGTGTTGTTACTTCATCGTTCAAGTGTTGAGGTGTTTTGTGAAAAGTTGTGTTTTGGTCCTCAGTACTATACTGTTTTCATGCATCCTGCAAATGTTATCTGATGTGTAATAAAGACTCAACGGTACACTTTGTTAATAACAATCACTAGATGGCGCAAGGCCCTCATTTTGTGGTAGTCAACACTTCATCTGATTTATCTTCCTAATTGCGTAACAAGCACAGAGAAGGTCTCACATTATGAACATATGCAAAAAAAAACCAAACAAAAACAAATAAACAAGCAAATACAAATAATTTGCATTGTGGTATGCTGTTGGTGTTTTTCAATGAATTCTGGATGCGTTTGGTAAATAGTTTTATAATGGACTATGTTGATTTTAGTTGGTTATTAATTATTTTGCTGGTGTATATGCATTTAGGGTCTAAGATGAATGATAATTTATGATGAAAATCAATAAATTATATAAAAAAAAAAACAATAAGACGATTGTTTTAATAAAAGATTTCGAAGGTGTTTAAATATGCAAATAAGGTATTAGCTCATTCTATACATTGTATAAGTTGCAAATGTATAAACAGACAGACATCCCTAATTGATTTAAAATTAATAGCATATTTAGAATTGCTTCCCACAGCAACCTGTTTGCCTATAATAGATTCACTCTTCTCAGCCTGTTGCCAGTATACATTTGTCTTCCTGGTGTCCTTCAACAGCTCTTTTGGTGATAATAGAGTTTGGGGTCTGACTGTTTGAGGCTGTGGACAGGTAACGAGGCCAAACAGGTGCCATTAATTCTTCTTAAACTTCTTAAAGAAGAAGTTACAGGTCTGTGAGAGTTAGAAATCTTGCTTGTTTGTGGGTAACAAAATAAATTCTTTCAAAATTCTACAATGTAATTTGCCTATTCTTTTCTCATTTTCTCTCTCATAGTTGTAATGTACCTATGATGAAGATCAAAGGCCTCTCTCATCTTTCTTAGAAGGAAAACTTGCACAATTAGTGGCTGACTGAATACATTTTGGCAGCTATGTATGCAAACTGCCTTAAACCTTTCAAATGATCAGTAAAAGCTTTTCAGTGTTAAATTTTAAGCTTATAAAGGTATATATTTCCAATATTAGTTAAAATGTTTATTTATTATAGTTCTACATTTTAGTTGTTTATTATTAATTAAATAAAGCAAAACATGCAAATAAGTCATCTTGCAAAGTATACAAGTATATTTGTATTAATTGTTGCATGCAACGGTGCACTGTTTTGCTGTGGCATATTTGAAAAAAAAGCAATATAAATATGTTAAGATGTAATTAAGGTTAAGGTTGCTAAGATTATAAATTTTAAATGTTGTCTTGTCTGTTTTGAATCATATTCATTATTTACATGCTTGCAATGTTTAATTATTTATCAAAATATTAAGCCACAAATTACTATTAATTAATTCAGAATGAATTTTAAAGTATCACAAGTAAAAAAAACAAGCCAAAAAAAAAATAAAAAATAAAAAACTTAAGGCCAACAGTAAAATCTATTTATATTTTTTTAGCCTTGCAAATGGTTTCATTTTTAACTGAACACAGGTGCACTATGAAATGAAATGACTCTGGGGACAATTTGAGGAAATATTTAAATGAACAACAGGCAAAGAAAAGTCTATGGGTTGCTTGGGAAGCAACCAATTACTACCAAAAATATATGGTTGTGTTACTATCTCAAATATGTATATTGAATAGTATTATTGTTATGTTAGTGGTGGTGCAGATGCTTGTTAATGTTCAATACATGAGATTTGATTGTAAAGTTTTTACATTGTTTTGACCTTATAGCATCTTTTGCTTGGTATTTTTACCCATGAAAAAAAAATCCAGTACATTTGTTCTAATCAAAAGTTAATGTTATACCAGTAATAAATAATTAAACTGTTAGAAGACAACACTCAAAAAAATTAACATCTGTTTTTCAGATGTTCTGTTATTTACCGCACGAAAGCATTTTGCTTTCCAGTCTTTCTTTCAGTTCCTTTTTGTGCTCAGTGTAGTGAAACTGTAGCAAGACTGGTAAATAAACTTACTAGAAACACCTCTGGTTCCTCTATATGAAATATATCTAACCTTATATGACATTAAAATTGTTAATATAGCCATATTTTTATATAAGCTCACTCAGGAGAGATAAATAATGTTTCACCGTCATTGTACAATGTTTGTGACAGATGAACAAAGACTTATTCTCAGTGTCAAGCAAAAATTGGTCAGATCTCATTCACATTTTTAATGTCTATCTTTAAACTTTAAAATAAACATGAATATGTGTGACCTTCAAGCTCACAAGATAAACAAACACATGTGCTGTTGTCAAATTTGTTTACTTTTTTGTACTTTGAGTTTTGTCAAAAAAAAAACGAACCATCCATAATTGTTCATGCATTCATTAATTATCTGCCACTTAATCTTCTACTGGGGTCATGGGGAGAGGATCCACAAGCCCAGCCAGAGAGTATTGGAGAGTATTTTGGGCGCTGGGAAGATTCACCCAGGACTGGGTACCAAGGAATTGAAATCTGCCTTAGCCTGTTTTAAAGCAGATTTGTATGCAGAAATGTGATCTTTATAAGCAACTGCATGAACTGTGAGTTTCGTTTTCTTAAACAGATGCTCCAGTTGACGGCCTCTAGCTTTCATAAGCCTAAGCTCAGGGGTGAACCAAGGGGCAGAGTGCCGAAAGGTCACAATTAAGCAGATTAAGAAGGTCAATAGAAGGCGCACACTTACTAGAGTCGACATGGATATTAAAATCACGTAATAAAATCATTGAAGAAAACAAATGAGAGAGTAATGCTAACAACTCAGATAGCGCTGATAAAAGCAAGGTACCAAGCTTACTTTGGGTGGACAGTAAACCAATAGATTAAGCAATGGATTTGATTCAACTATTTTCAGAGCAAGACATTCAAATGTTGTTGTAGGATGAACAGTCAATGTATGGACTTTGAAAGTGGATCGATGGATAACTGCAAGTCCACCTCCTCGATCAGTTGTGTGGCTTAGCAATGTTTTTAAAGCCGGGGGGGGGGGGGGGGTTTCATTCAGCGCCAGATAATTGCCTGGGTGCTGCCATGTTTCAGTCAGCAACAAAGAGTCGATCTTCTTGTCTATTATGACGTCAGCTAGAAATGTTGCTTTGCTATTAAAAGCAAAGTGAACATTAAGCAAAGTGAACTTTGTATTACTACATGGTAAAGGTTATTTGGTCTAAGGTTTTAGGAACTTTTAGCAGAAGTAAAGGATCCACTGGACCCTGGATTTTAAAGGAGCGATGACTTGAACTCCAAATACTGGGAATAAATCCATGTCCAGCAGTGTAATAGTTCAGAGATGGAGCAGGGCGAAAGCCTCGATGAACATAATAATACATTTTATTTCATAGGCGCCTTTCTGAAACTCAAGGACACCTTACAGTTTTGCAATAGGTATTAAAAGATAAATTATGACAGCATTAAAACAAGTAAAGATAACAGAAGAAGCCAGAATAAAACAATCATAGGGCATATGCAATTTTAAAAAGATGGGTTTTTAGTGAGGACATGAATAGTGACGGTGAGTCTATGTTCCGAATGTGTGGTGGTAGAGAATTCCAGAGATGGGATGCTGAATGGCTAAAGGCTCTACCCCCCATGGTGGAGAGACGAGCAACGGAAACAGTCAGGTGGATAGAAGAGGAGGATCTGAGAGAGCGGGAGGGAGTGGCAATATTAATGAGGTCTGAGAGATATGGAGGAGAGAGATTGTGAATAGCCTTAAAAGTGAGAATCAGGATTTTTTAGTCAATGCGGTATTTTATAGGAAGCCAGTGAAGCTGTTGCAGGACAGGGGCGATATGGTTAGTAAAAGGGGTTCTTGTGATGATGCGGGCAGCTGAATTCTGGACCAGTTGAAGCTTATGAAGGGATTTTTGGGGAAGACCAGATAGAAGAGAATTACAATAATCAAGACGGGATACCGAGGACAACAAACTATTTTCAGCTGTGAGCATTAGTTAAACACATCAGGAGCAAGAAGTTATAGTTATACCTACCTATACCTAATCACCAAAACATAAGAAAGCACATAACACCACAACAAGCAAGAGAGTGGAGACTTACTCATGTAAAGCAGGTTAGTGCCGGTCAGGGAATGAAAAGGGAAAGCTTTTTGCATGAAAGAGTTGCATGAGTAACAGCCCAGCGAACACCTGAATGACAATGAGAAAATAAAAGCAAGGTGAAAACAATGCTAGGCTATAAAGAATTGCAAAGACTACAAACTACAACTATGCCTATGCAACTATAACACTATAAAACTAAAGCGCAAACTACTATGCCTATGCAACTATAAAAGTATATAAAACTATAAATTACGATTCGGGGTGCGCGCTGTCCGGAAGATGGCGGCGCAACGCAGTGCGGTGTAGAAATATCGAGCCAGGCGACCAGGTAAGCGAATCAACAAATCCCTTTATTTGCTTTGCACAGCAGGAACGCCACTTGAAGGAGCAAAGAGCAAAAATAGACAACCGACACGATGCAGCGGGAACGCCGCTGCGAGCACGAAGAAACGTGCCGAGAAAACCAAAACCAACAGCAGAAGGGCCGCTGGATACTCGAACGAGAAAACGAAAACAAATAAAATAAACACCCACACAATACACCCGACATGGCACTGAGCGTACGCACACGAGCAGATACACTCGTTAATGCTGACCCGCTGGCTACTGTGCTTGCGTGCTTGAAAAGCAGCCAGCGGGTCGCATGTGATCAGGTAGGACACAATCCCTGATCACGGGGGTGGGTCCTACCTACGGAAGCCCTACGCGGCCGAAAACCCGCACACGAGAGACCAACCCTCCCAACCTGACAACAAAACTAAAGCACAAGCTGGAGCAAAGCGGCAGTCAAACATGCACGGCATACTTGCAAACCAGAAGCCAATTAACCACATCAGCCCAGGACCTTCACATCCAGCATCTTTACCTCCAAGATCATCTGAGACCAGATACCCGGACAGTTTACATAATCAAAGAATTTCTGCACAAACATCTCAGGGAAGCTCATCTGCAATCTCGTTATTCTCATTGGGGGCTCCTCCTGACTGCAATTTTTTGTCATAAATTTAAGTAGGCAAATGCTCACATATGATGGCATATGTCATGATCAACTCTATGCAACAAAAAAATGTATTGCACTCCGTAAGAAAAATGGTGGTCAATTCAGATACTAACTGGTTTTCTAAATTAAGATCGGTAGGGACATTTGTTGGCTTGGCAGGGGGATCTTGCTCTGCAGGATTTTAATCCATGATGGCATAGTGTGTTAAAAAAAATAGGCCAAGAACTTTCTCACAACCATCCTTTGGAGCCCCAGACTGGGGAAGATTAATTAGGAGCCAGAATTTTGCTGGTTGGTAGTTCATTAAATACTTATTTTATCCAGTGTATATTTTGAAGTAGGGGCTGCACGGTGGATTAGTGGTTAGCACGTTCGCCTCTAATCACTAGGGATTACCGGTTTGAATCCCAATCCTAGTATCCTAGTAGAGGATAAAGCGGAAGATAATGGATGGAAGTATATTTTGTTGTACAGTATAAAAAACTAAAGCACATGATTACTGGGATTGTTAGGCCTGGTATAGGGTCAGGGTCTAGGGTCAGGCCATAACAAAGTATACAAAAGCGAATGAAATGACCAAAAACCATAAACTGAGAACAAAATATATATTCAAAGTGTACAAACATACAACAAACACAGGCTTCAGGAGGAGCCCGGGCCAAAATAAAACAAAACCCCACTATCTGACAAAGACACATTTAACTTTGACTTTTGACAAACGAGGCCTTGGATTCAGTGGAACATGTCATCGTTTCATAAAGAGGGTTTGAACGTCAAGGCAATTTGTGGCTTTCGATTTGGCATTTGGTGTTACTGAGAGGTGATTGAAGAGTTCGTTGGTTGTCATATTCATTTGGTAGTTTAGTTATGATAATATAGATTATCCCATCCCATCCCATTATCTTCCACTTTATCCTCTACTAGGGTCGCGGGGAGGATTCCCCATGCCCATCCAGGGGAGAACGTTTCGAGCGCTGGGCAGATACACCCAGGACAGGGCACCAATCTACCGCTGGGCACACATTCGCTCACACAGACACACTCTCTCAAACACACACAAACACACTGTAGATGGGGTAATTTGGAGAATTCAATTGACCTTGATCCATGTTTTTGGACTGTGGGAGGAAACCGAAGAACCCAGAGGAAAACCACTGGGAGAACATGGAAACTCCATCCAGATTGGCATTTGTACTGGAAATCCATAGTGATAACAGGCGAACGTGCTGACCACTAAGCCACCGTGCTGCCCCTACTATAGATTATATTAGCTAATTAATTATTATACTAGTATTATCAGTTATTCATATAATTATACCTAATATTTGTAAAGTGATTGTTGTGTTATAAGGAGCTCACTTACAGCAACAACACATTCTCTATGATAAGGTATGGTCTGGTCTGTGTCAATCATGTTATGCTCATTTGTTCTTAAGTCTTTGTTCATTCTACAGTCATTATTTATGTTATGTGTCATGGTTTTGGTAATGTTTATAGCAGCAGAAGTTGGGTTACATATGTGGTGAATTGTTCTAAAGTCATTTAAATTTTTGACATTCACAAAAAAATGTTGTAATCTTTCTCTTTGTATCTTATATAACAATTGACTTCTGTCTGCTAAATGATTAAATGTAAATGTAATGTCTTTGCCCTTTCCACTATTGCAACAAGTTCAAATGATAACTTGAAAAGCAAGAGACTCCTACAATCAAATTAATACCATGAGATGCATGCCCAACCTCACTTTCGAGCCATATTCCAATTCCACTGCACTGCATTGATAGTAAATTTATTTGTATTTTTAAATCTACAAACACGCAGCGCATAGCCATTGTACTGTTTTGCAAGGTTTTAATTTTAAAATTGTAAAATAAAAATAATTAGGTAAGGTCAAGTATTTTAAGATATGCATACCTTAATACATGCAGGAAAATATTAAATCAATTAATCATAAATTATTTAGTTTTTTGTTAATGTTATAGTAATGGTCAGACTTACTGATAGTTCAGCTTGTAATTTACATTTACATTTACATTTAGTCATTTAGCATAAGCTTTTATCCAAAGCGACTTACAAATGAGAACATCACAAGTCAATAGTTATGAAGAAAACCAACTATACTGTAAAATTATCAAACCTGATTGTTATTTGATGCTGTGCCCCCCCCCCCTTTTTTTTTTACAACAGGTATTTGTTAAAAAGA
This sequence comes from Corydoras sp. C115, assembly GCA_019802505.1. Lineage (NCBI taxonomy): Eukaryota > Metazoa > Chordata > Actinopteri > Siluriformes > Callichthyidae > Corydoras > Corydoras sp. C115. The sequence continues at coordinate 203,807 of JAFMOC010000015.1, read as the reverse complement.
TGCATCTTCAGTAGTTTATTAAAACTGCCCAGTGATTCTGCCTTACGGACAGAGTTGGGGAGATCGTTCCACCATTTTGCAGGCCAGAGTCAGTGACTTGTACTGAATGCGAGCAGCTACAGGGAGCCAATGGAGAGAAATGAGTAGTGGAGTGACATGAGTTCATTTGGGCTGGTTGAACACAAGTCAGGCTGCAGAGTTTTGAGACTGCAGAGAATTTAAAATTAATATTTCCATTTATTATTTTACATAGATTTGAAATAAATTAATTCACCTTAGTGGTTAGCACATTTGCCTTTCAGAGCTAGGGATACAGGTTCGAACATATGTGTTCGCTCTGTGTCTCCATAAGTCTCCTCTGGGTTCTCCAGTTTTCTCCCACAGTCCAACATAGATTCAAGATAAATTAAATGGTCTAAATTGCCACATATAGAGAGTTTGTGTGTGTGTGTGTGTGTGTGTGTGTGTGTGTGTGTGTGTGTGTGTGTGTGTGTGTGTGAATGAGTGTGCCCAGCGATATATAGGTGCCCTGTCCTGGGTGTATCTGCCCAGTGCCCGAAATGTTCTCTGCTGGATGGGTATGTGGTACCCTCCCCTCCACCCCCGTGACTCGTGTAGAGGATTAAGCAAAGGATAATGAATCAATAAATAATTTACCACAGGCAAAAAATAAGGCTTATAGTTAAACACATTTTTAATTTATTAGTTATAAGGTGGGCGGCACGGTGGCTTAGTGGTTAGCACGTACGCCTCTCAGCGATAGGGATTCCCGGTTCGAATTCCCATCTGGGTGGAGTTTCCATGTTCTCCCCGTGTCCGCGTGGGTTTCTTCCGGGTTCTCCGGTTTCCTCCCACAGTCCAAAAACATGGATCAAGTCAATTGAGTTCTCCAAATTCCCCCATATAGAGTGTGTACAGTATGTGTGTGTGTGTGTCTGTGTGAGTGAGTGTTTGCCCAGCGATAAATTGGCGCCCTGTCCTGGGTGTATCTGCCCAGCACCCTAAACATTCTCCCCTGGATGGGCATGGGAACCCCCCCCCCCCCCGACCCTAATATTGGATAAAGCGGAAGATAATGGATGGATGGATAGTTATAAGGCAGGTGTCCTACTAAAATAACCTGGGGACCTTTTGAGGAAAAATAATTTTTAAGAGAAAAAGTTTTGCCATAACATTTACCTGCCAAAATGTTTTTTTTTATTTTTTTAAACATAAATAACTTCAAAAATGTTCAGGTGTCAGTCTGTTTTTTTATCCACCTTAACACACAATCCATATTGACTGTTTTGAATACTTTCTCTACATGTTTCCAGTTTCAAAGTTATTGCTTTGGCACTTTAATTTCTTCTCCGACTAACACAATGTGTTCTGACTACATGTATGCCTATAAAAGTGATTTTGAGAAAATCTGAGGCAAATTGAAACAAGCTTCTGCACATTACTCTTGTCACTTGTCTGTTAAACATTTGCCTTGTGTTTACTGAGGTATGTGTTAAATGTGTTTTTGAGATTTATACAGAGTATATTTTCACTATTTGAAAAGAAACAAGGTAGGCGGTAAGAAATGTATGATTTTTTCCCCTTATTTTAAGTTTGGTGTGGTTGGGGCATAGTGGTTACTGGGATTTCCGGTTTTCTCCAACAGTATAAAAACATGGATTCAAAATAATATGGCTGCTCTAAATTACAAACACCCGAATTTCCCTATATAGTGTGTGTCTGTTTGAATGTGTGTGTGTGTCGACAGAATGGCGACCTGTCCTTGTTGTATCTGCCGAGCACTTGAAACGTTCTCTACTGGATGTGCATTGGGAATGGGGATTAGGTGGTAAATAATAAGAGATTTATGTATAAGTTAGGGAAAAAAGTGCTTTACTGGTAAAACATTCACATAAATACAACATAATAAGATCATACATGCATAAAGGAAAACTGAATTATTTGCACAACAATTTCTCCATTCTTGTTCTTTTAACTCATGACTTTATCTGTAAAAATGAAAGAAAACAGAAATAAATTATTTCAAACATATGCAAAAGCATCATGACAGACATGACATCTGTAATAGTATATAATGTTACCTTTGAGAGACTAAAGACAGTGCTGTAAATAAGAGTAAAGATAAAGAGAAAGATGAAGGATGAGGCGGTGGACCACAGACTGCTGAATTCATCCTCATCTTCATCTTTATTTTCACTGTAGTAAAAAGGGACGTCTGATATAGAGGGTCTTTCTGAAAGGGAATGAACACAAACAGACTCATATGTATCTATTTTCAGATATTTGTTTCATATATCTGTTTTCCTGAACTAGTTTTTTTATTTAAATGCATATTTAAATGCATTTTTATTTTGCTTTCTTGTTCAGTAATTATTATTGTTATTGTTCAGCATTCTTAATCTAAATTGTATTTCAAAAAGTGCTGCAGCTTGCAGATCCCATAGGGTAAAAAACAGGGTAACACTCTAGTTTAGTCTCAAATTCACATAACTTACATGTCTTTGGATTGTGTTAAAAAAAAAAAAAAAAAAAAAAAAAAAAAAAAACAATGAATGAACCCAGACCATTGATGTGGGAATACCATCCACAACAATCTTGCTTTAATGCAGTTTTAATAATGACTAAACTGCCATATTATTATTATTATTATTATTATTATTATTATTATTATTATTATTATTATTATTATTATTATTATTATTTATTGATATTATTATTATTATTATTATTAGTATTATTATTATTATTATTATTATTAATAATAATAATAATAATAATAATAATAATAATAATAATAATAATACTGATAATCATAATCATAATCATAATCGTACTCATAATAATAATAATAATAATAATAATAATAATAATAATAATAATAATAACAACAGGGTGGCACAGTGGCTTAGTGGTTAGCACATTTGCCTCTCAGCACTGGGAATTCCAGGTTTGAATCTGAGTTTCCATGTTCTCCTCGTGTCTGCATGGGTTTCCTCCGGTTTCTCCGGTTTCCTTCCACAGTCCAAAAACATGGATTTAAGATAAATTTAACACTTTAAATTGCCCTATATGAAGTGTTTTTATGTGTGTGTCTGTGTGAGTGAATATGCCCAGTGATAGATATTTGCACTCTCCTGGGTGTATCTGCCCAGAGCCCAAATAGTTCTCCCCTGGATGGGAATGGTGAATCCCCCCGCGGCCCTAGTAGAGGATAAAGTAGAAGATAATAATAATAATAATAATAATAATAATAATAATAATAATAATAATAATAATAATAATAATAATAATAATAATGTAAATGTTGGCATAGTGTTTATAGCACTTATATCTCTAAGGGCTGGGGTTCGAATTCGAATCTGGGTGCAGAGTTTTCATGTTCTCCCTGTGTCCATGTGGGATTTCACAGTCCAAAAACATTCATTCAAGTTAAATTGGCTGCTCTGAAATACCCCTATATAGTGTGTGTTTCCGTGTGAATGAGTGTGTGCCCAGCATTTGACTCTATATGCCATTTCCCAAAGTCTTTAACCTTAAGCTGTCTGAATTGTATGCCCATAGCCTTCTATAAGTCCTTCTGGATAAACATGCTGATAGATGGGTGTATCTGCCCAGTGCCTGAAACGTTTCCCTTGGATAAGCATTGTGATAACCCTGTAACCCTCATAGAGGATTAATCAGAAGATAATAAGATGAGATTATAATAATATAATAATAATAATAATTTGTTGTTGTTATTATTATTATTATTATTATTATTATTATTATTATTATTATTATTATTATTATTATTATTATTATTGAATAATCAAGAGAATGTTTGAAATACAATCTATAGCATATAAGGTAGATGCAAATGTATATATTCAATAAAATTTTGCCTGAATAATAATAAAAAAGGATCAGAAATGGTTTCACTGCTAATCCTGAAGCCATAAAAATAGCATACTTTGGAAGGTAATTAGAGAATAGACATTGACGTGATTTATGCCAGCACACAAAAAGATAACAGCATAGGTTAATAATAAAGAAGACAAAAATAATATTAAGATTAAAGAGAAAGACATTACTTTTAAGTCACAATTTTTTTTTTTCACAGATTTACACAAGCAGACACCACATAGCAACATATAAGGCAATGTTTAAAGCAATTTGATAATTACGTTGTAATTTTATTAACCAATGTGCTTATGGTAAGAGTGGACATTTTTGCAAACATTATATTTTAAAACAAGCTGACATTGGAAGCAAATTAGTGAAACTACACACAAAAAAGAAAAACAACATATTGACAAAATCAGACCACATGTGTAAGCAAAATTATTATAATGCAAGACTTTCAGTAATGTTTACTGCTCATCTGGGTCTGATTGGAAGACATACAGTTAAGCTGGACAAACTGGACAAACAGGGCATGTAGATTTACTTTTGGATGTTGAAACGTCTAGGATGTTGGCCTTCCTATCCTTAACATAATTGACCCCACAATGAAAACTGTGGGAGTTGTACTTTTTAATGTCCACTGTTAAATAACTGAGAACAAGTACTGAGTTGTCATTCTTCTGGATGAACAGTGTGCTGTTGCCCTCTGAGGACTTGGCCTTTGTATCATCTCCTACTTTCCACGTGATATAGACATTGTAAGAAAAAGCAGTGTTGACCTCACACACAAGAGTAATGTTATCAACAGACTTATCTGATGTATATATGAGAGCAGATGTGTTCACTATAGAAAAAAGGAAAAAAAGAAATTGAAACATGGAAAATTATTAAATTACACAAAAAGTTAAATAGTTGTAAGTTGTAACCACAAGCACTTACAGTCTTTAATGAACCTGATTTTATCAGAGATTCCATTGGTGGCACACTTTATTTCCTCACCAGTAAACCACTCAGTAGCATCAATGGTCAACACGCTAACTTTGGTGTATATATTGTTAATCTGTTGCATTTTTTCAGGTTTGGGGTTTATTGCAATTGTTTTGCCTCCTTTGGTCCATGTAGGTTTTCCATCTACTTCGGCTTTATCAAAACCAATAATTTCACATTTAAATATTGCTTGTTTCTTTAAAAACAAATCTTTTTCAGTTGGTGGATGGATTTTGACGCTGATCTTTGCTGTATATAAAAAAAATTCAATTACCACAAATTTTTACCACCCCTGTGTCAACCCAAATCAATCAGAACACATTATTCATAAACCTATTATTCATAAACCTATTTATACAACACTGTTAAGTACCTATTAAGTCCATTATTAAAAAATGCATTAGAGGTGAGGGTAAAGGACTTAGCAAGAAATATCTAATAAAATAATTGTCACATGTATCACTTTGCTGAATTTAAGAATGAGCCGAGTGTGTCTTTGAAACAGATCAACCGACTGTGGCACAAATTACAATCTGATCTTGATACGGATTAATAATATAATTTAGGGTTATTAAAATATCATGACCTATGTAAACCTTAATTCCATTGCACAAAAAAAGTTTTTCTGACAGAATCAGTGAACATACAGTATGTGAGCAAAAGTATCTTAATCAGCTAAAAATAATTTTAAGATTTTGGTTTATCTGACTCTAGTGGGAAAGATAAAATTATGTTTGATAATCTTTAGATCTGTATTTACCTTTGGATATTGATGTCTCTAGGAAGGTGGCCTGCTTTTCCTTAACATAATTGACTCTGCAGTGAAAACTGTTGGAGTTGTATTTCTCAGTGTCCACGGTTAAATAACTGAGAACAAATGCTGAATTATCACTTTTCTGGACGAATGCTAGACTGTTGCCCTCTGTGTACTGACTTGCTATGTCCTACTTTCCATGTCACATAGACATTGTACGGGAAAAGCAGTGTTTGTCTCACACACCAGAGTAGTTTTATTGTCAGACTTCTCTGATGTATAAATGTGAGCAGATGGTTCCGCTAAAGAAAATAGAAAATGAAATTATACATGAGTAATTATCTAACACAAACACAAATAAAATGAAAAATGTAAAATGGAAGGTTGAGTTTAAACCCACAAGCACTTACACTCTTTGTTGAACTTGATTGTAGCTGATTTTCCATTGGTTGTACACTTTATTTCCTCACCAGTAAACCACTCAGTGGCAGCAATGGTCAACATGCTAACTTTGGTGTATATATTGTTGTTCGGTGGCATGTTTTCATTTTTTGGGTTTATTGAAATGGTTTTACCTCCTTTGGTCCATGTAGGGTTTTTATTCACTTCTGATTTATCTACACCATTAATTTCACATTTGAGTTTGGCTTCTTGCATATCAAACAAGTCTTTTCCCATTGGTGGATGAATCCTTATAGTGATTTCTTCTGTACAGTGAAAAATTAAATTACCACATAGCAACAGTTAATTAGCAAAAAAAGTATTTTACAAAGCTCATATTTAAACAGAAATATTTAATGAAAAGCCCTAAAATATTTGGGCTTATTGCAATAGTTTTGTCTCCTTTGGTCAATGTAGGGTTTATAACTACTTCGGCTTAATCAAAGCCAATAATTTCACATTTAAATATTTCTTGATTCTTAAAAAACAAGTATTTTCCAGTTGGTGGATGGATTATTAAAAGTCCCATTACAATATCACACAGCTAGTTGTTTAACCAGTATATAATCAGCTGTACTATATATGTATACATATATAGTACAGTGGTTATGACATCCACCTCTCAGTGCTGGGGATACAGGTTCAAATTTCAATCTGGGTAGTGTGTTCATGTTCTCTCTGTGTCCGTGTGGGATTTCTCTGGGTAATCCTACCACAGTCCAAATACGTTAATTCAAGTTAAATTGGCTGCTCTAAATTGCCCCTATCTAAATTACCTCTTAATAGTGTGTAACTCTATACCATTTCCCAAAGTTTTTAACCTTAAGCTGTCTGAAATGTATGCCTAATAGCCTTCTGTAAGTCCCTCTGGAAAAACATGCTGATTAAATGGGTGTATCTGCCCAGCGCATGAAACGTTCTCCCTTGGATAAGCATGGTGATAACCCTGTAACCCTGGTAGAGGATTAAGCAGAAGGTAATAAGTTGAGATCATAATAATATAAAAAATAATAATGTATTATTATTATTATTATTATTATTATTATTATTATTGAATAATCAACAGAAAGTTTGGAATAAAATCTATAGGATATATGGTAGATGCAAATGTGTTTATTCATTTAAATTTTGCCTGAATAATAATAAAAAAGGATCAGAATTGGTTTCACTGCTAATCCTGAAGCCACAAAAATAGCATAGTGATGGAAATTAGAGAATAGAAATTAATATGATTTATGCCAGCACACAAAAAGATAACAGCATAGGTTAATAATAAACAAGACAAAATGACATTAAGATTAAAGAGAAAGACATTACTTTTAAGCCACAAAATGTTTTTTTCACAGATTTACACAAGCAGACACAACATAGCAACATATAAGAGCAATGTTTAAAGCAATTTGAGAATTACGTTGTAATTTTAGTAACCAATGTACTTATGGTAAGAATGGATCAGGATCACACACTGTTAATTAAATCTGTGATAACGGATTTAGAAAATAGCCAATCAAACAATTCTTCAAACACTATATTTAAAATGAGCTGAATTTGGAAGCAAATTAGAGAAACTGCACAAAAAAAACAACATATTGACAAAATCAGAGCACATAAGTAAGCAAAATTATTATAATGCAAGACTTTCAGTAATGTTTACTGCTCATCTGGGTCTGATTGGAAGACACACAGTTAAGCTGGATAAACTGGACAAACAGGGCATATAGATTTACTTTTGGATGTTGAAACTTCTAGGATGTTGGCATTCATATCCTTAAAATAATTGACCCCACAATGAAAACTGTGGGAGTTGTACTTTTGAGTGTCCACAGTTAAATAACTGAGAACAAGTACTGAGTTGTCACTCTTCTGGATGAACAGTGTGCTGTTGCCCTCTGAAGTCCTGTGCATCATCGCCTACTTTCCACATGATATAGACATTGTAAGAAAAAGCAGTGTTGACCTCACACACAAGAGTGATTTTATCGACAGATTTATCTGATGTATATATGAGAGCAGATGTGTTCACTATAGAAAAAAGGAAAAAAGAAATTGAAACATGGAAAATTATTAAATTACACAAAAAGTTAAAAAGTATGAAATACCAAGTTGTAACCACAAGCACTTACAGTCTTTAATGAACCTGATTTTATCAGAGATTCCATTGGTGGCACACTTTATTTCCTCACCAGTAAACCACTCGGTAGCATCAATGGTCAACACGCTAACTTTGGTGTATATATTGTTAATCTGTTGCAGTTTTTCAGGTTTAGGGTTTATTGAAATGGTTTTGCCTCCTTTGGTCCATGTGGGGTTTATATCTACTTCGGCTTTATCAAAACCAATAATTTCACATTTAAATATTGCTTGTTTATTTAAAAACAAGTCTTTTCCATTCGGTGGATGGATTTTGACGCTGATCTTTGCTGCGTATGAAAAAAAAAGTCAATTACCATACATTGTAACCACAATAATACATTTAAATATTGACAAGTAAGTCATAATATTGTTTAAAACAAAATAACTCATATGAGAATTTATTTTGTAAGATTCTAATCTTAATTAGAGACACAGATAGTGCTTGACACTTTCAGTACTCATAGACCCAGTTCATAAAATAGAGATGAAAACACAAACACTGTAAAACCTTGGAGCATTTAGTTAATATCAGTTCTTCAGTAAAACTCATTTACAAATCTATCAATTGTATAAGAAAACCTGAGCTCCTGAAAGCAATCCATGCCAAAACTCAAACAACATGACAACTCTACAATGAGTGGACCCAGACCACCTATCTAATAATTAAAAGGAAATTTTTACACACTGTTACACACTACACCCCTGTGTCAACCCAAATCAATCAGAACACATAGCATTATTCATAAACCTATTTATACAACACTGTTAAGTACCTATTAAGTCCATTGTTTAAAAAATCATTAGAAGTGGGGTTAAAGGACTAAGCAAGAAATATCAAATAAAATAATTGTCACATGTATCACTTTGCTGAATTTAAGCAGGATGAGCTGAGTGTGTCTCTGAAACAGATCAACCGATTGTGGCACAAATTACAATCTGATCTTGATACGGATTAATAATGTAATTTAGGGTTATTAAAATATCATGACCTATGTAAACCTGAATTCCATTGCATAAAAAAGTTATCCTGACAGAATCAGAAAACATGCAGTATGTGAGCATAAGTATCTTAATCAGCTAAAAATAATTTTAAGATTTAGTTTATCTGAGTCTAGTGGGAAATATATAGTTATGTTTGATAATTTTTAGATCTGTATTTACCTTTGGATATTGATGTCTCTAGGGAGGTGGCCTGCTTTTCCTTAACGTAATTGACTCTGCAGTGAAAACTGTTGGAGTTGTATTTTGCAGTGTCCACAGTTAAATAACTGAGAACAAATGCTGAATTATCACTTTTCTGGACGAATGCTAGACTGTTGCCCTCTGTGTACTGACTGCTATGTCCTACTTTCCATGTCACATAGACATTGTAGGGAAAAGCAGTGTTTGTCTCACACACCAGAGTAGTTTTATTGTCAGACTTCTCTGATGTATAAATGTGAGCAGATGGTTCCGCTAAAGAAAATAGAAAATTAAATTATACATGAGTAATTATCTAACACAAACACAAATAAAATGAAAAATGGAAAATGGAAGGTTGAGTGTAAACCCACAAGCACTTACACTCTTTGTTGAACTTGATTGTAGCTGATTTTCCACTGGTCGCACACTTTATTTCCTCACCAGTAAACCAATCAGTGGCAGCAATGGTCAACACGCTAACTTTGGTGTATATATTGTTAATCTGTTGCATTTCTTCAGGTTTGGGGTTTATTGCAATGGTTTTGCCTCCTTTGGTCCATGTAGGGATTATATCTACTTCTGATTTATCTAGACCAGTAATTTCACATTTGAGTTTGGCTTCTCGCATATCAAACAAATCTTTTCCCATTGGTGGATGAATCTTTATAGTGATTTCTGCTGTATAGTGAAAAATTTAATGACCATAGCAACAGTATATTAGCATAAAATTATTTTAAAAAGCTTTACACAGAAATTTGAAAATGTAATGATGATTCTTTAAATGAAATTACAAATTTTCTTTGCTGTTTATCCTAATTTGTGTCATAGATGGTGTTTTAGCCTCTAATTGCTATAGGTACACAGCATGGATACCTCCAGTTTATCAGAAGCTAAATACTTAATCAAATTTAGACACTAACTAACAACAAGGCAAAATTTAGTTTTCCAGTTAACCTGGTTTACATGTTTTTTTGGATTGTGTAAAGAAAACCAAAACTCCTGAAAATAATTTATGTCAAAACTCTGACACCATGACAACTTTACACAAAATGGACTCATACAACCCATATGATAATTAAACTGGTAATTTCTTGCCGTGAGGCAACAGTGTTAGTGCACCACTGCATCAACCAAACCAAACACAATACATAACACTAAATTGTCCCAACTGAATCAGACCAGGGAGGCATGGTGGCTTAGTGGTTAGCACATCTGCCTCTCAGCACTAGGGATTCCCGGTTCGAGGTTTCCATGTTCTCCCCGTTTCCGCGTGGGTTTCCTCCGGGTTCTCCGGTTTCCTCCCACAGTCCAAAAACATGGATTAAGTCAATTGAGTTCTCCAAATTCCCCCATATAGAGTGTGTGTATGTGTGCGTGTCTGTGTGAGTGAGTGTGTGCCCAGCAATAGATTGGCACCCTGTCCTGGGTGTATCTGCCCAGCGCCCGAAATGTTCTCCCCTGGGTGGGCATGGGGACCCCCCCGCGCGACCGTAATATATGATAAAGCGGAAAATAATGAATGAATAATGAATGAATCAAACCACATATGTGAGCAATAGTATGATATGATAATCAACTAAAAATGACTTTGGCCGATTTTTTGTTTATTTAAGTCTAGTGGGAAACATAATGGGTTATGTTTGATAATCTGTAGATCTCTAGTTACCTTTGGAAATTGATGTCTCTGAGAAGGTGACCTGCTTCTCCTTAACGTAACTGACTCTGCAGTGGAAACTGTTGGAATTGTATTTTTCAGTGTCCACAGTTAAATAACTGAGAACAAATGCTGAATTATCACTTTTCTGGACGAATGCTAGACTGTTGCCCTCTGTGTACTGACTGCTACGTCCTACTTTCCATGTGACAAAGACATTGTAGGGAAAAGCCGTGTTTGTCTCACACACCAGAGTAGTTTTATTGTCAGACTTCTCTGATGTATAAATGTGAGCAGATGTTTTCGCTAAATTTAAAAAAAAAATCACAAACATATTAAAACACGAAAAATAATCAAACACAGACACACCATACAGTAGATTTAAGATGTAAAATGGCAGGTTGAGTTTAAACCTTCAAGTACTTACATTCTTCAATGTGCTTGATTGTAACTGATTTTCCACTGGTGGTGCACTTTATTTCTTCACCACTAAACCACTCAGTATCAGTAATGGTCAGTACGCTAACTTTGGTGAATATATTTTTATTTTGTTTGCTTTTTTCGTTTTTGACATTTGTTAAACTTTTGCCTCCTTTGGTCCATGTAGGGTCTAAATCTACTACTGCCTTATCTGTACCATTAATTTCACATTTGAGTGTTGATTTTTTTTCCTGAAACAAGCCTTTTGCAGTTGGTGGATACATTTCCATAGTGATTTGTGCTGTGTAGGGAAAAAAGGATTACCTCATATTATAATCATTATATCATGCAACATTTGTCATGTTTTAACACAAGTTTAACATAAAAGGACAAGTCAGTCATTATAAAGTTTTATACTAAATGCTTATTTGTTGTGTTCATTTTCTAAGATTGCTTATCTTGATTATTTTCCCAGAACGTGCTGAAGCCTCTTTGTATATATAGGTACACAGAAAGGAAAAAACCCTGGATGGTGTGCCAGTCAATAATATGTTAAATAATCAATAAAACAATGTACATAAATATTAACCTAGGAGCCCTTTAGTTAATATCAATTAACTTGCTTAAAAGGTCTTTGGAATGTATAAGGAAACCAGAGCTCCTGGAATAAATCCATGCTGAGACTCAGATAACATGATGACTTCAGAGAGAATGAACCTAGACCACTCATTTGATAGTTAAACCGGGATAGTTAAATTGTGCTATGAATCTAGTGTTACACACCACACCACTATGTCAACCCAGATGTATGTAAATTCATACTGAATTGGTAAAACCACTTGAACAACGCTGTTAATTAACTATTACCGAAGGTTCATTATTTATTAATTTTAAATAATGTACTTAGGCGGTGGGCAAAGAATCAAGTGTAAATTTTTATTAGAATATTTTTTTAAACATCATTGGATCAGATGAGGTGGGCATGGTGGCTTAGTGATTAGCATGTTATCCACTCAGCCATGGGTGATAAAGCCAGGTTCAAATCCCATTCTGGATGGAGTTTTCATGTTCTCCCTGTGAGTTTTACATTTCCCCCTTATTCTCTGGTTTTCTCCCACAGTCCAAAAACATTGATTCAAGGTAAATTGAATGCTCTAAATTGGAGATAAGTGGGAGATAATAAATGAATGAATGAATGAATTAATGAATGAATGAATGATATCTGATAAACCATGAATAGAAAAGTGTCTCACTCAGCTCTCATGAAGAAGAATGTCAGTTGTAGCATTACGTATCAATAATTGGGTATTTTAGCTTACTTATACTTAAGGAGGAGAATAAACTAGTAAAGTAGACTGCTAGGTCTTTTTACATTCTAAATGATAGTAGAATTATTTTCTCATACCTGGTTTTCTTAGGTCCTTACTTATACTTCCTTTATCATTTTTCACTTCGCACGTAAATTTCTTGCTTTTCCAGTCGGAGACACTGATCCGCATGTGACTCACCAAAGTGTAACCACCATCTGCGTACACCGCCGGGTACTGAGTAAAGCCCGACATCGATTTACCGTTAGCATCAAGCCACCTAAAGTCGGCGTTTGGGTTGGTTAAGCTCCGCGTTAAACATCCAATGCTCATGTCGGACGAGGTTTGATCACACTGCCACATAGGAAACAAGAACTTTGGTTTCTCAGTTTCTGCAGAAAAAAAAGAATTGAGTTTATAGCAGGTGTAATTAAATAAAAGATAAAAAATATAGCTTAAGCATGGTGAATACGATATAGGTTATACAATGAATACAACACAGAACTAAAATGAAATACAAACATAACTGAATTTTCATTATCACGTGGTATTTCATTGATTTACAGCATTTTAGTATTTAGAAACGTTAATTAATGAAGCTACAAATAGCCATTATATTTTTTGTATGCAAGTCCACGCTATAATTTATTTACACCTTTTCATAAAGCAAATTGTGTCTTAATCAAAAATATAGAAGCAACAAAAAGATGTAAGACATTTTCAACAAAAAATAGCATCAATAAGTCCAATAATGTATCAATTTCGAAATATCGGCAAACAATTATTTTCTTGATTAAAATAAATTAGCAACACTTAATTTCGCACGTTTTTATAAAGCACTTCAATCGTCTGAAGGTACCATCACTCTGGTTTAAAGAACTATAAAAATGTTAAGAAAAAAAAGGTCCTATTTTGTTTGATTTGTATATTTTTAACAAATTGAAAATATAAATAATTTGCTTGTAAACTCAGCAGTTACGAATTATACAGAAAACAAAATATGAAATCGTTTCCAAATGATCTAATATCACAATAATACGAAGGTTATTTTAAATTATTCTCATAATAGATATAAATCGTTGCCGTCTTAGAATTTCACTTCATTTAGAGATTTCCTAAAATTAGATTTAAATGTATGTTTTAGTTTATGTAGAAGATAAATCAGTTACGTTCAATGTATTTTTAAAAACAAAAAACGTTTACCATATTAAGTAAAACAAACATAAAAAATAACTTGATAACATGACACAACTAAAAATCTCACGACGTCTGAAAAAATGTATTATAAAATATTTGTATATATTTCTCAAAAAAAAAAAAAAAAAAAAAAAATTTGCCTCAATACATACTTATTAGTACAAACACTGGTCTTCTGAAACAATCACATACTACTATATACAGAAATATAAATATAAGTTTAGAGACTCCATAAACCATACAATTTCTTAATTTTAAGTGGCAATAAGACAAAACATTATCTATAAAATACGTACTTAATTTGAGAATCTTTAAAAATAAATTTCTTTTAACGTTTGAATTTAACATATTTAATAAGTAATACTTTACTTACAAAATCGAAAAACGTTATATATATATATATATATATATATATATATATATATATATATATATATATATATATATATAAACGTTTTTTATATTTTGTAAGTAAAGTATTACTTATTAAACGTTTTTTACCAACTGTGCATTAAAATAGGCAGACAATTAAAAAAAATGCAAATTTTTTTTTATATTATGGATGCCGAAAAAATGTGTCCTAAATGTATTTTTGATTCCCCATTGACGTTTTGAAATACAATGGAACAGTATTTATCAAAAATAATAAGGGATGTTAATTGACGAATTAAAGCCAACAAACAAGGTTTTTATACATTTTGAATAAGCATCATGATATGTTTTTTTATAAATAAAAATAGACCATTTTCATACCATTAAAAAATTGCCTCTAAATAATATACCGATTAAAATGCATTTTTTCCGAAACAAGTAGAGATGATTTTTTTATTGTAAACAAATTTTACACTTAAACAAAACTGCCTAAATAATTAAATCAGTTTCAAAAGTCAAAAGTCTAGCGATTTGAGATTGGATTTTGTAACAGACATTTAACTAGAGATTTTTTTCCGATTATGTTTAGAAAAAGTAAAAAAAAAAAAATAAGTTTTTCAAAATTTATACGTTAAAAATATATTCTTACCTGATGTCACTGTGACTGTCGTTCCTTTTCCCCAGTAATCAAAAGCGTAGTCACAGTGATTGTGCTAATATCACTAGTCGTACAATATGATAACCTATTTTCTAAACATTTTCAACCCCCGACAAAAATTGTAAAAATACGTATGATCAAAATAACAGTCAGAGAAACTTAGTTTTTACCTGAAGTCACGGTCACCGAGGTCCCTTTTCCCCAGTAGTCGAAATAGACATCACAGTAAATAAAAAGATGAATCCACCATACAAAATCACTAAGAGACTTCGAGGAATATTTATTTCATTACGACCATGACTAGTTTTTCCCCATTAATAAATGTTTGTGTAATTAAGCAGTTCAGTCTTTTTTGGTGTATTTACAGTTAATTTATACTCTCAGATTTGTCAATTTCAGGAATGTTATAAACTTACCTGAAGCCACAGTTACTTGAGTTCCTTTTCCCCAGTAGTCGAAGTATCTGTGGTAGTACACACTGGTTAATGCTCCAAAACAGCTGTACAAAAATGTGGCTTGGTAAATCTATTCACTTTATACTTTTGCAAAAACAAATAAAACCACTACTTAAAGAAATATCAAATTGAATTATTGATTAAATATTTCCAATAAAGAAACCATATTAATTTTTTAACAGCATCTTTTATTTAACATCCTTTTATTCATTTATTCATTATCTTTAAGCCTGTGTCAGGCTGGGGGGACACACACTAGGGGCAATTTCATGCTTTCAATTCACCTTGAATTTATGCTTTTTTTTAAGAAACTGGAGAACACGGAAGAAAATCACACAGACATGGGGAGAACATGGAAACTTCACCAAAGTGGGATTCGAATCTTGGCATCCATTTTTTGGCATCCTTTTGCTAACTTTAGGCTAGGTAGCTAATCTACCTAAGAGGGTGTGGTAGTTCAGTGATTAGGGTGTTTATAAAATCAATCCGAATGTGGGTTCCAATCTCAGGTTCACTTAAGTTACCACTGTGGGTCTTTAGCAAGTACCATGGTATGGTACCATACGCTGCAACCTGTATGAAAATGGTCTTCATGTCGATCCGTTCAAGAAAGATGATGCACAAGAAAGCCTGCGAACAGTTTACTAAAGAGAAGCAGACTGATTACTGGAACCATGTCCTGTTGTCTGATGAGACAAAACAAGTGTCTAATACAAATACAAAAACAAGTGTCTTGCCTACAGTCAAGTATGGTGGGGAGAGAATGGTTTGGATCTACATGAGTATTGCTGCTGTGGGAAGCTACAGTTTACAAAGATTATTATAAATTCCAACATCCTGTGCCATTTAAATAAAAAAATAATAATATTTAAAAAATTCATTCATTCATTATCTCCCGCTTTATCCTCTATTAGGGTCGCGGTGGGGTTCCCCATGCCCATCCAGGGGAGAACGTCTCGGGCGCTGGGCAGATACACCCAGGACAGGGCGCCAATCCATCGCTGGGTACTCACACACTCAAACACACTCTATATGGGGCAATTTAGAGAACTCAATTAACTTGATCCATGTTTTTGGACTGTGGGAGGAAACCGGAGAACCCGGAGGAAACCCACGCGGACACGGGGAGAACATGGAAACTCCACCCAGATGGGGATTCGAACCGGGAATCCCTAGCGCTGAGAGGCGAACGTGCTAACCACTAAGCCACCGTGCCGCACTATTTAAAAAATTAATAAATATAAAAAAAATATTAAGTTACAACAATGACATTATAAGCATCAATGTAGAAAATGAAAAAAAAATGTATGATGACTATATAAAATCTATTCTATTGCTATGATTTTTTTTCTTATTTGAAAATCATTATACTGATTCTCCTGAGCTTTGTTTTTTAATATCTCACAGAAGGTAATTGTAAGAAGTTGCATCACTGTGCCCCAGCCCATAGCACAGTCATGTGGTTAGTTACAAAAACCAAAAGCACTGTGGGATTTCCTCGGTAAAGGCAAGCAGGGCAAGGGGATGTTTGTTAGTTAAGGATAGATAGGTATTTAGGGATAGTTATACATACACAGGATCTTTTATGACATCCCTTTTCAACTTCAAATAAATTTTAATCCCATAGTCTATAGTCCTTGCAGCTATAACAGTTTCCACTCTTTTGAAAACGCTTTTTACAGAATTTTGTGCACTAAGTAAAGCTGGAACAGAAAAGAGCTTTCCCAAACTGTTCTCATAAAGATTTCAGGGAACAAATGTACAACATTTCTTGGAACATCCTGTCATGCCGTCCCGAGCCCAGAGATCAGGCCAAAGGCTGGAGTTTGCAAATAAGGTGCTTTATTAAGCAGTTTCGTTTAGAAACAAAAAAGAGAAAACGAAATCCAACTTCTTGAAACGAAAAAACAAACACCCGCGTGACGCCGGGCAAAAAACCAGGGAGTAGGCGTCAGGCTTCGTGGAGCAGCGGGACGCTGGGCCGTGAGGTGCAGCAGGTGCGTATCTGACGCAGCCGCGAGAGCGAAGCGGGACGGAACCTCCAGCACACGGCTTATGGCTGGAAAATATAAACAGGCAGAGAATTACGTGCAAAGTATCGTGCTGACGGCGACGATCCAACGCGCCGACTCCTGTACCTGCGCACCTTGGGTGGATTTCCCAAAAGTGTCGTAGCGCTTAGTACTTCGTAACTTCGTACTTAAGAACGTTCTTAAATTTACGACGCTTTCCCGAATGCATGCGTAGCTTAAGTCGTTCTTAAAATCGCTCGTAACTTACGAATGCTCAGACCCACTCGTAACTCACTAAGAAGTTCGTAACTGGCAGCGAACAAAGACTCACAGACGCACTGCTTGTTTAAATCGCACAGAAATAAAATAAGCACTAATATTATCACCTGGAATTCGGTATTTTAGTCACGTATTATTTTATACATTATCATTATTTTATAGATATCTTTAGTTTCCAGATTTAAATCGCACATATATATATATATATATATATATATATATATATATATATATATATATATATATATATATATATATATATATATATATACACACACATCATCTTCCATTTTATCAACTATTAGGGTCGCGGTGGGGTTCCCCATGCCCATCCAGGGGAGAACTCAGGCGCTGGTACACCCAGGACAGGGCACCAATCCATTGCTGGGCACCCACTCACTCACACAAACACACTCTATATGAGGCAATTTAGAGAACTCATTTGACTTGATCCATGTTTTTTTGGACTGTGGGAGGAAACCAGAGGAAACCCACACGGACATGGGTAGTACATTGAAACTCCACCAAGATGGGGATAAATAAATAAATAAATAAATAAATAAATAAATAAATAAATAAATAGGCGGCACGGTGGCTTAGCGGTTCGCCTCTCAGCGCTAGGGATTCCTGCTTCGAATCCCCATCTGGGTGGAGTTTCCATGTTCTCCCCGTGTCTGCATGGGTTTCCTCCAGGTTCTCCGGTTTCCTCCCACAGTCCAAAAACATGGATCAAGTCAATTGAATTCTCAAAATTGCCCCATATAGAGTGTGTCTGTGTGAGTGAGTGTGTGCCCAGCGATGGATTGGCGCCCTGTCCTGGGTGTATCTGCCCAGCGCCCGAGAAGTTCTCCCCTGGATGGGCATGGGGAACCCCACCGTGACCCTAATAGAGGATAAAGCGGGAGATAATGAATGAATAAATATGAAGAATGTGAGAATGAAGACGGCATTCATGTTCCTGCCAAATGCAGTTTATGCCTGAACTATTAGTTGAATTGCAAGCACTGATAGTTTGTCATACATCCTCCACTTTCTTCTTTGTTGGTGGAATCTCGTGCTTTGGAAAATAATGTAATAATGGATATAATGTCTTTTTGTTCTACTTATTCAAGCATCTTATTTAGTTTGCTTTCAGAAAAGTGTATATTATGATGTTGGTTTGCCATGCCACTGAATTATGAATTCTGGTTAAAAGTGCACCCATGGATAAGCTTGCTTGGTAAGCGATTGGTCAAAAATTGGTTGTTTCCCGCTTTTTGTAACAGTATCCTAATTTAAATATGATTATTTAGTGTTTATATAGTTTTTAAAAAATATTTTCTAAATTATTTGTTTATTTTTGGTGCATTGTAATGAGAGATTGTGTGGTAATCTGTGAATCAGTTTTCGACTGACGGTGCCTTTTCAGGGGCGGAGTCTACAAAGAACGACTTAAAAGTCTCTCTTAGTCTAGGAGACTTAAGAAGGCTTTTGGGAAAGCGCCGTAAAATTCGCGTTCTTAAAGTTACGTCGTTCTTAAAGTTGTTCGTAACTCGCTAAGAACGTTCGCTTTCGGGAAATCCACCCCTTCTTAAATAGAGGCGTCAATTAGAACGCCGGCGACATCCCACGCCCCCTTCCGGCGAGAGGCGTGGTGAACGCGGGCTAGTAGACGGGGAGCGTCATGTCTTACACATCCGACATTATGTTTTCTATTCTTAAATAAACTAAAAGCCAACTCATTATCCATCCTTCACTAAACTTTACAGTTGGCACAGTGCAGTCAGAAGGGTAATCCTCCTACTCTCCTATCTCTTGTTCTATTATATCTTATCTTATCTTCCCTTTTATGTCTTAACTTATCTTACCTGAACCCCCAAAGATCAAGCCAAGGTGACTTCCTGTTGTGTGGTTTTTAAAAAAGAAACCGTGGGAGGACCAAAGCTCAGTGGGGTGCTTATCCTAAGATGATATTTTAAATGGACAATTGGACAATTTACAGTTTTGCTATTTCACAAATGATTTGCCATTTAAGAAAAAAATATTTGTAATTTCCTCAAATACAAAAAAAAAAAATTCAAGGAAATTCAAAGTTTTTAGATTCCGATCAATTTTTTAAGATACTTTTGAAATGAATAAATATGCATTGTAATTAGCAATGTCTTTTTGTGGTCCTAAAGATGCCAGTGGCAAGTTATTTAAACATACAGAGAAAACAAATGTATTTACAAAATGAATGGGCTTTAGGTACCACTGTGAAAACTGCACGTCAGCGCCTCTTCTTCCTGCGGAGGCTTAAGAAATTCGGTCTCCAACCCTTTATCCTCACCAACTTCTACAGGTGCACCATTGAGAGCATCCTCACAGGCTGCATCACCGTCTGGTACGGTAGCTGCTCCACCTGTGACCACAAGGCCCTGAAGAGGGTGGTGAGGACAGCAGAGTCCATAATCGGGAATGAACTCCCTGCTCTTGTGGACATCTACCAGACCTGCAGCACAAGGAAGATTCGTAGGATCCAGCTGGACAGCAGGCATCCAGCACATGGACTGTTCACCTTACTGCCATCAGGCAGAAGGTACCAAAGCTTCCCGGCCAAAACAACCCGGCTTATGAACAGTTTTTACCTGCGAGCCATCAGCTACTAAACAAAATGAGTTAAAAAAAAAAAAAAAAACAGTTAAAAACTCCCACACTCCAGATTTTTACTATGTCACTTTAC
Source organism: Corydoras sp. C115 (assembly GCA_019802505.1). Taxonomy (NCBI): domain Eukaryota; kingdom Metazoa; phylum Chordata; class Actinopteri; order Siluriformes; family Callichthyidae; genus Corydoras; species Corydoras sp. C115. The sequence goes on along the minus strand of JAFMOC010000015.1, from coordinate 183,373 downwards.
ACCAGTCACTTTAAATTGTATATATATATATATATAGTATATATATATATATATATATATATATATATTTTTTTTTTTTTTTATGGTGCATACATATGTAAATATTGTGTATTTCATTTTATGTTCTATGTAGAGTTATATCCTGATGGCTCACCTCAAGAATTTCTATGTGCACATGTACCAACATGGAGCACAAATGATAAAGAAACTTGAAACTTGAAACCTAATGCTTCCAGTAATGCAAAGGACAATAGCAAAATGTAATATTTAAAATAATAAAAAAAGGAAGAATAGGGGAAGAAAAATTGTCTGTGTCCACCACCTGCAAAACGATTTCCTTTTTGAGAGTTGCCTTTATGTTGCCTCATTTGTAAAACTGTTGTCACTTAATTCAGTATTGCTTCACAGTATTGCTTTCTAACAGGGCAGATTGATATTCCTGAAAAGTAACTGACTGTGTTATACTGTGATGATTAAGTGTATCTTAATTTTTTAAACAGTGTAATTAAAAAAACTGTGGTGGAATCTAAAAATCCATCACTGTCCATGACACCTTCATGCAACACTGATCAGTCAACTCTTATTGGAACCAACTTAATGCAAAATATTATTTTCATTTAAGAACTACATTTCTTTAAAGAATTCAGGAGGTTAAAGAGGCACAAGAAAATAATAACAATTGATATCATTAATAACAAATAATAAGATATTTTTAAAACCTTTTATCAATATGCATTATCTATAGCATTAAATGCATTTTTTAGAGGGACATTCAGTGATTAGATGTTTAGTTATTTGATTATTTTTGTGATTGTTTTTCTTTGTTTTGTTTGTTTGCCACTAATCCTGTCATCCAAGACCCAGCAGTGAAAAACAAAACGTCTGCCACATTTTTGGATGAATGCCATGCTCTTTACTCTGAATAAAGCAGAAACTGACTACATTTATTAAATATTTGTGTAATTGTTATTTTAAAATGTACACGTTAAATATGAACAAATTGTAACAATGAAATGTGGCTTGGAAAACCACCAAAATCATTAGATGTTTTTTTGGGGTATTTTTGCAAATATTTAGTTAAATACATTACATAAAAAATAACTGCTGTAAATTTATAAGTATGTATATAATCTAGCAATTTTTTTTTAAACAAAATTTGTTTTAATTTTAACAAAATAAATAAGAAAGATAAACTCATCTAAATTACATAAAACTTACTCTCATTTTCCAACAATTTTAAAGCACCAAAATGATTAATTATGCACAACGCTGGACACAACTAAAATATATTTATTGAAAAAGCATGTTTCACCAATCCATTGCTGGGCACACTCACTCACATAGACACACATAAACACATACTATATGGGGCAATTTAGAATATTCAATTTACTTTAATCCATGTTTTTGGACTGCAGGAGGAAACTGGAGAAACCAGATGAAACCCCACGGATACAGGTAGAACCCAGATTGGGTCCAGCGCTGAAGGGAGAACATGCTAATCGCAGATGTTCTTGCATCAGGATGCCGTTCTTTCGTCTCTTCTTTTTGCACCATACACACAGTAAGTTTGTGACAGCATGCAGTCTACAATTTAAAATGAGTTAAAATATGAAAATATTGATTGTGGAAAAGGTTATTGTAAGGAGTTGTATCACTGTGAGCCACCCCGTATACTGTATAAGTAGCACAAACATGTAGTCTGTTACAAAAACCCACAACACTGCAGTCTCATCAGAAACAGCAGGCTTCTACACTTAACACCTTCAGGAGCTTTTATGACATCCAATTCTGAATATATAGCCCATTTTAGATATGCACATTTCTTTTTAGATATGGTATATGCACAGTTAAGCACCTATACAAGCTTTCATTGTCTTTTCAGCTTTAACAGCTATGAATTTAAAAATTTTTTGTTTTTTTAGGGCAAAATGTTGGTGTGTCTGTAATATTTGCCAATTCACAATTTTCATTGTAGTTGATGTGAAAGGTGTGACTGGGTTGAGGTCTGGGATACTGCAGACTGCTTCTTGCTGAATTCAGTGATATAGAGCTATAGAGCTGTATTGCACTACTTGTTTTACTAACCCACTCTATGAATTTATTTTGTGGGAATCACTGTGTCACGATCGGGTGCGCTGTCCATACAAAGGTGGCGCAGTGCGGTGCGGTGAGGTTGTAGGAAGCGAGCCAGGCGACCAGGTAAGCAAACAAAGATCACTTTTATTTGCTGTAACCAGCGAGAACGCCGCAGAAGGCACGGCGAGACGTGCCGGGAGCAAAACACATAAAAATAACAAAACCAAACCGAACACCCGATGTGGCACCTAATCGTACGTAAGCACATACACATGCATACACCCACAATGCTGGCCTGCTGACACACGGCGCATGCGCGCTTCAAGTGCAGTCAGCAGGCCACATGTGATCAGATCAAGGGGATGGGCCCTACCAACGGGAGCCCTAAACGGACACAAACCGAAACTAAAAAGACAGGGGGGAGTGGCCTAGCACTCCCAACCTGACACACTGAATGACTGAACAGGTATAATTACCTATTACAAAAATCTGTAAGGGGTTTAGGCGTCCCGTTGCCGGTGGAAACGAAAGGAGAGGAGGCGTGTCTTGAAAAACGTCAACACAGATTTATTTTCCACTCGGCGGGATCAAAATTAAAAAAATTCAAAAAAAAGAAGTTCAAACAAACAGTCCGACCTTGATCACAACAATAGCCGAGGAATGCGGCGGCTCACGTTCATGCCAGGTGCGAGCGGTGAGAAATGCAGCCGAGGACTGGCCGCGGGGTGTGCGCAGAGAAGACGACAGCCTCCCGCTATTCCCGACGAGCGAGATCCTGGAATGGGGTAGCGTGTCCGCAGACTGAAACACATAGTCTTCGAGACACGCCAGAAAGAACGCCGGGCGAGAATAATCAATATAGAACGGGGAGCGGCGAGCAGCGCGCTTGTACGGTGCCAAACAAAAAACTCTGCGCCGATGGATCCGGATCGGCGGCTTAAAAGGAGTCTGTCATCAGCGGGTCACACCTGCCCCTAATAATCTGGAGAGGGTGATCTTTGATTATTGTGAGTGGCAACAGGTGTGTGCGGTGCGGAGCGTGCAGCAGAGGGAAGTGGGTGTGTCTGTGGAGTAGGTGTGTGCGGCAGAGCGGACGAAGCCGCGGGGCGTGAACGGGAATGTGTAACAAAATCACTTTGTGTTTATGCACATACAGTTTGCATTTTATTAATTTAATTAGCCCAAAATTTACAAAAAAATTACATCATAAATCATGTGTATTTTTTTGTAATCCTAACAATGCAGGGTCATGTGTCTCATTAGTTCCATAACATGACTTATTTTTACAAGAGTATCGCTCTTCGCCTCCCTTTCTCATTATCTCCAACTTTGACTGAAGGAGCTGCACTGCTAACTGTTTGCAGACAAAAGTAGAGTAAATTCTAGAAATATACTGATGGACTACAATGGATCATGTGTATTTCCAATGAAGTCCCAACTACAATATACAAAATACTGCATTGGTGTAGTAACCACTTTGTGTCTGACTACTAACCTAGGTCGGTGCAATGCAGGTAATCAAAGTTTTTCCTTAACCTGTCTAAATTTTAACTTACCATGACATGAGTGCAAAAGGATTAAATTGAAGTATGTTTAAGATTGCTACACAACGTGGGTTTTTGGACGTATCTTGCAATCCAAGCCTGTTCAACAGTTTGGTGATCTCTTACACTTTCAGCTTGTTAAAGACCTCATGCTGCCCCGTGAGAAACAACTTGCTCTTTGTATCTGTTATTCTGACCTGTGACATATTTAGGCTATGGAGCTGTTAAAAGGTTCATAATAAACATATGGAACAACTTGCACTTAGTCCCAGTTAAGGAGTTAATGTTGAGCATGTAAAATGACTTGCTCTCACACTGTACATGCTATACAGACACAGCATACATTATGCTTATACTCTGTCTACTGGGAAAAAATCTACAAATTTACACATGCTTTAGTGGCACCATGTAGAGCTTACATGTTCTAATAAAATTCAAACAAAATATTTTACTTGTGTAACTTTTTATATGATCAGAAATGTTATAAATTGGTTAAAATCAATTCATATGCACCGTATAAAGTAAATCGGGCAATCATTTCAATAAAAACCTGATTTTTTTCAACTTACAATTTTAGGTTCAATGCACTAGACTATTCTGTAACTTTTCTGCAGTGGCAGTTTTTGTTTTCCTGTTTTTTACAGTTAAATAAATTACAGAGAAATCATCAGCTGTTGACACAAAAATGACACTGTTCACTTAATGTAATTGTAATTACAAAAAAAATAAAACCAGCAGTTTTTGGTCATTTAGAAGACGCGATTATCCAAAGCAACTTACAAATATCTCAACTTGGTTGGGGTCAAAGCTCCACTAAATTTTACACAGCATGTGAAAAACAACATCAAACCTTACATTTATATAGCTGTTTCTGTTTTAAAGGGGCATGTTCTTAAAAACTGCTCTTATATATGTAAATATTCTATAAATTAAACAACCAACCATAGAACAAATCCTGCATGGATCAGGGTATATTCAATGTGTTAAGGGGGGGGGTGTTGGGTATTGGCACCTTATTGGCGAAGTGGTGTGGAGGCCGACCTCTGGTTATGCACTTGAGGCACCGCAGGTCACAACCTTTGTTCTGCTATCTTTGCCATTATGTTGTCTTTGAATTACATGCTCTACTCTTTCTTACGTTATTACAGTTGGCCAGAGCATTATTTCTTTTGAGTGACACATCCATTTTTCTGCCTTTTATCTAGAATACAGTCCTGGGCGGCACAGAGTCTTATTGTTTAGAACTTTTGTATCTCAGCACTGGGGATTTCTGGTTCGAATCCCGATCTGTTTGGAGTTTCTATGTTCTTCCCATGTCTGCGTGGGTTTCCATGGATTTAAGATGAATCGATTGCTCTTACTTGTCCTTACAGTCTGTGTGTTCCCAGACCCGTTAGAAGGTGAGAGTTGTGTCGCAATGGGCATCTGGCCAAGTCTTAAATGCAATTTCATCGATGTGTTGAACCCTGAGTAATAAACGCATATATATATATATGGAAACTCCACCCAGATGGGGATTCGAACCGGGAATCTCTAGCGCTGAGAGGCGAATGTGCTAACCACTAAGCCACCGTGCCGCTATATATACATATATATACACAGTATATATACAGTGTGTATATATATATATATATATATATATATATATATATATATATATATATATATATATATATATATATATATATATATATATATATATATATATATATATATATATATATATATATATATATATATATATATATATACACACTGTATATATACTGTGTATATATATATATATATATAGCGGCACGGTGGCTTAGTGGTTAGCACATTCGCCTCTCAGCGCTAGAGATTCCCGGTTCGAATCCCCATCTGGGTGGAGTTTCCATGTTCTCCCCGTGTCTGCGTGGGTTTCCTCCGGGTTCTCCGGTTTCCTCCCACAGTCCAAAAACATGGATCAAGTCAATTGAATTCTCAAAATTCATATAGAGTGTGTCTGTGTGAGAGAGTGTGTGCCCAGCGATGGATTGGCGCCCTGTCCTGGGTCTATCTGCCCAGCGCCTGAGACGTTCTCCCCTGGATGGGCATGGGGAACCCCACCGCGACCCTAATAGAGGATAAAGCGGGAGATAATGAATGAATATATATATAATCACCTGTTTTGCGTTTCTATTGTTCTTTTGAGTTAATTAACGTTCATTGGTCATTAGTTTAGTTAATTAACTCGTTCTTGTCATTGGTTTGTTTTGTGCACGTGGTCGGGTGTCTTTTTATATTTATTTCCTGAGTTCCCGGTTGTCAGTGCAAGTCGTTTATTTTATGTCACTCGTCGGGTTGTACCTCTTTGCTTTTGGTGTCACTACACCTTTAATAAATCCTGCTATTCTGCTACCTGCATGCCTGGCTCTCTTCAGCGCGTTAAAGCTATGCGCAGCGGCTTTATTCCGAGGTAGGCGAGTCTGACATATCTATATATATATATATATATATATATATATATATATATATATATATATATATACACCTCGCGACATTTAATATATATATATTTATATATTTATATATATATATATATATATATATATATATATATATATATATAAGTGACATTTAATATATATATATATATATATATATATATATATATATATATATATATATATATATATATATATATATATATATTATTAAATGTCGCTTGTTCTTCCCCGGGAGATCGGCTACGCGGGAGGGAATGCGTACGCCGCTCGCGCCTTGTGAGCGTTTCCCGGGAACGGCTACGCGGGGAACAATGCGTACGCCGGTCCGTCGGACAAAACGCTCCCACGGATACAACCTGAGTAATGCGCAGCGCCGCACCGTGGTTGAGCGCGGAATGAGAGTCCAGAGACACCGGGCAAAAACGGATTTATTATTAAAAAATGGTGTAGGGACACCAACGGAAAGGGGGAACAAACGAAACAAACTAACACCGGGAATAACCACAAACAAAGACGTGCACAGGGAAAATGGAAGACGGAAACTAAATACAAAAAACACCCAGTCACGTGCACAAAATAAACCAATTACCCAACGGAGACAATGAGTCCATTAAATGAGGGACAGGTGCCCCAGGCACCTCTGACATACCCCCACCCCAATGGTTGCGCAAAAGTGGGAAGCGACCATGAAAAAAAAAAAAAGTTCTCGCAGAGCAAGGGGGGGTCCCTCTGGAGATAAGGCGTGTTGGATGCCCCCTGCTGACGAAGCATGGAGCACGCCATCTCGCTGCGGTGCGCGGATTGGCGCCCTCTAGCTGCGAGGCGGGGAGAGCGCCCTTGGCGCTCGGAGTCGGCGGCGGGAGGACCCTGATGCTCGGAGTCGGCAATGGGCGGCCTCTGGTGCTCGGGATCGGTGGCGAACGGCCTCTGACAGTCGGGAACGCGACGGGCGGCCCCCGGTGCCCGGGCTATGCAGCGGGCGGTCCCTGGTACTCCGACTCGACGAAGGGTGGTCCCTGGTGCTCGGAACACTTCAGATGTATGGCAGGTCTTTCTGTTAGAAGCCGCTCGTCTTCCCTGGGAATCGGCTACGCGGGAGGGAATGCGTACGCCGCTTGCACCTAGTGAGCGTTTCCTGGGAACGGCTACGCGGAGAAGATTGCGTACGCCGGTCCGCTGGGTAAAGCGCTCCCACGAATACAACCTGCACGGGGATAGTGCGCAGAGTTGTACCGTGGTTGAACATGGAAGGAGAGTTTGGAGACACCAGGATAAAAAACAAAAACAGGTTTTATTATTAAAATGGTGTAGGGACACCAACGGAAAGGGGGAACAAACGAAAACGAAACTAACATTGGGATGTACCGAAACAAAGACGTGCACGGGATTAAGGGAATACGGAAACTAAATACAAAAACACCCAATCACGTGCACAAAAACAAACCAATCACCCAACGGAGTCCATGAGTATATTAATGAGGGACAGGTGCCCAAGGCACCTGTGACATACCCCCACCCCAACGGTCGCGCAAAAGGGGGAAGCGACCATGAAGGAGAAAAAAAAAAAAAATAATTCTCGTGGAGAAAGGGGGGGGGGGGTCCCTCTGGCGATGAGACGTGATGGATGCCCCCTGCTGACGAAGCGTGGAGCACGCCATCTCGCTGCGGGCGCGGATCGGCGCCCTCTAGCTGCGAGGCGGGGAGAGCGCCCCTGGCGCTCGGAGTCGGCGGCGGGAGGACCCTGGTGCTCAGAGTCGGCAATGGGTGGCCCCTGGTGCTCGGGATCGGTGGCGAATGGCCTCTGATGCTCGGGAACGGCGACGGGCGGCCCCCGGTGCCCGGGCTATGCAGCGGGCGGTCCCTGGTGCTCGGACTCGGCTGCGGGCGGTCCCTGGTCCTCAGACTCGGCAGTGGGCGACCCCTGGTGCTCGGAACCTTCCAGATGTAAGGCACTTTCTGTTAGAAACGCTCGTTCTTCCCCGAAAGATCGGCTACCCGGGAGGGAATGCATACACCGCTAGCACCTTGTGAGTGTTTCCCGGGAATCGGCTACGCAGGGAAAAATGCGTACGCCGGTGCGTCGGACAAAACACTCCCATGGACATCCCCAACCTGCGCGGGGATGTTGCGCAGCGCTGTACCGTGGTTGAGCACAGAAGGAGAGTCCAGAGACACCGGGCATAAAAACAAAACGGATTTATTGTAAAAATGGTGTAAGGACACCAACGGAAAGGGGGAACAAACGAAACAAACTAACACCGGGAATAACCACAAACAAAGACGTGCATGGGTAAAATGAAAGACGGAAACTAAATACAAAAAACACCCAGTCACGTGCACAAAATAAACCAATTACCCAACGGAGACAATGAGTCCATGAAATGAGGGACAGGTGCCCCAGACAGGTGCCCCTATATATATATATTTATTTATTTTTTATGAACTTTATATAAGAGTGTGAAGTGTTAATTGAGGTGGTTTAGACATCCATCCATCCATCCTTCCATCCATCCATCCATTATTTTCCGCTTTATCCTCTACTAGGGTCGCGGAGGACTTCTGACATTCATAGTGTGGCATAAGCCATGGTTGCCTAGGGGTTGGAGCTAATTATGCCACTACCTATTGTGATTTTTCTTTGGTTTGTTATGTGCTTTAAATAATGTTCTGTTTTAAGAGAAAGTGCATATTATTTAGTTAATATGGTGCTGTTGTTTTATGTGCTTATGTAACTGAATCACATGTTGTGGTGTTCTTATATATATATCCATAATATCCATAGCTTAATATCCATAATGGCAGTCCAGGAGCAATAGCAGTAGCGGCATTGTTGCAAAAATTAGGGCACTGACAAAAGCACATATATACAGTATATATATATATACACCTTTATAAGCTTAAGATAGCTCTACATTTTAGTTGTTTAATATTAATTAAATAAAGCAAAATAAGTCATGCAAATAAGTCATCTTGCAAATGTATATATATATATACATTGTTGTCCGAGATCCTGCAGCTCTCGCATGTCCCCTCCTATCACGCTTTATTTCTCCTGCTTATTAGTTTCGGTGCCGCCTATTTCTTTCCCTTTTTTAGGCTTCCGGATCTTTGTGAACTCTATGGTTGTTGGATTCTATTGACCTGGTCTGCTTTCTCTCGCTTCGGACGCACTCCCGTCTCACGGCGCCCTGGTTGCTGTCGCCCCACCAGCAGAGGTCGACTAAACTTGACCTAGCTCTCACGCTGCAGGTGCGGCCTATTCCACATCTTGCACGAGCCTACGTCATCCACGAACCTTGACCCAGTTCCCACGGTCGCGGGACCCAGCAGACAGCCTTTCTGTTTTGATCGTCTGTTGGGTTCCAGCTCCTGAGTTGATCGCCATCCTTTGGTTTCGGCTTCCTTATCAATAAACTTTCGGCAGACCTTTCGGCTGTCTTCCTCAACCGACAAAAGTGCACTGTTTTGCTGTGGCAGATTGGGTAAAAATGCAATATAATTATGTTAAGATGTAATTAAAATTAAGGTAGCTAAGATTATATATATTTTAAATGTTGTCATGCCTGTTTTGAATAATATTAATTATTTACATACAATAGATAGATAGATAGAATAATTTATTTATCCCGAAGGAGATTTAGCCAGTAGCAATAACAGTACAGTAAAAAAGACAGTATTTTAATAGAGGGAATTAAAAAAAAAAAAAAAAAAAAAAAAAAAAAAAAATATATATATATATATATATATATATATATATATATATATATATATATATATATATATATATATATATATACAGTGTATATATATATATATATATATATATGTTTACAATTTACACTTATAAAGTGTCAGTGTTTAATAATAGCAAAAATAAAATTAAAGTGTCCAGTACGTCCTGAACGTGCTCCTTTGGTCCATAATGATGGTGATCACAATGGGTGACCATCATCATCCATGATGGAGAGCAGTTTGTTTAGTGTTTATTTATTTTTATTTATTTATCATAATATTAAACCACAAATTGCTTGCCAAGCCAAAGAAAAAAAAAAACTGAAGGCCAACTGTCAAATCTATTTATATTTTTTTAGTTTCCTTTTTAACTGAACACAGGTGCACTGTGATATGACTCTGGGGACAATTTGAGGAAAAATTTAAATGAACAACAGGCAAAGAAAAGTCAATGGGTTGCTTAGAAAGCCAACTATATGTGGGTGCTTTACTGTCTTATATATTTTATATTGAATAGCATTATTATTGTTTCGTTAGTGGTGGTGCAGATGCCTGTCAATGTTCAATACATGGGATTTGATTGTAACATTTTTACATTGTTTCCACCTTATAGCATCCTTTGATTGGTATTTTAACCCCTGAAGAAAATCCAGTATATTTGTTTTCATAAAAAAATTAAAGTTAAAACAGTAGTAACCAATTAAACTCTGGTGGTGGAAGATAATGACACTCACAAAAATATTTACATCTGTTTTTTAGATTGTTCTTTTTTTTTTATTTGCTGCACAAAAGCATTCTGCTTTCCAGTCTTGTTTTCAGTTCCTTTATGTGCTCAGTGTAGTGAAATTGTAGCAAGACTAGTAAATAAACTTACTAGAAAGATCTCTGGTCCTCTGTATGAAATATATTCAACCATATATGACATTAAAAATTGTTAATATAGCCACATTTTTAAATAATGTCTATAAGGAAAGCCAAACAATGTTTAACTGTCATTTTAAAATGTTAGTGACAGATGACCAAAGGCTTAGTGTCACACAAAAATTTGTCAGGTCTGGTTCACATTTTTTATGTCAAACTTTAAACTTTAAAATGAACAGGAACATGTGTGACCTTCAAGTTCGCGTGAGGTATGAAACCATATGTGCTGTTGTCAAATTAGTTTACTTTTGATTTTGTTTTGTAAGAAAATGACCTCTGAGTTTTGCTAGAAACAAAACAAACCATTCATACTCATTCATTCATTCATTCATTCATTCATTCATTATCTTCGCTTAATCCTCTACTGGGGTCGTGGAGAGAGGTTCCCCAAGCCCAGCCATGGGAGAGTGTTTCGGGCACTGAACAGAATTCCCCAAAACAGGGCACCAATCTAGCTGGGCACACACTCACACAGACACACACTTTATATATGGAACAATTTGGAGTATTCAATTTACCATGTTTTTGGACTGTGGGAGGAAACCAGAAAATCCAGATAAAAAACATCTGAACGTGGGGAAAACATGGAATCCCCACCCAGATTGGTATTCAAACCTGGAATCCCCAGCACTGAGAGGTGAATGCGCTAACCACTAAGTCACCGTGACCACCCCAGAAACAATCAATCGATACATACATTATTAGTTAAATCTGCTAAAGCCAAAAAGTGGCATGACTTGCATGTAAGTGTTGCATAGACATAGAAGACATATTTTGGAACTTCAGAGAAGTGTGTTAATTAAATACGTCTTTTACCACATAACATAAATGTACAAGATTATGTTTCTAAGACACAAATGCAGGTCATGGCTTAAAGAGTGGAATTAGACAATGGTGACCATAGACTGTTGAGCAGCCCAAATACTGTAATAATTATCCAATTTTAATAAAATGTTTAATTTGACCAAATTAAACATATTTATCATTATTTTCTAATTGCTCAATTTTATTAGTGAAGTTCATTTCTCTCACACAGCCTTGAAGAAGTTTTTAATGTCATACCAAATTGTGAAACACAATTTTAGATATGTTGGTAGCATTCTGACACATTGTGACTGCACACCAGTAGCTCATTGGATCACCATAAGGCAAGATAAGGCAAAGGATAAGTTTTATTTTTAACTTCATTTACCTAAAGATGTCTTACTTTGCTACATATTATGTTGTGAACATTATGTTCTGCATATGTATTCACAGTTTTGAACAATGTATAAATACTTTTGGCTTCTTTATGGTCTCTCTATCTAACAATATATTAAAGTAATTATGTGATATGTGAATCATTGCTATTTGCAAAAGAACAAATTCAGTAAGTTGCACAGAATTAAAGAATTAAAACTTATTCAACAACATATTTAATATATCATTACATAAAATAAACAAGTGTTAATATCTAGATTAAATAATGCGATTCCAATGTATTATACAAACCCTAAAAATCTTTTTGAGTCATGTTAAAAAATATCTTTAATAAGATTTGGACCCCACTCTGAACATAACTGTCAACTATTTGTCCAGTGTTTGTTAAGGTAGGAGTTACCAAACATCACCTACTAATTTTTAAATACCAGAATCAATAAGAGGAAAAAGTATTTAAAGCATAACAAGTGTTAGGTTAATTTGCTGTATTTTATTATTATTATAATTATTGTTTACTTTTCATTTCAGTTAAGGATAAAAGCGCTTTACTGGTAAAATCAAATACATTTTCACATACATGGGGCATGGGGAACCCCACCGTGACGCTAATATAGGATAAAGCGGGAGATAATGAATGAATGAAAAAGATTTGGACCCCACTCTACACATATCTGTCAACTATTTGTCCAGTGTTTGTTAAGGTGGGAGTTACCAAAAATCACCTACTAATTTTCAAATACCCAAATCAATAAGAGGAATGTATTTAAAGCGAAACAAGTGGTAGTACACATTTGCTGCAATTTATTATTATTATTATTATTATTATTATTATTATTATTATTATTATTATTATTATTATTATTATCGTTTACCTTTCATTTGAGATAAGGATAAAAATGCTTTACTGGTAAAATCAAATTCAATTTCACATACACTGTTTTATAAAATATATAAATTAAGAACAAAATGTCATAACAGTAAATGAAAATCAGAGAGCCAAAAATCAGAGAGGACTCATGTTCATGCCATGTTCATGCCAAAAACAAAATGTAAAAATTTTAAATGATAAATTATTTCATTTTCATTAATTTTATAATGGCAATTCACTCAGGAGTTTGGTCCCCTATGTGTGCCTGCATACACTCCCTGCAATGTCTGACCATGCTTTTGATGGCAGGTGGTGTCTTAGGGAATTTCTTTCCAGACCTGGATCATCAGTGAGCTTTTGTAAAGTCAGTGGTGCCACTTGGCTGTGGAACAGTTATTTGGATAAAGGCATTAATGAATTTATTGTTCAGGAACTCTGTACACATTCTGTCTACATACTTCATTACATTGTCCTGCACCATGATGAACCCAGGGCTCACTGCACCAGTATATGTCATTGGCTCTAAGAATTTCCTCCCAGTACCTAAAAGCATTTAGTGTACCATTTATGTTTGTGCAACCCTCCAAAATAAGCCTGCAAAACCATTGCCTTTTTGTGTGGGTTCGCTAAATTTTTGTCACTTTTATTTGCACCGAAGCAGGTAAACTTGATTCACAGTTGATATTTCTTGCTAACTGGGATCTTGATATCTCTGAAATGTAACTGATTTTGTATTTTACTGTAATGCTTAAATGTTCTCTCTAATTTTAAGCAGTTTATTTACAACATAAGTCAAACATACAAACTTAAAGCAAAATGTGAATAATTACACAAGCATTATGATTGCATTCCGCCATTCTTGTTTTTTCACTCATGATTTTATCTGTAAAAATAAATTAAAAAGAAAATTTTACTTTTCACATATGCAAAATATGAAAAAAACATGACTGGTTTGGTATAAAAGGTTACCTTTGTGAGACTAAAAACTGTGCTGTAAATAAGAGATAAGATGAAAAGAAAGATAAAGGATGAGGCGGTGGACCATAGACTACTGAACTCATCCTCCTGCAAAGCATCATTCTCACTGCAGAAAAGAGGGCACTCTGGAATAAAAGGTTTTTCTGAAAACAAATGCAAAAAAAAAAAAAAAAAAAATTTAATAAAAAAAAAAAAAAAAAAAAAAAAAAAAAAAATATTATTCATTTATCTGTAATTAATTTAATTTGGTCATTAATACTGTATATGGCAGAAAGTTTGTTATTATATATATATATATATATATATATATATATATATATATATATATATATATATATATATATATATATATATATATATATATATATATATATATATATACACTCTTTCAGAGATGAAGAGAGAGAGAAACAAATAGAGATTTTTTCTTTCTTGTTAAATGATTTTCTGAAAGATATTTTGCTTTCAATTACAATATTATTACTTTTACAGCATTTCATTTGTTATTTTTAAGTTTCAACAATCTCTCTTATTATTAACTAACACAATAATGCTCACATGTATATCAATGGGCTATTTAGTAGCACAAATTAACTCAATTCATATATTTTTGCTTTCTGTAAGATCTATAGATCCTAAAAGAAATCCACACACAAACATGACCACAGTCATCTTGCGTTAATGCAAGTCCATTAATGCATATGCAAATATTTTAATTATTAATATTTAAATTAATTGTTATTAGATGATGCATCCAAATTCCTAAAATAAAAGCTATAGAATACATAGTTGATGCAAATAAGTTTATTGAATTGTAAATATGTTGCTTTAATTAAAAAAAGGATCTGAACTAGTTTCACTTCCAATTTTAAAGCTACACATAATACATAATTTGGTGGGTGGGGGAATTCAGATAATAGCAATTAGTATGATATATGCTAAAACATAAAAGGATAACAGCACAATTTAACAACAGACAAAACTACAATGAAGTTAAAAACAAATATACAAACATAACATTGACTTTGAGCCACAAATGTTACACAATTACAAGCTAAAGCCACAATGAAAACACAATTATTATTGGTAAAACATTAATAATTTATGTTTATTTGCCAATGTTGTTATAGTAAAAGTTCTGAATTACACTAATTAAACTGAGGTACTGGATGCAAACCACAAAGGAAAAACAAGCTGACAATGAAAATAAGTAAACCTGCACATAACACAAAAAAAGCATCTTGGCACCAACAGACCACATATGTAACTAAAAGCATTTTAGTCAGTCAAAAATGACTTCATTGATGCTTTCTGCACATTTGGGTCTGGGTTTGAAACACACAGTTAAGCTGGACAAACTGGACAGTCAGGGCATCTGGATTTACTTTCAGCTGTTGACGTCTCTAGATATTTGACTTCATTCTTCTTCACATAATGGACCATGGCCATGATCTTACCAGAGCTGTACTCCTTTCTGGTCACAGTGAAATAACTGAGAACAAATGTTGATTTGTCACTCTTCTGAATGAATACTGTATTGCTGCCCTCTTTGGATTTACCATCAACTGCTTTCCAAATGACGAAGACATTGTAAGGATAAGCAGTGCTGACCTCACACATCAGAGTAATGTTATTGTTATTGTCAGACTTATCTGATGTATAAATGAGAGCTGATGTTTGTGCTGGAGATAAAAAAAAATCACAAAATGAAAACTATTAAATTACATTAAGATGTAAAATGGCAGGTTGAGTCCAGACCTACAAGCACTTACAGTCTTCAATAAACTTGATTTTGTCTGATTTTCCACTGTTGGAGCACTCCACTTCATCACCATTAAACCAGTTAGAGGCATCAATGGACAGCCAACTAACTTTGGTAAATTTGTTTTCAATCATTTGGTCCTCATGTGTGATGTTTGCGTTCCAGCTTTTGCCTCCTTTAGTCCATGATGAATTTATACTACCTTCTGCTTTATCAAAACCACTAGTCATACATTTGAAAACCGCTTTTTTGTTCAGAAACAAATCTCTTTCGGTTGGTGGAATAATTTTTATAGTAACATTTGCTGTGCAAGAAAAAAAATGGATTAGTAATATTATATTATTACTGCATTATCATTTTAAAAAGTCAGTATTATTTAAACATAGAATTTATCATGATGGACACAAAAAAAATACAGTTGGTTCAGTAGTCTTTACTAAAGCAATTAATGTTTTCGTAACCTCCAATTTAATTAGGCAACATTACTCATTGTTGGTGAAAAGTTCACCTCTACAAATGATTACAGCAGAGAACGACAACACCCCTATCCAAATACTTAAAAATATATAATCAAATTAATTAGTATATACAGAAAGAAATGTGCCATAAAGCATCTTGCAAACTGTTGGTTAATTATAGGTTAAATG
This sequence comes from Corydoras sp. C115, assembly GCA_019802505.1. Lineage (NCBI taxonomy): Eukaryota > Metazoa > Chordata > Actinopteri > Siluriformes > Callichthyidae > Corydoras > Corydoras sp. C115. Next base: position 167,174 of record JAFMOC010000015.1, on the reverse strand, counting down.
ACATGTGAACTGTATTTTAAGTAAATTGTATTGCTGCAAGATCTTATTTTCTGCTTTTAATAAACACAAATTGTACTGTTTTCTGATTTTTGCTGACATGTTTTAGTGTTTTGTTTTGGGTAAAAGGGGATAGAGATGATGAGGTATTTTGGTCAATATTATATTTGGAACAGGAACAGGAAATTACGAATTATGGTAGTTTTTGCAAAAAGGATGGAAATAGATGTAGTGAAAACATATTTTAAAAAGAAGGAGGAATAAAGGTGTGGAATAAAAAGGTAGGAAGTTGCACATTGATGAATTATAATACTGTATGTGTGTCCTCCACTTGAGCTGAAAGAGATTGTAGACTGTAAGATGGTTGCAGTGGAAAGTGTAGTAAGAAATTATTGGATGTCTTTAATGGTAAAGAAGAGGAGAAGAGTGAGAGCATAAACAAGGATCAGATGGTGGAGATTAAAGCATGAACGATTTGGTGTGAACAGGAATTGGATTGTGTTTGCTGTACAAGGAAACTGGACAAATGGGCAATGACAACTTGGTGGGAAAATGAGTGCAGAAAAGTTAAAGGAGGAAGAGGTTGACAAAAAAAATGACTGGAAGCATGCAAATGTTTAGGGTTGACAGTTGAGGGTTTAACTAGATTGTTTAACAAGATCTTTGTGAACAAATTCCTGAGGTTATATAATGGCTCTGATTTTTAAGAATAAGGTGATTTGCAGTGCTGCAGTCTTCTGAGGAATAGTCATCTTCAGAGGAATATAATTGATCAGCATAACGATCTGAGAAAGATTGGTGGGGGTTGAAAAAGGCAAAAATCTGTGAGCAGCAGTTTGGTTCCATGCCAGCAAAATTCATTATTTTTTCAATGCTTGCTTGCAAAATGTTGATAGAAAGCTGCACTGTGTATCTGCAAATCTAGACAAAACTTTGAATAAGGTGCTGAGTGATGGTTTTGTATAAGGAAATCGGGAATAGCAAAAATCTATGTTAGGTTGCTGCAGGAAATGTGTATAAGTATTGTGTGACAGCAATAAAGTGTGTAGTAGAAAAGCAGACAGTTTTTAAGTGGCGAAGGGGCTGCATCAAGGGCTCTGAGAAATGTCCAAGAGGGTTAGGCAGAGGTCTTTGTGGAATATGATGTTTCAGATGTGTATAAGAGTGTATAAGAGATATGTAATAAGAGTAGAGAATAGTTTGAATACAGCTTGAAAAGATAGAGCTCATAGAGAAAAGGAGAATGAAGAAAAGCAAGAGTAAAAATTAGTACATGTGTGAATGAAAAAAAGTTCATTTTAAAAGTTTAGGTTTAGATAAAGAAAGTACAGGTAAAAATGTACAGATGTATGTGATTAAAAATTAGGAAACAATGTATAAATTCACAAATTCTACAGTGGAAAAAGAGTGCAAACAGGGTAATGTAGACAGCATGGAGTTGCAGAAGTAATCTGTGATAGATAATATTTACAAGAGTAAAATAGAGTGAAAGCAAAAGTGATCAAAAGGCAGGAGAGGGAGCTGGATCTAGAAGAGATGAAGATGTTGCCATTCTTATTGAGAGTGTCAAGAGAATGACCAAGATAAAGAATGAGGTAGGACATAAACAAAGTTATTGGGCAAGACTGAGGTGGCTTGCACAAATATGCAGAGGATAGGGCCACTAAGAGGAAAGGGAGGAGAAAGGTCAAAGGAAGCCCAAAGCAGAGATTAATAAATGTGGTAAGGGAGGTCATGCAGGTGATTTGGGTGACAGAGGAAGATACTTGAAAAGTCAAGTATTTGTAGTTTATTGTATATTAGTATATGTTATAAACAGGCTTCCTAATAAAATTTTACATTTTGTGTGGTATTTGAATTGTTTGTCACATACCTCTTTTTCTCACAATACTTTCTTTAAATTTGTCCTTTTCATAATTTACTTTGCACATAAACTGTTTCCTGGTATTCCAGTCGGAGACACTGACCCGTGTGTGACTCACCAGGGTGTACCCATTAGCTGTGTACACCGCAGGGTACTGTGTGAAGTTACTTAAAGGATTATTGGTAGAATCAAACCAATTATAGTTTGCATTTGGGCTGGTCAAACCACTTGTCAAACACCCAATGCTTATGTCGGCTGATGTTTGGCCACACTCCCACACAGGATACACAACCGGAATCAGTGTTTCTGCAGATAAAAGAAAGAAATTTACTACACCAAAAAACATTCAAATTACCGAAAAATCATTGGCTCTAACAAAATCTGTACATCCATAGACCTATTATATGCAAAGCATATATATAAAAAAAAAACAAATATATGTTTAAATGCTTTTTGTTTTCTACACCTTGTGCAAGGCACCAAACACAAAACTAAACAAATAAAAGAAGTAATTGTTTTTAATTTGTTAGATGATTGGTGTTTTTTTTACTGTTTTGCTGTAATTGCATTTTCATAGTCCGATTGAAGTCTAAACGCAAAAAAGCTGGTTCTATGTACTAAAATATTAACCTTGCAATGCCGATCTTCTCTCAGATAGTACTTTGTAAACGTAATCATAATCATTTTACAGGTACTTTGTAATAGTGAAATAATTGACATTCAAATCTATTATAAGACAAATTTTGAACTTAAATAATTACCTAGCAGCACAGCACACTTCATTAGTACTGGTCAAAATAATTCTTTACTGCAGAAATTATAAACCTGTAGTACAACAGTACAGACACAGTTTTTTTGTCTACTCATTAAAAACTAGTATTAGAAAAAGGCCTAAGGTGTTTTATTTTTATTTGTATTATTTTTATGAATTTAAAATTATTTTTTTTAAATATTAAAATCATAAAATTAGGTAATTACAACTGTAGTTGATCACTAAATTACAAATTACAAAATTACATCAATATTCATTCATTCATTCATTCATTCATTATCTTCCGCTTTATCCTCTATTCAGGTCGCGGTGGGGTTCCCCATGCCCATCCAGGGGAGAACGTCTAGGGCGCTGGGCAGATACACCCAGTACAGGGCACCAATCTATCGCTGGGCACACACTTACTCACACAAACACACTCTATATGGGGCAATTTGGAGAACTCAATTAACTTCATCCATGTTTTTGGACTGTGGGAGGAAACCGGAGAACCCGGAGGAAACCCACATGGACACGGGGAGAACATGGAAACTCCACCCAGATGGGGATTCGAACAGGGAATTCCTAGCGCTGAGAGGCAAACGTGCTAACCACTAAGCCACCGTGCTGCCTACATAATTATTATTTATTTTAAAAAAATTTAACTAGAGTGGCAAAATAGGTACACCCTATTGCATCCATGGCAATTTAGGGGGTAAATAACAGTTACGATTATCATTCTATTTATAAGATTATTTATTAAAAAGACAAAATTGCTTTTGTAAATATGAATAGTATTACAATGCAATTTCTAAGTAAATCCATCATTTCATAGTGAAAAAGATTTTTAACAATTGGAAAACATAAGACTCTCGACATTCTTTCCAGAGTATACATAGCACAAAATTCCCACATTGCCAAATAAATACTTAATATTGTTTATCTATACAACATTGACAGTAATTATGGTATTTATTTATTTATTGTACCTTCAGAAGTAAGGTTACCACCAGGATTGAAAAAAAAAATATATATATATTTTTTTTTCTTTTTATTATTTTATTTATTTTTTATTTTATTTTTTTCAATCCTGGTGGTAACCTTACTTCTGAAGGTAAAATAAATGTACTTTATATTGTAAATGTTTAGACTGTTATTATAAAAAGATATGCGCAAAATTAGTACTTAGAGCAAACAGGTTATAAATCTATATATAGCTTTCTATTTAGCCAAAAATAAAACATTATTGTCAAAACAGTGAAACTCCTCTGCTTAAAATTATTATTTATAAAAGTATATTTTTTTCCAAATAGCTAGCAACGACTTACAATGATATAATTTTAGCACACAAAACGCATTAAATATTTCAATACGTTCAGAACAGTAAACAAAAAAAATTATCATAATTATATAGCTAAACTATAACAACTAAAACTTTCTCTTAACATCAAATAAATCAGTTAATTTTTTTCACGTTAACCATTTTAAAACGTTAACTGATTAAAACAATGATTTAAACTGAAGGCAGTTTTATGCACCGTAACATACAAATACAATATTGTGTAATAAATTTCTCAAATATTACGAATTTTAAATATTAAATATTAAATATTAAAATTTTTAAAATTTTGTAAAGTGTCATTGATGATACAACATACGTAGCCTATCAATACATTTTTTGAAGATCCCTATGAACAATTTGTAGTTTATATCTTTATAAGCTACAAATATTTTCCAGCATGTTCAATTTAATTGAAACGTTTAGTACATTAAAATCTGAAGACATTTGAGCAAGATTTGAGCAAAACTTTTTTTTACTAACTTTTTTTAAATGGAACATAATTATCAGGGATGCCCAAACTTTGCGTAAAATATGCGTATGTATTTTTTATTGCTGTACTTGCTTGCGTATATGCTACTTTAAAGGCAAGACAGCATCTCAATCTAAAGTACTTTTTAAACGACAAATTTAAGCAAAGACTTTCAAACATCTTTAGAATCGGCATTACGTTTTTATATACATAAACATTAGTAATAAACATTATAAATAAACATTATTTCTTACCTAAAAGAACTGTGACCATCGTTCCGTTACCCCAGTAGTCAAAAGCACCGTCACAGTGACAGCGAACCATTTTCGTACCGTTCAAAAATACTTAGATAACGTTTAATTATCAATCTATCACGTGGATAATTAAACGTTTGAACTACTTATACTTTAACTATTGGATTAACATATATTGTAGTTAGGAATTAAAACCAGGGTATATTTTGAATATATTCGTTACACGATTAGTAAACTATTAATTAAATACATTTTAAAATCATGGGGCTAAAACGACATTATATCTGAAAAGTGTTCTTACCTGAAATCACGGTCACCGATGTTCCTTTTCCCCAGTAGTCAAAAGCATCACAGTAAAGAAAAGTACGACTCCACCGTACAAAATCATTTAAAGGCTTTGACGATTTTGTGGGTCAGGATTTTCCATGCCCAATTTTTTAAAGTACTAACATTTATTTAAAGATCTTGTCGAAACTTTTAGTTTACATCTATGTGTGAGTAAGTCAAATTTTAAACTTACCTGAAATTACAGTTACTTGAGTTCCTTTTCCCCAGTAGTCAAAGTACCAGTCACGTTGGTTGATACTTCAAAACAGCTTTACAAAAACAAATGGTAACGACACATATATGGAGTAGCATGGCAGCCTATATCAAAATAACTTGAAACTGAAATAAAAATAAAAATAAATATTAATTAAATTCAATAATTCATTCATTCATTCATTTATTATCTTCCACTTTTATCCTATATTAGGGTCCCCATGCCCATCCAGGGGAGAACATTTCGGGCGCTGGGCAGATACACCCAGGACAGGGCACCTTCACTGTAAAAAATATTTGTATACTTAAGTTCAGTAAACTTAAAAATGTATGTGGGCGCAACAGAAAATATAAAAAATGTTACCCCAAAAACAAAAAACAGGTTGTGCCAAAAGCTTCGGCATTTGTATTATTTAACACAAAATTTTATGTTCAGCAAATGAACATAATTGGTTTTAGTCAACTCTGGACAAAACTCTTGTTGGGTGAGCAACAGTGAGGAGGGTGAAACTACTGCGCACGTGCACGAGAGCGCCATTTTTTGCGCGCGTTTTCTGTACTGGACCGACGGACCGACCCTGAACCGGACTCAACATAAAAAAAGCTTGGACTAGAGGACTTCAAATTTACTCAGAGAAAAGGTGTGTGTGTGTGTGTGTGTGTGTGTGTGTGTGTGTGTGTGTGTGTGTGTGTGTGTGTTTTATTATTTACTAAGCTAACACTAAAACACTATGAACGGGGTCCAATTTCAGCATAACTTAAAAACTTGTAACAAAACTATGCTATCTAGCTATGCATTCTAGTTTAACTTGTTTTTCAAAGCCCAATTTATTTATAAATACGAACTTATATCTGGAAGAATTTTAGCTTTTTCTGCAAGCACACACAGATTTGTACTGTAAAACCATGGTGCTCTGTGTTGACATTGTTCACCGTCGTGTGTACATATATTTCTGTAATTGCGAACGTTAGGATTCAAGCAATTCTAAGTGATATTGGCACTGGTTTAAGTCTTATTTTATGAAACAACGTATTTGTTGGTTCCCCTGGACTGTTAGAATCTGATGTTTTAGTAGCGGTCCATCTGATAGAATTGATCTATTTTACCATGCGGAATGTTAATAGGCTTATATTTTTCCTTCATCCTATAATCTATGAATTAACGCTTATGAAATTTGAAAAGCTTTGGTTATGATGTAAGGACGCCATTCCTGGAACCACATTGGACCACATTGCATTACAATGTCTAAACTAACTGGAGTATAACAAAAGCTATTAATTTGAGCAAAAGTATTCAATAAGTTATTTTGCAAACATTACTCATTATTAGTTATGTTATTAGTAATTTATTTTCTGTTATCAAGTAATATTATTCATTTTGCATAGAATATAATTTCATTTGTGTACATTAAATATCAAGGTCAGATTCTTATATGTAAACAATCCATGTGTAACAATTTGAGATATGTAAAAAATGTAAACAATTATGTTAGGTGTAACATTAATTTCTACATAATAAGGCTCCACAGTATCTGAGTGAACTGATTCAATCGTACAAGCCAACACTTGAGCTCCGATCTCAAGGTACTGGTCTACTCTTAGCTCCTAGAATAAATAAAATTACTGCTGGTGGAAAAGTGTTCTCCCACAAGGCTCCTCAACTTTGGAATAGCCTTCCAGTTACTGTTCGTGATTCTGAATCACTATTAATCTTTAAAAATAAATTAAAAACACATTTATTTAATCTTGCGTTTAATTAATCCCCTGTAGATAAAGATGTAGATCTCAGACTTGGCTGTGTTGGGGGGTAATCTCTGATCAGTGTATGCTGGTGTTTCACCTCTTCACCCACCTCATCATTAATGGGGGGGTGTGGCGCTGGAATGATGCTGTTCCGGGGCGCCATCTCAACTATGTAGAGTCTGCAGTATCTGCCTCTTTTAGTTATGCTGCTCTAGTCAGTGATGCCGGAGTCACATGCTGCACTGTGTCAATAAATCACTTATTAATTAACTGCCTTCCTTGTCTGTTTTTTTTGAGGTGTCCCCCGGCTTCCTGGAGATCTTCATCCATGGCTCTGCTGACGAATACTGTATGGAACCTGACAAGGCGGTCCTGCAGGACGCCCCCTAATGGACTCACATATAGTTTTCCAGTTGTTAGTTTTTCCAGTTGTTTAATATCTGTACATAGCTGTCCTACACTGTTGTTGCTGCCTGGCCGCTCAAGGAGGATGAGTCCCCCACTGAGTCTTGGTCCTCCCAAGGTTTCTTCCTCAAATAACAACATAAAAGGGAGTTTTTTCTTGCCACTGTCGCTTCGGCTTGCTCTTTGGGGGTTTAAAGGTTTTTCATTCTGTAAAGCTGCTTTGTGACAATGTACTTTTGTAAAAAGCGCTATATAAATAAATTACTTGAACTTGAACTTGAACTTAATGAGAACTATATTATTTTATTCTTTGGATTAACATTGTTTCTGTCTTTATTCCCTAGGTGGAAATCCAAATGCAGTGCACTGCTGTAAATTCTTTACACAACTGCAAGACCTTCTATTCAAGCATGATGATGAGAAAGTAGCATGTTGTTTGGTAGACAAACTTCCCTGCCTTAAAGCCCCTGGATGTGACAGTGGTTCAAAATGGCAAATTATCATCAAAGACTCTGCTATGCTGGGTGCCCTGAGATGACAGTGAGTAATTTCAGACAAGATTAATCAGGATGGTCCCTAAAGAGACCGGGAAGATCTGAACTAAATTTTCTTCTGAAACATCCTGATGGTTTTAGTGAGGAAGCTCTTGAGAAAGAAAGAACACTATGGTCGTGACGGAAGTGACTTTCTCCTGGAGAAGAAAGGAAATTGTGAATAACCAAACTTTGCTATCAACAGTTAAACAAAGATGGCCTGGATTCTTTATTGAGGAACAGGTAAATATTTATTTTAGGCACTACTTTAATAAATGTTTTATACACATGCTTACTCATTCTTTTTTTAGCTCCCCCTTACTCACTCTCTCAATCTCCCTCTCCTAGGTGTATGCAGATTCAATATTTCTTACATCGTAGGACAATCACACCAAAGGCTTCCTAAAGATGTACAGAGCCAAGGCAAATCAGGGAAGATTTGGGGAATTGGAAAAGCTTCTGGATATATTGGACTCTCAGGTAGCGTTTCAATTTCTTCAGCATGGAGTAATATTAATTTATGTAACTTGGAGGAGTTCATTGAACTTTTTTAGTCATTACATTCAACTGCCACTATTAACCACATCTCTGCTGTTTTTGTTTGTTTAGTTCATTATTTTGGAACAGACCACCTAACAAATCTATCAGCACATAGAAGATCAACTGTTCTTTGGGGTTTTCCCTTGTACCATACTGGTAATTAGTTTTTCCAACTGCTATAAAATACCATATATATATATATATATATATATATATATATATATATATATATATATATATATATATATATATATATCAAAAAATGTAGCTGTACTTGTGCAGAAAACTTTTAAAGTGTTTGTAGTAAGATTTTAAACAATTAATAGTGCTCCTAAATGCAGTACGACACGAAAAACATGAAAAGGGGGATTCTTGAAATTGTGAAGGAAATTTCTGACCCATTACGATCACTGGCCAGTGCTTGAACAGGAAGTAGTAATGGATGGACACTTATCCCAATCTTTAGAAACTAATTGCACTAATTACTATTGTTACATGATGTTATGGAACTAGGGACAAAGTTGGTCACTAATGTTTTAGTGTTTTTAGTAAAAATTCTCTGTTTACATTTGTTTAGTTTACAAACTGCATTAGACAGTGAATTTAACACAAAAAGTAACTTTGAGACATAATACTGCTATGAAAACATTTACATTGTGAAGTAATGTGTTATATTTTAAAGCAACTCTGTTTAACATTTTTTTATATTACTGATGACTGTTAAACCAGTTGTATTTTGTATAAAATAAATAACATTTGCTAATGTATGATTACTTTAGTATTTATTAATTTATTTGAAGTTGTTAGCCTTTATTTGATAACTTAAAATATATAGTTTTGTGAATTTTAACTAATAGTTAACTTAACAAAGCAAATGTAGCTGGCCCAACACAAAATACTTTGTTGGACTCAATTAAAAGCATTTGTTTCAAACGGAACACTTCACTGACTCAGCTTATCTTTTTTAATTGGGCCAACATTTTAGGATTGTCAGCTAAAATTGTAATATGCATTTCACGGAACTTAAATCAGCCCAACTTAAAAATATAGATGCAACGGGTCACTAAGATTTTTTTAGTTGTGGAGACCTTATTTTTTTTACAGTGAATCCATTGCTGGGCACACACTCACTCACACAGACACACTCTATACGGGGCAATTTAGAGAACTCAATTGACTTGATCCATGTTTTTGGACTGTGGGAGGAAACCGGAGAACCGGAGGAAACCCACACGGACACGGGGAGAACATGGAAACTCCACCCATATTGGGGATTCGAACCGGGAATCCCTAGCACTGACAGGCCAACGTGCCACTGAGCCACCGTGCCACCCGCATTAATTAAATTAATTTATTAAATTGATTACAAATTTGCACTAATAAGAAAGTTAATTTATTATTATTTTTATTTCCATATGTCACAGATCTGGTAATTATTTTAAACTATATTTAATAAACAGGTTTACATCCTTGATACATGTATAGCCAAATCAAAAGATTATTGTTATTTGTAAGCTTTAAAAAAGTAAACACAAAAATGTAAATGAATGCAAAAAAGGTAAATACCACAATCTTTTATTTATACTCAGAAATAGAGGTACAATGGTTAATTTATGTCCACCTATTTTTCTTACAGGGCCTTGTGGCAACTGTGTCCAATTAAGCTGTGTATAAAAAAACATCAAATGCTGATATATTCAGATCAGATAAATGGCAACACCTGCCTGATTGACGTCACTATTTATCTCTCTAGCCGTAACATAAGGTAAAGAAAGAGAGCTGTGACTGAGACTTCTATTCATAAAACACTGGAAATACTGTAAAAGCCCAGTATTTTCAGGAGAAATACCAAAATAAAGCTTTTTTTTTACACCACCCACTTGTTTCTTGTGTCACACCCAAACTTATTACACTGGTGCTGATATATGGTGTCTACATGGGTTTATTCCAGGTTTTGCTGTTCCCTCCTACAGTCCTAAAACATGTATTCAACTCATGTTATGAGTATTACTTGTAAATAATGAATGATTTTATAAACTACGTAATTTACATTTAGACATTTACATTTAGTCATTTAGCAGACGCTTTTATCCAAAGCGACTTACAAATGAGCACATCACAAGTCAGAAGTTATGGAGAAAACCAACTATACTGTAAATTTATCAAACCTGATTGTTATTTGATGCTGCGCCCCCCCCCCCCCCCCTTTTTTTTCTTTCGGTAAAGGCCCTTAAATTTAAAAATCTTTTTAAGTACGAAGTTATTATGTAGGCTGCTTAGAATTACGAGACTTTTGTGAAATCCACCTCACATTTCTTAAGGAAAGGCCTTGCATATTTCAATGAGACAATGCTAAACCACATGCACAGTTATTTTTTTGGACAGCAAACCTTTTTCTATGTACACAAAACATAGGTGGGGCCAGGCCATGCAGGCGTTTAAAAAACCAGCAGCAGTATTTTGAACTGTATACGATAATGAACTGGAAGCCAATGCAACTCTTTCAAAATTGGGGTGATGTAATCCCATACCCTGGTGCGTGCAAGAACTCTAGCTGCCGAGTTCTGTACATACTTTAATTTCTTAAGGCTACTGGAAGGAAGCCTAATTAGGACGGAGCTACAGTAGTCAAGCCTAGATGTGACAAATGCATGTACCAGAGTTTTAGCCACTGAGTCAGTAAAAGAGGGGTGCAATTGAGCAATGTTTCTTAGGTGAAAGAAGGCTTTTTAGTGATGTATTTTATGTGAGCATCCAAAGAAAGTGTGGAGTATAAAATAACACCAAGGTTGCGGACCTGGGCCACAAAGGATTTAATAAAACCTGGGGTGGATAACGTAGGGTGGGACATAGTGTTGAGGGAGTTGCAATTAGAATTCTATTAGCAATTTTCTCCAACTGTTAAGTTGGAGAAAATTGTCAGCCATTCACACTTTTATGTTTGCTAAGCAACTTACAATGGCATCAGGAGGCAACATATAGTAAGGATTAGTGCTGATGTAAATTTGAGTATCATCCGCATAACAATGGAACTAGAGACCATGGCTTTGGATTATATCACCAAGAGGAAGCATGTAAATAATGAAAAGAAAGGGACCAAAAACAGACTCCTGGTATTGAAAAGGTAGGCCACAAATCATCAAAATACTTTCTCAGAATCATTCTCTGGAGCCCCAGACTGGGGAAGATTAACAATCACCTTGTGCTTCTTGCATTTTCCAATAATTGCACAGCCAATAATGGAGAGCAAGAATTTTGCTGGTTAGTAGGTGATTAAATACTTCTGTCATGCTTGCCTACCTCGATCAGAACGGCTGCACAGCGGAAGCGCAGAGCTGAAGGGAAGCCAGGCACACCAGGTAGCAGAGAAAAGGGTTTTATTTAAGGTGACGGAATACCCAAAACACAAAGAGGTACATCTAAGGCAAGCTGACAACAAAAACACATATAACGACGTGCATGGAGGAAGGGGAACACGGAAACTAAATACTCAAAATCACCGACCATGTGCACAAAACAAACCAATGAACAAACTGAGTTAATTAACTAAAATGTCAAACGCGAACACAAAAGCTAATTAACCGAAATAAGGAGCCGTAGGCACCTGTTACAACTTCTTTTATCCAGTGTATGTTTGTAGTACTGTATAAAAAACTATATTAATATTGTTACGGCCAGGTCTAGGGTCAGGCAGCAACAAAGTATACAAAAGAGAATGAAATGGCCAAAAACCATAAACATAGATCAAAATGTATATTCAGAATGTACAAACATACATCAAATACCAATGGCAGACTTCAGGAGCAGCCCAGGCCAAAATAAAACAAAAACCCACTCTATCTCAAAGACACATTTAACTTTTCTTTCAAAATAAAACAAAACAAAAGACAGAATGCTAAACATAACTCCCTAACTATCTCAAGTGTAACTATCTCCTGTAACCCCCCCCACACACACACACACACACATGAAACAAACAGATATGTGACATGTATTGGTACCTTAAAAATGCAGTGACTGATGACAAAAGAGGCCTTGGATTCAGAGGAATATGTCATCATTTCAATTTGAGTGCCGCTACTGCATAAAGCAAGTTTGAACCTCAAGGCAATTTGTGGGTTTTGATTTGGCATTTGGTGTTACTGAGAGGTGATTGAAGTGTGCGTTGGTTGTCATAGTCAGTTGGTATCCCATCCTATCCCATTATCTTCCACTTTATCCTCCACTAGGGTCGTGGGGGGGTTCCCCCTCCAGGGGAGAACATTCAGGGCAGATACACCCAGGACAGGATGCCAATCTATCGCTGAGCACACACTCACTCACACAGACATACACACAAACACACTCTATAATTGGTAATTTGAAGATTCCTATTGACCTTGATCCATGTTTTTGGACTGTGGGAGGAAACCCACGGGGACAACATGGAAACTCCACCCAGATTGGCATTTGAACTGGGAATCCCTAGTACTGAGAGTTGAATATGCTAACCACTAAGCCACCATGCTGCCCCTACTATAGTTTCATTCATTCATATCATTATCTTCCCATATATATATATATATATATATATATATATATATATATATATATATATATATATATATATATATATATATATATATATATATATATATATATATATATATATATATATATATATATATATATATATATATATATATATACACATCCATCATCTTCCACTTTATCCTATATTAGGGTCGTGGTGGGGTTCCCCATGCCCATCCAGGGGAGAACGTTTTGGGCGCTGGGCAGATACACCCAGGACAGGGCACCAATCTATCGCTGGGCACACACTCACTCACACAGACACGCACACATACACAATCTATATGGGGCAATTTGGAGAATTCAATTGACTTGTTCCATGTTTTTGAACTGTGGGAGGAAACCGGAGAACCCGGAGGAAACCCATGCAGACACTGGGAGAATATGGAAACTCCACCCAGATGAAGATTCCAACCGGGAATCCCTAGTGCTGAGAGGTGAACGTACTATCAAATAAATAGCATAAGATGCATGCCCCAACCTCACTTTCAAGCCATATGTCAATTCAACTGCACTGCATTGGCATTTAGTTTATTTGTATTTTTTTTAATCTACAAACACACAGTGCAAAGCCATTGTACTGTTTTGCAGGTTCAAATTTTAAAAATATAAAATAAAAATAATTAGGGATGGAATAAACGTCAAGTATATTAAGATAAGTTGTATTTTTCAGTGTACACGATTAAATAACTGAGAACAAATGATCAATTATCACTTTTCTGGACGAATGCTAGACTGTTGCCCTCTGTGTACTGACTGCTATGTCCTACTTTTCATGTGACAAAGACATTGTAGGGAAAAACAGTGTTTGTCTCACACACCAGAGTTGTTTTATTGTCAGACTTCTCTAATGTATAAATGTGAGCAGATGGTTCCACTAAAGAAAATAGAAAATTAAATCATACTTGATTAATTATTATCTAACACAAACACAAATGAAATGAAAAATGTAAAATGGCAGGTTGAGTTTAAACCCATAAGCAATTACACTCTTTGTCGAATTTGATTGTAGCTGATTTATTTCCTCACCAGTAAACCACTCAGCAGAAGCAATGGTCAACATGCTAACTTTGGTGTATAAATTGTTAATCCATGTAGGGTTTATATCTATAGTACTTCGGCTTTATCAAAACCAATAATTTCACATTTAAATATTGCTTGTTTCTTTGAAAACAAGTTTTTTTCCATTTGGTGGATGGATTTTGACGCTGATATTTGCTGTGTATAAAAAAAAATTCAATTACCACAAATTTTAACCACAATCATACATTTAAATATTGACATGTAAGCCATAATATTGTTTAAAGCAAATAACTCATATGAGAATTTATTTTGTAAGATGCTTATCTTAATTGGGGTCACAGATAGTGCTTGAATCTCTTAGTACTCATATTCCCAGTTCATAAAATAGAGATGGAAATAAATACACAGTAAAACAATGGAGCAATTTAGTTAATATCAGTTCTTCAGTAAAACTCATTTACAAATCTATAAATTGTATAACAAAACCTAAGCTCCTGAAAGCAATCCATGCCAAAACTCAGACAACATGAGAACTCTACAATGAGTGGACCCAGACCACCTATGCAATAATTAAAAGGAAATATTTTACACATTGTTACACACTACACCCTTGTGTCAACCCAAACCAATCACAACACACAGCATTATTTTGTAAACCAATTTATACAACACTGTTAAGCACCTATTAATTCCATTATTTAAAAATGAACTGGAGGTGGGGTTAAAGGACTAAGCAAGAAATATCTAATAAAATAATTGTCACATGTATCACTTTGCTGAATTTAAGCAGGATGAGCTGAGTGAGTCTCTGAATCAGATCAACAAACTGTGGCCCAAATTACAATCTGATCTTCATGTAATTTAGGGTTATTAAAAGATCATTAACTATGTAAACATTAATTCAATTACACAAAAAAGTTCTCCTGACAGAATCAGACAACATACAATATGTGCAAAAATATCTTATTCAGCTAAAAATGATTTTAAGATTTTGATTTATCTGAGTCTAGTGGGAAACATATAGTTATGTTTGATAATCATTAGATCTGAATTTACCTTTGGATATTGATGTCTCTAGGAAGGTGGCCTGTTTCTCCTTAACATAATTGTCTCTGCAGTGAAAACTGTTGAAGTTAAATAACTGAGAACAAATGCTGAATTTTCACTTTTCTGGACGAATGTTAGACTGTTGCCACCTTCACTCTATACCTTTTTTACTACAATTTAATTTTTTTACTCCAATTATTAGGATACAATACTTAAATTTTATATTATTTTAAAACAATAAAATACATATATTATTCAATTTTATATTTAAGTGGTTGCAAACATGCTCTGCTACTACAGAGTACAACTTGCTATGTACACACGTGGACAAAATTGTTGGTACCCCTTGGTTAATGACAGAAAAACCCACAATGGTAACAGAAATAACTTTAATCTGATAAAAGTAATAATAAATAAAAATTCTATGAAAATGTACAAATGAAAGTCAGACATTGCTTTTCAACCATGCTTTAACAGAATTATTTAAAAAAATAAACTCATGAAACAGGCCTGGACAGAAATGATGGTACCCTTAACTTAATATTTTGTTGCACAACCTTTTGAGGCAATCACTGCAATCAAACGATTCCTGTATCTGTCAGTGAGACTTCTGCACCTCTCAGCAGGTATTTTGGCCCACTCTTCATGTGCAAATTGCTCCAGTTGTCTCAGGTTTGAAGGGTGCCTTTTCCAGACGGGATGTTTCAGCTCCTTCCAAAGATGCACAATAGGATTTAGGTCAGGGCTCATAGAAGGCCACTTCAGAATAGTCCAGTGTTTTCCTCTTAGCCATTCTTGAGTATTTTTAGATGTGTGTTTTGGGTCATTATCCTGTTGTAAGACCCACGACCTACGACTGAGACCAAGCTTTCTGACACTGGGCAGCACATTTCTCTCTAGAATCCCTTGATAGTCTTGATATTTCATTATACCCTGCACAGATTCAAGACACCCTGTGCCAGATGCAGCAAAGCAGCCCCAGAACATAACAGAGCCTCCTCCATGTTTCACAGTAGGGAAAGTGTTCTTTTCTTGATATGCTTAATTTTTCCGTCTGTGAACATAGAGCTGATGTGCCTTGCCAAAAAGTTCCATTTTTGTCTCATCTGTCCATAGGACATTCTCCCAGAAGCTTTGTGGCTTGTCAACATGAAGTTTGGCAAATTCCAGTCTGGCTTTTTTATGTTTTGTTTTCAACAATGGTGTCCTCCTTGGTCGTCTCCCATGAAGTCCACTTTGGCTCAAACATCGACGGATAGTTCGATCTGAGACTGATGTTCCTTGAGCTTGAAGTTCACCTTGAATCTCTTTAGATGTTTTTCTTGACTCTTTTGTTACCATTCGTGTTATCCATCTCTTTGATTTGTCATCAATTTTCCTCCTGCGTCCACGTCCAGGGAGGTTGGCTACAATCCCATGTATCTTAAATTTCTGAATCACTTGTGCAACTCTAGTCACAGGAACATCAAGCTGCTTGGAGATGGTCTTATAACCTTTACCTTTAACATGCTTGTCTATTTTTTTTTCTAATGTCCTGAGACAACTTTTTTCTTTGCTTCCTCTGGTTCATGTTGAGTGTGGTACACACCTTGTCACCAAACAGCACAGTGACTACCTGTAGCCCTATATATAGGCCCACTGACTGATTACAATATTGTAGACACCTGTGATACTAATTAGTGAACACACCTTGATTTAACATGTTCATTTGGTCACATTATTTTCAAATCTGAGGCCATGGTTCTCAGCCGGAAAAGGGTAGAGAGTCCTCTCTGGGTCAGGGATCAGATCTTGCCTCAAGTGGAGGAGTTTAAGTATCTCGGGGTCTTGTTCACGAGTGATGGTAAGATGGAGCATGAGATTGACAGACGGATCAGCGCGGGGTCAGCAGGGATGCGGACCCTGTACTGGTCTGTTGTGGTAAAGAAGGAGCTGAGCCACAAGGCAAGGCTCTCGATTTACCAGTCGATCTACGTTCCAACCCTCACCTATGGTCATGAGCTTTGGGTAATGACCGAAAGAACAAGATCGCGAATACAAGCGGCCGAAATGGGTTTTCTCCGCAGGGTGGCAGGGCTCTCCCTTAGAGATAGGGTGAGAAGCTCGGTCATCCGGGAGAGACTCGGAGTGGAGCCACTACTCCTCGCATCGAAAGGAGCCAGTTGAGGTGGTTCGGGCATCCGGTAAGGATGCCTCCTGGGCGCCTTCCTAGGGAGGTGTACCAGGCAAGTCCGGCTGGAAGGAGACCCCGGGGAAGACCCAGGACACGCTGGAGGGATTATATCTCTCAGCTGGTCTGGGAACGCCTCGGGGTTCCCCCAGTCGAGCTGGTGGAGGTGGCTGGGGCGAGGGAGGTCTGGGTCTCCCTACTTCGGTTGCTGCCCCCGCGACCCGAACCCCGGACAAGCGGAAGATAATGGATGGATGGATGGATGGATGAATAAAGTTATTTCTGTTGCCATTGTGGGTTTTTCTGTCATTAACCAAGGGGTACCAACAATTTTGTCCACGTATGTATGTATGTATGTATGTATGTATGTATGTATTACCAATTATTATAGCATTAAGTGATAATACCTCATTTCAACTATTTCAAAATATGTAATTATTTATTATAAAGTACTAAAAATACTATTTGTTTAATATTTGTTATTTTTTATAGTAATATTTGATTGCAGAAGAGGCAAGAGGCAGAGGCAGGAATGCTAATAGATTAAAACAACACTGAAATATTAAAACTTACATAAATCAATTTTAAATCAAATTATAAACACATCTGCAGGTAAATGGCTGTTTGTTTTGTAAATTAATAAATACATTTTACACTGGTATTTTGTATTTTGGCATTTTTTCTTTGTAATATTTCTGAACAGAGAATTGTTTCATAGACAAGTTAACTGCATCTTTCATCTTTATGAAAGATATAAAGCTATGAGGGCGGCATGGTGGCTTAGTGGTTAGCGGTTAACACGTTCGCCTCTCAGCGCTGGGGATTCCCGGTTGGAATCTCAATCTGGGTGGAGTTTCCATGTTCTCTCCGTGTGGGTTTCCTCTGGGTTTTCCAGATTCCTCCCACAGTCCAAAGACATGGATCAAGGTCAATTGAATTCTCCAAATTGCCTCATATAGCATGTGTTTGTGTGTGTTAGTGAGTGTGTGCACAGTGATAGATTGGCGTCCTGTCCTGGGTGCATCTGCCCAGTGCCCGAAACTGGATGGGCATGAGGAACACCCCCCCCCCCCCCCATGTAGAGGATAAAGCGGAAGATATATATGTGCAGAATTGTCTGCAGCATCACACAGTAAACGGGCATACTGATTTGATGAGGATGGTGGGACATTTTCATATAAAAAAATAGTACTGTACCTCCAAAAGTCTTCTGTTCACTAAAAGTCTTTTTTAAATGTGTAACTTCACAGGTGTATTTATTGTTCTAATTTCATGTTCTGACTAACATTCAGAAAGCTGATAGCTTGGTAGCCCTTTAAGTCTTTCAGAACACGAAGATTATTGTTAATAATATTGCGGTCACAAATTTTCCTCTTAACATCCAGTTTCTCAGGGTAAAATCCATTGATGAGACATATAACAGACTGGCCAAAAGTTCCCATACTGATCTTTGGTGATGACTCCACTGGAGGGAAAAAAAAAACTTCTACCAAATTTTGCATATGCAATAAAATATTAGTCTTACCAAAATAGTCGCTCTGGTATTTAATATCTCAAATGAGTTTCCAAAAGATTTATTTTTAGGCACAGTAATGCTACTAACATTGGTCAAACTCCCACTTGTAACTATTGCAGGATAGATTAAAAACGCTGGTGTCATCCTTGTCAAATTAAGCAAATCTCAAAGAGCTTGCAGGAAGATTGGGCACAGAACAGGCAAGATTAGTAGTTGCTGCGCCACCAGTACTACATTCCTGAAAAGACAGAAAAGACAAAATTGAAAATACATCAACATAAGAATAACTATATATATATATATATATATATATATATATATATATATATATATATATATATATATATATATATATATATATATATATATATAAAAAAGAAAAAGCTATGGTATGCATTAACAGAACATTTTTGACATTTTTTGGTGGGTCAACTTCAGCCTGTTTAATAGAAAAAAGACAAAGGGACAGTAGAAACATTTATAATAATACTTCAGTGGACCTGGTATTGGAACCCACATGTTTTATAGTAATAGTCCAACACCTTAACCACTGAGCTACCACAACTACACTATACATTATAGGTTCAGGTTCTTATGGTCGGTCCAAACCACAAAAGGCTGTTCGGCCCCCTCCAACCAGTGACCGCTAAAAGCTCGCGGTTGCCCAAGTCATAGTTCCTCTCGGCAGAAGTGAGTTTTCTGGAAAAAAAAAGCACTTCACTAATATGAAGTGAAGCAGGTTTTGAGGTGATCCATGGCGCTCTGGGCCTCCTGAGTCCAGTGGAATCTCTCCTTGGTGGAAGTGAGGGACGTAAGTAGAGAGGTGATACTGCTGTAGCTCCTGATGAAACGCCTGTAAAAATCCGCGAACCCCAGGAATCTCTGTAGCTCCGTCCTAGAAGTGGGGGTAGACCAGTCGGTGATGGCCCTAATCTTCTCGGGGTAGGGTCGAACTGCCCCTGGTGACACGTTGAACCCCAGAAATGACACCATCTCCTGGTGGAAACAATATTTAACAGCCGGTTTTGAAGGAGACGATTCAGGACTAGACGGACATGACGGATGTGTTCATTGGCGGACTTTGAAAAGATGAGGATGTCATCCAGATAGACGAAAGTGAACCAGTCCAGGAAATCCCGCAACACATAATTCACCATGGCTTGGAACACAGCTGTGGCGTTCTTGAGGCTGAAGGGGACCACGCGGTATTCGTAGTGGCCGCTAGGGATGTTGAACGCCATCTTTTCCACCCCCCCCCCTAGACCAAGTGGATAGGTGTTACGCAGGTCCAGCTTGGTGAAGATGGTTACCCCCTGCAAAGACTCAAATACGGAAGATGTTAGTGGCAGAGGGTATTTGTAGGGGACTGTGATGTTGTTCAGTCCCCTATAGTCAATGCAGGGTCGTAGAGATCCGTCCTTCTTGGACACAAAGAAAAACCCGGCCCCTATGGGGGATGTCGAGGGTTGGATCAATGCCGTGGCGAGGCACTCCGAGATTTCCTCCTGGTGGTTGCCCTCCATCATCAAATAGACAGGTGATGTGACGGGGGAGAGTCGTCTGCCATCCAGAGCCAAGGTGTGAAGGGGGGAGGCCAATGGAGAAATCGCAACAACAGTTTTATTAGCAAAGTCAACGTCTATCAGATCATCAGACATAAGGATCCGGGTGTACCGCGGCTCCGTCGCAGCGGGCGATGCAGGCAGGGAAGCCAGCACTGTCTGGACTTGGTGTGCGAGGTGGCTGATCATGTCCACTAATACTTCTTTGCGGCTGAACAGCAGTTCGAACCGGGAATCGGTTCGTTGTCCGGCGGGTGGTGAAGACGCCGGCTCTGCCCCAACGGTGAGTCGCTCCGAGGGATCCATTTCGGGCCAGATAGTAATGTTAAGGTCAGTCGACCAGAGCGTAGTGGATCCGTTACTTGGAATGAAACACAGTCAGAAGGCAGAGATGAGACGTAACCAGGTTTATTGGCACACACAGAGTGTAGACAGTACTGGGAACAGACTAGATGGTGGTGGTAACACGAGGAAGTGAGCGTGGTTACGTGGCATACGTCGATGCCTGACGTCAGCGACCCCGTGTCCCAATTCGAGGCAAACAGAGTATAGGTGGCTTGAATGAGGTTGTGGCGGGAAGCGATGAGCTGCACACACAAAACACAAACAAGACGAGAAACGAGGTAACATGCAGGACAAGGGCAATCTGGGCTAGGGCATGACAAGGCGAGCAAGGTTGAGACAAGGTAGGAGCTAGAAGAGTCAAGGCGTAGCACAGGCTTGGGCGCAAGACTATGTGGCAGGGAGGGATGGAAATGAGTGGCTAACGTAACGCTAATAAAGGTAACGTGATTAGACCCAGGTGCACAGGATTACGAGGGCGTAGAGACCAGACAAACCTACACCACGTGACAAAACCCTAACAAGAATTAAAGAATTAATCATTTGTTGCTGCCCAGCGATGGATTGGCGCCCTGTCCTGGGTATATCCTGTCCTGGGTAACGTAGTTGATGGCATGAATTTATATATATATATATATATATATATATATAATATCTAATTATATCTAATAATATATAATATAACATTATGAAACATTTCTTATTTTATTTATTACAATGTAAAACTTTTTCTTTTCATTTTTAAAAGTTTTAAAATAATCTATACAATATTAAGGCGGCACGGTGGCTTAGTGGTTAGCACGTTCGCCTATCAGCACTAGGGATTCCCGGTTCGAATCCCCATCTGGGTGGAGTTTTCCTGCAGGACGCCCCCTAATGGACTCACATATAGTTTTCTAGTTGTTAGTTTTTCCATTTGTTTAGTATCTGGACATGGCTGTTCTACACTGTTGTTGCTGCCCGGCCGCTCAAGGAGGATGAGTCCCCCATTGAGTCTTGGTCCTCCCAAGGTTTCTTCCTTAAATAACAACATAAAAGGGAGTTTTTTCTTGCCACTGTCGCTTCGGCTTGCTCTTTGGGGGTTTAAAGGTTTAAAGGCTTTTCATTCTGTAAAGCTGCTTTGTGACAATGTACTGTTGTAAAAAGCGCTATATAAATAAATTACTTGACTTGACTTGACATGTTCTCCCCGTGTCCGTGTGGGTTTCCTCCGGGTTCTCCGGTTTCCTCCCACAGTCCAAAAACATGGATCAAGTCAATTGAGTTCTCCAAATTGCCCCATATAGAGTGTGTATGTGTGTCTGTGTGAGTGAGTGTGTGCCCAGCAATAGATTGGTGCCCTGTCCTGGGGCCAAAACGTTCTCCCCTGGATGGGCATGGGGAACCCTAATTGCTAACCCTATTGCTACCCTAATATAGGATAAAGCAGAAGATAATGAATGAATACAATATTAAGCCATTTATTAAGCCATTTTATTTTGGGTGCTCCAAAAACCAAAGCACTGCCATTACCTACATTTGCATTATAGTACAAAATAATAATGTAATCTGTAATAATAATACATTTTCTATATGTTTACGAAAATAAAATACGTTAGATAGAATGAGTTTTGTAATTGCAGTGAAAACGGACTATGTATAATTTTGTATTTCATGTTTTCTTAATGTTTATTAAATTTGATATACAAAAATGCACATGCCAGAAATGTTGCTTAACATAAGGACAAATACATTTTACATTTACATTTGGTCATTTAGCAGACAATTTTATCCAAAGCGACTTATAAGGAGTAAGGTTATAATGCATAAGGTTGGCTCATCTGAATGATATATCATAGAAGTGAAGTAAATCTTTGATGTAGGTTAGTCAGATACTTTAAAAGTTTATGTTTATATTATGCTTAATCATTTAAAGTGCATTTCATTTATATAATTTATCATTTAACTATTTAACCATTTACAATAATTTACTATGATACGTTAATCATGTTGATTAGAAGGGCCTCACTTAGAAGGCCTCACTTTCCCTGGTAAAAGGCCTTACTGACCTTGGCTTCTGGCTGAGAAATACATGTTTGCTCGTCCTGTGGAAAATTCTTGGGCTCAAGCTTTACATGGTTGGGACATGAGTTGTATTGACTAACTGTGGTTCTTTCACATGCACCTGGTTAGCAGACTGTGGGAAGAGGCTAGTAGTCTGTGGGAATAATGCCTTTGTTTTGAGTTTTGTTTGTTTCCATCTACCTATATAAACTAGCTGTGAATCATAATATATCAAAGCATTGATGATCAACACTCGCGTGGTTGTCTTTTCTTCCCAAACATTTGCACTTTGGCACACAGAAGGCTCCGGCATCAGGGTCAGAAGAATTATTTGCAGTCAGAGTGTTTCCTGACTGATAGCTGACAACAGGGTCAGCTTTTGATTTCGCATCGGGACCGCAGCTGTTCGGTCGGCTCGGGATTTGGAACCTAACATAAGGTGAGCACAGGGTTAATCACAACATCCCTGGAGCAATGAGGGTTAAGGGCCTTGCTCAAGCACCCACATTGGTAACATCAGTGGACCTGGGATTTGAACCCACAACCTTCAGATTGATAGCCCAACACCCAAACCACTAAATTACCACATGACTTAAGAGATGTAAGCACAGTGGTAGTACGTGGTTCTCAAAGCCCTAGTGTTTTCCAACCTTACTTCAGCAGTTTCAGCAAGCACCTCCATTAACAGTTCACACCACGGTTGCCTAGGGGGAGGAGCAAATTATGCTGCTACCCAGCATTTGTGGAAGTATTGTAATTTTCTTTGGTTTGTTATGTGCTTTATATAATGTTCTGTGTTTTAATAGGAAGAGCATATTATTAAGTTAATGTGGTACTGTTGTTCTGTGTACTTATATTTTTGTTACATGTGTTGGTGTAAGTCACCATAACTGTATCGCATGTTGTGGTGTTTAAGTACATTCGTCTCGAAAAGGGAGATTAAGCACTAATTCTAGAAATAAAGAATTAGGGTCCTGCTGTGGTCTCCCACTGCGAGCTTTATGTCCATAATGGTGGTGGTGGTGGAGCAGGTAGTGGAGCAGCAATAGCAGTAGGGGACAGTGACACAAAAAATAGGGTATTCAAACTTCTGTACTAAATCTGCTCTCACCCATACAGCAGCTAAATACTATTGGATGGAAAAGTGAAAAATGTGTGGGTGTTCTTGCCACAGTATCTAACCCTCCCCAATACACTTTGGTATTTGATTATTTGAGAAAATGCATTACAAATTTGTGATTAAAATAAAATGATAAGGACACTGTGCTATGGGACATAATTGTGTGACAGTGACGCTAAAGAGGAGGGAAGTCTGAAGACAAAAAAACATAATATTACTATAAATATGTTGGTGTTTAAGTTTCTATTAATGAAAGAGTTTTGCTATCCAGTCTCGCTTTCAGTTCCTCCTTGTGTGCATTGTAGCAAATCTGCAGCAAGGCTACTAAATTAACTTACTAGAATGTTACCTAGTTTTACCCAAACTTTTGCTACATAAAATATAATTTAACATAAACAAATTCTAAACAACAAATCAAAAGTAAAAGCATGTATTTAAAATTACCTGTATCACATGATTCATCTGAAAAAGAATACATCAAAGTGGGGAGTGGACTATTTAAATTTTAATAAGCTACAAAAAACATCTAATGATGTTTAGCATCAAATAAAATCATGTTTTTTATTGAAAAGTGGAACTTTTACAGTGGAAGTATGGCCTCTTATGTCATGAACATGGGCAAGTTTGCATTGATATATGTACTTGCTCAAAAACCTACTGCTTTACTTATTAACAGTTAACTCTAGATTCAAAAGTACAGATTATCATGTAATATTTTACCAGTTCAGACACAGCTTTTAAAACTGTACTGTAAACATATACATTTAATAAAAATTATATTTACATTACATGACCCAACTTAATGTTTGGAGCTTGTGATACAACACCAATGGAGCAATGAAGTTTGAGAATCTATTATAACTATAGAATGATTGATATACTAAAGAATGATTGATAAAGTGATCTAAGTCCCTTTTAAGTTCAAATCTGTGCTGATCTTGATTTTCATGGACAGGCGGAAAAATTTAATTAGTCAAGAGTCTCAGTGGAATTTGATGATTGTAAATGACATAAATTACATGTTTTGAATCCCAATCTGGATGGAGTTACCATGTTCTCCCCATGTCTGAGTGGATTTACCCCCACAGACAAAAAAATGTATTTAATGTAAATTGAAAGCTCTAAATTTACCAATATAGTGTGTGTTTGTGTGTGTCTTTTCGAATGAATGTGCTCAGTGATAGATTGGCACCCTGTCCTGGGTGTATCTGCCTAGCACCTGAAGTTTTCCCCTGGATGGGCATGGGGAACCCCCCATGACCCTAGTAGAGGATGAAGTCGAAGATGAATAATAAATGAATGAATATATGACATGTAATATATGTATGTGGATAAATGGAGCTTAAAAACTTGGCATAAGCATTTCCAAAAATGTAATGAAAATAAAAATGTGTAAAATTAAGTATATGTGCAGAAATGAGAAGGAAATTTGCACAAATGTAGCATTGAAAAGGGTTGCAAAAAGAAGTTGATGAGTCTCATAAATTGAGGTAATGAAAAGTGGGATAAAGATGTAAAGAAGTGCGTGCAGGCATGGTGAAGTGATTTTTCTTTTGTTTTTGCCTACATCATTGTCTAAAACAAGGAATATGAGGTTTGTAACAGCATCTACCCTACCTAAATCTATTGATAAAAGTAGTGTCTGAGAGTTGATTAGGAATTTGAATTTTGAAAGTAAGATGTGGATTTATTTATTATAATTTATCTTTAAATATAATTTTGCAATATTAAAATAAACATAGTAAGTAAAATTATTTTGAAACTTTAAAAATGGCAAATAAGGACAATTACAAAACAAATTTGCAGGCTTATTATGGAGACTCTGTTAAAGTTACGCTGGATCAAAATCACATCTAGAAAAAGAAATAAATATACATAAAGTAATTTGATTAACATTAAAGAGGTTAACAAAATGACTTGTTTTTCTGATTATGCAGCATTTTCACCTTAGTAAAGTTAAGGACAGTGCTGTAAATTAGAGAAAATATGAAGAGAAAGATGAAAGATGAAGCAGTGGACCACAGACTGCTGTACTCATCTTCTTGCAAAAGTTCATCCTCACTGAAGCACAGAGGGGTATAATTGTCCGTTTTTGGAGACACAGCTGGAACCACACACACACACACACACACACACACACACACACACACACACACACACACACACACACACACACAGCAAGAAACAGCAAGAAAGAAAAAATAATATTAATATTTATATACACAAATTAAAGTGTTATTTAAATTAATTTTTAAAGAATGTGTCTTAGCACCAAAAAGAGTACCTATAAATATTAATATTTAATTTGACCTTACACTACATGCTGGCATGCTTAAATTAACATTTCTGTTACTCTATAAATTACCTATCTTGTTCTTTTATGTATAAATATTAAGAGTTATAATAACAATAACAATCTGGGTTGAGTTTCCAGTTTCTCTCGTGTCAGTGTGGGTTTCCTGCAGGTTCTCCAGTTTCCTCCCACAGTCCAAAAACATGGATTCAAGGTAAATTGGATGCCTTAAATTGCCCCATATAGCATGTGTTTGTGTGTCTGTGTGAGTGAGTGTGCCCAGCAGTCCTGGTGTATCTGCCCAGCGCCCAAAACGAGAATTGATGAGCATGGGGAACCCCCCCTCGCCCACGCCAAGTGTTAAAATGAACTCTTTGGGAGTTGATTCAACACTTGACCTTTTTTGCTGTGTAATAATGAGAAGGGAAAGAGGAAGAAGAGGAGATGATTCAGTGAAGTTTTGAATGAATGCTTAAGTATGCTATTTATTTAATGACATGCATTTGATCACCTTGCATTTGTGAGCACACATAACATAGCAGGACGAACACATAAGAATAATAAAAAACAAAACCAAATCCGTAAGACGTTTCACATTTGTAAGCAAAAGCCGCAATGCAAACTACTACAATAATTATCTTGTAGTGAAGCATAACATTATACGCTTGGATAAAGAGACGTTTCACAAACAAGAAATGACAAATGTGGTTTGCACAAACAATTAACCTAATACAACAATAAGCACAAACGAGTTTACATTAAAACAAATGAAATGAAAGTTGCCACAGACCTTTACAGAAACAAATAAAACCGGCACGGCCCATGTAACGGAAGCATGTTAATTAGCTAAATAAGTTTTTTAGTAATTCCTTTTGCTCATCTGGGTCTAAGAGAGAGACACAGTTAAGCTGGAGGACATGAACATTTGGATTTACTCTTGGATGTTGACGTCTCGACGGGGTCTTTCTTCCTCACGTCATACCGCAAGCATTTGAAAATGGATTCTGAGTACACCTTACTATCCACAGTTAAGTAGCTGAGAACAACGACTGATCCGTCACTCTTCTGGATGAACTCCGTACTGGACACATTTTCTTTATTTTCGGAACCACTTATGTTCCACATGATGTAGATTTCATCAGGGCGAGAAGCTTTAACCTCGCACACCAGTGTAATTTTGTTGTCAGACAAGTCCGACGTATAAATGAGAGGAGACTGAACCACTAAACAAAAAAAGTAGGTTAAACTGAAGAATGCAAAAAGACATTGCAGTTCTTATTATATCAAACTCACAGGCACTTACCTCCGGTTTCAAATTTGATTTTAGCAGATTTTCCCCCAAATGAGCACTCAATTTGTTTCCCTTCAAACCAAGAAGTCGCATTTATTTTCAGCTTGCTGATTTTGAAATGCGAGCCTTCTCTCCTTTTAATTATTTCATTATTAATAAATTCTTTTTTGGTGTTATGACCGTCAATAGTCCAAGACACGTCTGCGTTCAACGTTTCTAGCTTGCAATCACTGATTACACATTCAATTGTTGCTGTTTGATTTATGAACATCTCCTTTGCAACTGGTCGATTAAGTTTTAGAGTAAACTGAGCTGTGTGAAAAAAAGCATCGAATAGACTATTATTTCAATATATAAACATACATATAAATGAAGGATATATTTATTGTAAGGTGTCGGTTAACATATGCTATAGATTTACTTGTATGCTTGCCCAAATGTTTTATACATATTCATATAGTATTATAATAAACACAAAATATACCTCCTAAAGTTTGCTGCTCTGTGAACGTCTTTTTTAAATGTGTAACTTCACAGGTGTACTCATTAAGGTTATTCCATGTCGGCTGGTCAACTTTCAGTAAGCTGAAGGCTTTGTATGCTCCATCAAATTCTTTTATAACTTGAAGATTGGATCCACTTGTAGCAACGTTGTTGCCTATTTTCCACTTAACTTCTAGTGTCTCTGGATAAAAATTCTCAATCTGACACAAAATAGTCTGGTCAATTGTTCCCATACTAATTTTGGGTGACGATTTCACTGGAATAAAAATAGTCTCTTCAAATTCCGTGCATGTCATAATTTTGCAAATACGATGACATATGAAAAGCTTCTTACCGTAAATGGTTGCTCTGGTATTTAATATCTCACATGCGTTTCCCAAAGTTTTATTTTTAGGCACAGTGATGGTACTGACTTTGGTGAAAGTTCCACTTGTCTCCACTGCAGGATACTGAATGACGCTGGAAAGGGAGTTGTTGTTCATGTCATAATAAGTGAAACTGGGTAAATTTGCTGGTAGATTAGTCGAAAAGCAGGCAAGAGTAGTAGTTTCAACGCCATCATTACTACATTCCCGGAAAGTCGAAATAGAGGGTGTTGTTACAACTGGAAAAGACAACAAAAGATTCAATCACATTCACTCACAGCAGAACATCACTTAATAACAACGTGAAGGCTGACTTTAATAAATGCATTAGTGTACAACTGTGTAAAGGTTTTTATTTTATTTTATTATTTTTCCCCACAATACTATTACTGGCGTTTCAGCATCGGCTTATAACTAACGTTAATATACAGTTGCACAATTCTTCCCAACTACGCTGTTTTCGCTCCAAAATATAAATAAAAACTGCATTTCAGTAAATAGAATGAATAAAGAATTGAATAAAAGAAGATGTAATTTAATAAAACCTCTAAGGCTCACAGACCTGGGGTGGATTTCCCGAAAGCGAACGTTCTTAGCGAGTTCCGAACAACTTTAAGAACGACGTAACTTTAAGAACGCGAATTTAACGGCGCTTTCCCAAAAAGCCTTCTTAAATCTCCTGGACTAAGAGAGACTATTAAATCGTTCTTTGTAGACTCCGCCCCTGAAAAGGCACCGTCAGTCGAAAACTGAATCACAGATTACCACACAATCTCTCATTACAATGCACCAAAAATAAAAAAATAATTTAGAAAATATTTTTTTAGAACTATATAAACAATAAATAATCATATTTAAATTAGGCTACTGTTACAAAAAAGCGGAAAACAACCAATTTTTGACCAATCGCTTACCAAGCAATCTTATCAATACGTGCACTTTTAACCTGAATTCATTATTCAGTGGCATAGCAAACCAACAGCGTAAAATACACTTTTCTGAAAGTAAACTAAATAAGACGCTTGATTAAGAAGAACAAAAAAAAAAAAATTATATCCATTATTACATTATTTTCCAAAGCACAAGATAGTTCCACCAACAAAGAAGAAAGTGGAGGATGTATCACAAACTATCAGTGCCTGCAATTCAACTAATAGAGCAGACATAAACTGTATTTGGCAGGAACATGAATGCCGTCTTCACTCTCTTCATTCTCACATTCTTCATCAGGAAGATTTAAGCCAGCACCAACTGCAATGTTGTGTTGTGCTGGTGAATATATATATATATATATATATATATATATATATATATATATATATATATATATATATATATATATATATGCGATTTAAATCTGGAAACTAAAGATATCTGTAAAATAATAATGTATAAAATAATACGTGACTAAATTACCGAATTCCAATTAATAATTTTAGTGCTTATTTTATTTCTGTTCGATTTAAACAACCAGTGCGTCTGTGAGTCATTGTTTGCTGCCAGTTACGAACTTCTTAGTGAGTTACGAGTGGATCTGATTACTCCTAAGTTACAAGTGATTTTAAGAACGACTTAAGTTGCACATGCATTCGGGAAAGGCTCGTAAATTTAAGAACGTTCTTAAGTACGAAGTTACAAGCGCTACGACACTTTTGGGAAATCCACCCCTATCTCTGCAATTATTTTACCACAATCAGATCAAATAGGTCTACGTTCCAGTCAATATATTTTAAACGCTTAATTCATTACTCTAGAGGTTTTATTCGCCATCTGTTTAAACTTCTAATATATCAATAATGCCATTATTTGCGAAGCCTAGTTTATAACATTGATTTTCATGTAGTTTTAAAGCATTCATTTAAAACGTAAGTGTAAATTATAGACTTTTGTTATTGAAGCGATAGTAACTATTTGTAACATTTTACAACATCGGTGTTTTATACCGATACCATCGGTTTTTATAAATGTAATCCTTTGGATTGAAATAAAATTTTAAATGTAGTTAATTGAAATGGCTAGGATTTAAAAGGTAAAACCATACACCTTTCATAACAATGAAAAATGCATGTAAATCTATTTAATATTAATATAAGGTCTTGTATCCTGTAATTTATTGTCTCTGCAAAGTTCTGCAATTAAAAAATATTAATATAATAATATAATAAAATTAAACGTCATAGTACCTGTATTTTTTAATTTATTAAATGTTTATAACAAAATTATTAATGTTGCAACAATAAACATGCTAAATAAAAATGTATTTTGTAATTGTAACACACACGGACTTTATGTTACTGTAAATCAGATATTTACGTAATGGTTAACTTTAACTAGTTTAATGAAATACCAATCAACAAAACGAAAAAAAAATATTTTATGAGATCATCATATTTTAGTCACGTCACATATATTTATATACCATAACTAAATTAGTTGTGCATGTCTTACTTAAATTGTAAAGGTTTAAAAAATATATATTTGTCTAAATATATTAGTCAAATTTTGTCCCTTAAAAATGTATTTAGTTCATAAGTAAAACTGAATGTACATAAGCATATGCCATGTATGAAAAATTAAAAACTTACCAGATGTAACGACGACCTCAGTTCCTTTTCCCCAAACATCAAAAGCATCACTATGATATATTTTGCGCTACAGCCGCACAAAATCATTGCTTTGAACAAGGTTTCATGAGAAAAACATACATTAGCGAAAAAAACACACTGCAATTTAGCTCACAAGGAGATAGTGGGTGGATTTCCCAAAAGTGTCGTAGCGCTAAGTACTTAGTAACATCGTACTTAAGAACTTTCTTAACTTTCTTAAATTTACGAGCCTTTCCCGAATGCATGCGTAACTTAAGTCGTTCTTAAAATCGCTAGTAACTTACGAGTGCTCAGACCCACTCGTAACTCACTAAGAAGTTCGTAACTGGCGGCGCACAAAGACTCATAGACGCACTGGTTGTTTAAATTGCACAGAAATAAAATAAGAACTAATATTATCATATATACACTCACATATATATATATATATATATATATATATATATATATATATATATATATATATATATATATATATATATACAGTGGAGGAAATAAGTATTTGATCCCCCACTGACTTTAAAAGTTTTAATACAAAAAGACAAATGAAATGTCTCATAATTTTATGCCAGTTTTATTTTTTAACAGTGCCACATAGAATATCAAAAGAAAAATGGAGAAAAATGACATGAAATGAGAAATATAAAATAATTTGCACTTTATTGAGGGAAATAATTATTTGATCCCCTAGTAAAACCATGACTAATGTTGGCTCCCACAGACCACTGACACACCCTAATCACAGTGAAGTCATTACCTGAATGAGAGACACCTGTCCCAAATTATCACCTGTATAAAAGTCCACCTGGCAACAGTCTCAGTGACACTCCAACATCTCCACGAAGGGCAAGAGTAAAGAGCCGTCTAAAGATGTCAGGGACAAAATTGTTGACCTACACAAGGCTGGAATGGGCTACAAAGTCATAAGTAAAAACCTGGATGAGAAGGTGACAACTGTTGGTGCAATTATTTGAAAGTGAAAGAAGTACAACATTACTGTCAATCGACCCAGGCCTGGAGCTCCATGCAAGATATAATAATAATAATAATAATAATAATAATACATTTTATTTCATAGGCGCCTTTCTGACACTCAAGGACACCTTACAGTTTACAATTGGATATAAAAAAAATAATGATGATAATAATAATAATAAATAAAATAATAAATTATGACAACATTAAAACAATTTAACAAAAGAAGACAGAATAAAACAATTATAGGGCATATGCAGTTTTAAATAGATGGGTTTTCAATGAGGACATGAATAGTGAGGGTGAGTCTATGTTCCGAATGTGTGGTGGTAGAGAATTCCAGAGAGGAGGTGCTGAATGGCTAAAGGCTCTACCCCCCATGGTGGAGAGACGAGCAACGGGAACAGTCAGGTGGATGGAAGAGGAGGATCTGAGAGAGCGGGAGGGAGTAGCGATATTAATGAGGTCTGAGAGATATGGAGGAGAGAGATTGTGAATGGCCTTAAAAGTGAGCATCAGGATTTTATAGTCAATGCGGTATTTTATGGGAAGCCAGTGAAGCTGTTGCAGGACAGGGGAGATATGGTTAGTAAACGGGGTTCTTGTGATGATGCGGGCAGCTGAATTCTGGACCAGTTGAAGCTTATGAAGGGATTTTTGGGGAAGACCAGAGAGAAGAGAATTACAGTAATCAAGACGGGATGTCACCAGGCTATGGACAAGGATGGCTGTGGTGTGTGGGGTGAGGGAGGGGCGGAGGCGGTTGATATTTCGGAGATGAAAGTAAGCAGAGCGAGTGACGTTGTTAATGTGTGATTGGAATGATAGAGTACTGTCGAGGATGACACCCAGACTCTTGACCTGTACAGAGGGTGCAACAGAGGAGTTGTCAATGTTTATAGAGAAACTGTCAATTTTGGATAGTGATGATTTAGTACCAGTAAGGAGAACCTCAGTTTTATCTCCATTCAATTTAAGTGAGTTAGACGTGAACCAGTGTTTGATTTCTGCCAGGCAGTCAGTAATGTTAGGAGGTGGGAAGGTAGAGGTGGGTTTTGAAGCAATATAGAGCTGGGTGTCATCCGCGTAGCAGTGAAAATTTATGCCATATTTACGGAAAATATTGCATAGGGGTAGAAGATATATAATAAAGAGGAGGGGTCCCAGGACAGAACCCTGGGGGACCCCTGAAGTAACAGGAAAAGACTGAGAGGTGAGATTTTTAAGCTGGATGAAGTGAGTACGGCAGGAAAGGTATGACTTGAACCAGTTTAATGGAGTCTGGGTGATACCAATGGAAGATAGTCTGTTGAGGAGAGTGGTGTGACAAATGGTATCAAATGCTGCACTCAGATCGAGGAGAATGAGAATAGAAAGTAAGCCAGAATCAGCTGCCCTGAGAAGGTCATTAGTAATTTTGAGAAGGGCAGTTTCTGTGCTATGGAGGGGACGAAAACCGGACTGGAACTGTTCATACAGATTATTATTTGATAGGTAAGAATGGAGTTGGGTTGCTACTATTTTTTCAAGAACTTTAGAGATAAATGGTAAATTAGAAATGGGGCGCAGGTTATTAAAATTGGAGGGATCAGAACTATATTTTTTAAGGATTGGGGTTATTGCAGCAGTTTTAAGAGCAGCAGGAACAGTTCCAGATGAGAGGGAGGAGTGAATGATGGCAGAAATAATAGGGACCAAAGAAGGGAGACAAGCTTTAACCAGGGGTGTGGGAAGTGGATCAAGTTGACATGTAGATGGTTTAGACTGACAAATGACGTTGGAGATTTCTAAAATGGTGGGGAGCTGAAAGGAGGAAAAAGATTTCACGGGTGGGGGGAGTTCGAATTTGAAACCAGAAGAGGGGCAGGAGTTGAGTTGAGTGTGAATCTTTTGGATTTTTTCATGGAAGAAGGTCATGAGGGAGTTGCAAAAAACAGTAGAGCAAAGGTGAGAAGGTATGGAATCAGGGGCTTGGGTAATATTATTGTAAAGTGAGAACAGTGACTTAGTATGACCTTCATTAGAACAGATTAAACCATTGTAGTATTCTGATTTGGATTAAGAAATACAGTCCTTGTACTTAAGCATATGGGTGTAATAAATGTCTTTGTGAACAGTTAAACCAGTTTTACGATGTAGTCGTTCAAGTTGCCGACCTTTAGATTTCATAAGGCGGAGTTCAGGAGTAAACCAAGGTGCAGACTGAGAGAATGAAACAGACCTGGTTTTAAGCGGTGCAAGGTAATTAAGTATATTGTGAAGTTCAGTGTTGTAGTGAGAGACCAGTTCTTCAGGTGTGGTTAATGAATTAAAGTCAATAAAACAATTGATATTTGAAGAAAAACAGTCTAAGTTGATGGTCTTAATGTTTCGGAAGGAGATGAGACGAGGTATTTTCGTGGAGAGAAGGGTGAGTTTAACACTGAAGGAAAGAAGGAGATGGTCAGTTATAGGGAGTTCCTTTGTCTTGTGGTCAGAAGGTGAGACACCAGAGCAGCAGATAAGATCTAAGATATGGCCCTTAGAGTGTGTAGGGACATTACTAAATTGCTGGAGACCAAAACTCTCCAGACAAGATGTAAAGTCCTTAGTGAGACAGTTGTTGACATTATCCATGTGAATATTAAAATCTCCCAACACTATATTGTTTGGTGAAATAGTAAATAAATGAGTAAGTAAGGTGGAAAAGTCATTGATGAAGTCACTGTTGGGTTTTGGAGGGCGGTAAACAGTCGTGATAATGGTCGGAGTGGGTCCAGACAGCTGACATACTGTCGATTCGAATGAGGAGAAAACAGGCGCAGGCACCGACGAGACCTCCTCCCCGGCTTGTACCACGTGGTTTACAGATGTAAACAAACCCCGGCGGCGTGGATTCGTTGAGTTGTGTGAAGTCATTGGGTTGTTGCCAAGTCTCAGTTAAACAGAGAAAGTCCAGGTTATGGTCTGTGAGGAGATCTTGGATGAGATGTCCTTTGCTCGTGAGTGAGCGGATGTTCAGCAGACCGAAGTTGATAGCGGAGTGGTCACACTTGGTGAAAGTGCTAGCCGACCTGGCTAAGGGGGCTAGCACGTTGTGGTCCACAACTCGCCCGGTGTTACGTGGAAGACGGCGTGAAGCGGACCAGATGGATTTTATTGATTTGGATGTGTCTTCTCGGAAATTCCGGCGAGACCCACAGTGGATATATCTCCGGCGAGGCAGGAGAACTATATCCGAGTGGAGGAGTAGTGAAGCCGGGAGAAAAAAACAGACAGGCTAGGACGCAGCCGAAGTAGCTCAGCAGCGGAGTACTGGAGCAAACCCGCCACAGGTTGGTGAATAAAAGTCAAAAGAGACCAGAGCAGCAACAACCAGAAAACTGTATCCTGCCCGTTGACATTTGCGCGGTTGGTTCAGCCGGAACAGCATCATTTCAGCGCCACACCCCCTCATTAATGATGAGGTGGGTGAAGAGGTGAAACGACAGCATACACTGATCAGAGATTACCCCCCAACACAGCCAAGTCTGAGATCTACATCTTTATCTACAGGGGATTAGTTAAACACAAGATTAAATAAATGTGTTTTTAATTTATTTTTAAAGATTAATAGTGATTCAGAATCATGAACAGTAACTGGAAGGCTATTCCAAAGTTGAGGAGCCTTGTGCTCTTCCACAAGCAGTAATTTTATTTATTCTAGGAGCTAAGAGTAGACTAGCACCTTGAGATCGGAGCTCACGTGTTGGCTTGTATGATTGAATCAGCTCACTCAGATACTGTGGAGCCTGATTATGTAGAATTTTATATGTTATTAATAAAATTTTGTACTCGATACGAAACTTAACTGGTAGCCAGTGCAGGTTTGATAACACAGGATTGATATGATCAAACTTTCTGGTTTTAGTTAAAACTTTAGCTGCAGCATTCTGCACAAGTTGTAATTTCTGTAATGATTTATTAGAACATCCTGTCAGAAGTGAATTACAATAATCTAACCTTGAGGTAATAAAAGCATGAATTAGTTTTTCTGCATCTTGGAGGGAGAGGATATTTCGTAGCTTCGAAATGTTTCGAAGGTGAAAAAATGCAATTCTAGTAATATTGCTAATGTGCTTTGTAAAGGAGAGATCTGAATCAATAATGACACCGAGATTATTTACAGATGAACTGGGTCTAATTAAAGAGTTATCAAGGTTTAACATAGTGTTAGAAGCTTTGTTCATTTTGTCCTTGGGTCCAACTATCAGAAACTCTGTTTTATCAGAATTTAGCAGTAGGAAGTTTTTTGACATCCATATTTTAATATCTTGGATGCAGTCCTCGAGCTTAGTGACTGAACAACCATCATTAGGGTTAGCTGAAACATATAACTGTGTATCATCTGCATATGAGTGGAAACTGATTCCATGTTTACGAATAATTGATCCCAATGGAAGCATATATAATGCAAACAGGAGTGGGCCCAGAACTGACCCTTGTGGGACGCCATATTTAACTTTAGCAAGATCAGAATATTTGTTGTTAACACAGGTGAATTGATATCGATCTGTCAGGTAGGATTTAAACCACTGGAGTGCAGATCCTGTAACACCCACAATGTTTTCTAATCTATCAACTAAGATGACTAATGAACATATTAATGACTCCGAGAGAGACTGGGAGAAGGTGCCATGGTCAGATGAGACCAAAATTGAGCTCTTTGGCCTTAACTCAACTCGACGTGTTTGGAGGAAGAAAAATACAGAATATGACCCTAAGAATACCATCCCCACTGTCAAGCATGGTGGTGGAAGTATTATGTTTTGGGGGTGTTTTTCTTCTAAGGGCACAGGCCAACTTCACCGCATTGACGGGAAGATGAACGGGACCATGTATCGCAAAATCCTGGGTGACAACCTCCTTGCCTCTGCCAGGGCACTGAAAATGGGTCGTTGATGGGTCTTTCAGCACGACAATGACCCAAAACATACAGCCAAGGAAACAAAGGACTGGCTCCATAAGAAGCATATCAAGGTCATGGAGTGGCCTAGCCAGTCTCCTGACCTCAATCCCATCGAAAATCTATGGAGAGAGCTGAAGTTTCACGTTTCCAAATGCATGCTTATAAACCTTAAGGATTTGGAGGTGATTTGCAGAGAGGAGTGGGCCAAAATTACTCCTGAAGTGTGTGCAAACCTTACAAAAAACTATAAAAAACGTCTGACTGCTGTGCTTGCCAACAAGGGTTTTGCCACCAAGTATTAAATGATGTTTTACTAGGGCATCAAATACTTATTTCCCTCAATGAAATGCTAATTATTTTTTATTTCTCATTTCATGTAATTTTCTCCATTTTTCTTTTAATATTCTGTGTGTCACTGTTAAAATAAAGCTGGCATAAAATTATGAGACGTTTCATTTGTTTTTTTGTATTAAAACTTTTAAAGTCAGTGGGGGATCAAATACTTATTTCCTCCACTGTATACACGTGGACAAAATTGTTGGTACCCCTTGGTTAATGACAGAAAACCCCACAATGGTAACAGAAATAACTTTAATCTGATAAAAGTAATAATAAATAAAAATTCTATGAAAATGTACGTCAGGTTGGGAGGGTTGGGCCCCTCCTCCCTGTCTCCCGTGTGTCGGGTTTTCGGTCGTGTAGGGCTTCCCTAGGTAGGACCCACCCACTTGATCAGGGATTGGGTCCTACCTGATCACATGCGACCTGCTGACTGCTTTTCAAGCACGCAAGCAGTAGCCAGCAGGTCAGCATTAACAAGTGTACACGCTGGTGTGCATACGCTCAGTGCCACGTCGGGTGTAAAGTGTGGTGTGTTTTTCTTTTTATTTCTTTATCTCGTTCACAACGCGTCTCGCCGAGCATTCAGCGGCTTTTCCGCTGTCTGGTTTGTGTATGTTTGTTTTTGTTTCACGGCAAGTTTCGTCGTGTCCGCAGCGGTGTTCCCGCTGGATCGTTTCAGTGTTTGTATATTTGCTCTCGGCTCCCTCAGCGGCGTTCCCGCTGCTAAGCTAATAAATTGATTCTTTGTTCGCTTACCTGGTCGCCTGGCTCGATACTTCTACACCGCACCGCACCGCCAGCTTCCGGACAGCGCGCACCCCGATACGTGACAGTAGACATGAAAGTCAGACATTGCTTTTCAACCATGCTTTAACAGAATTATTAAAAACAATAAACTCATGAAACAGGCCTGGACAGAAATGATGGTAACCCTGAAAATAATGTGACCAAATGGACATGTTAAATCAAGGTGTGTTCACTAATTAGTATCACAGGTGTCTACAATATTGTATCAGTCAGTGGGCCTATATATAGGGCTACAGGTAGTCACTGTGCTGTTTGGTGACAAGGTGTGTACCACACTCAACATGAACCAGAGGAAGCAAAGGAAAGAGTTGTCTCAGGACGTTAGAAAGAAAATAATAGACAAGCATGTTAAAGGTAAAGGTTATAAGACCTTGAAGCTTGATGTTCCTGTGACTACAGTTGCACATGTGATTCAGAAATTTAAGATCCATTGGACTGTAGCCAACCTACCTGGACGTGGACGAAGGAGGAAAATTGATCAAAGAGATGGATAACACGAATGGCAACAAAAGAGTCAAGAAAAACATCTAAAGAGATTCAAGGTGAACTTCAAGCTCAAGGAACATCAGTCTCAGATCGAACTATCCGTTGATGTTTGAGCCAAAGTGGACTTCATAGGAGACGACCAAGGAGGACACCATTGTTGAAAACAAAACATAAAAAAGCCACTCTGGAATTTGCCAAACTTCATGTTGACAAGCGACAAAGCTTCTGGGAGAATGTTTGGTTGAAAAGCAATGTCTGACTTTCATTTGTACATTTTATATTATTTATTATTACAAAGTAATAATAAATAAAAATTCTATTATTACTTTTATCAGATTAAAGTTATTTCTGTTACCATTGTGGGTTTTTCTGTCATTAACCAAGGGGTGCAAACAATTTTGTCCACGTGTGTGTGTGTATATATATATATATATATATATATATATATATATATATATATATATATATATATATATATATATATATATATCATCTTCCACTTTATCCACTATTAGGGTCGCGGTGGGGTTCCCCATGCCCATCCAGGGGAGAACTCGGGCGCTGGTACACCCAGGACAGGGCACCAAACCCTTGCTGGGCACCCACTCACTCACACAAACACACTCTACATGGGGCAATTTGGAGAGCTCAATTGACTTGATACATGTTTATTTGGACTGTGTGAGGAAACCAGAGGAAACCCACACGGACATGGGTAGTACATGGAAACTTCACGAAGATGGGGATATATATATATATATATATATATATATATATATATATATATATATATATATATATATATATATATATATATATATGGCTTAATAGTTAGCACATTCGCCTCTCAGCGCTAGGGATTCCGGGTTCGAATCCCCATCTGTGTGGAGTTTCCATGTTCTCCCCGTGTCTGCGTAGGTTTCCTCCGGGTTATCTGGTTTCCTCCCACAGTCCAAAAACATGGATCAAGTCAATTGAATTCTCAAAATTGCCCCATATAGAGAGTGTGTGTGTGTGTGAGTGAGTGTGTGTCCAGCTATGGATTGACGCCCTGTCCTGGGTCTATCTGCCCAGCGCCCGAGACATTCTCCCCTGGATGGGCATGGGGAACCCCACTGCGACCCTAATAGAGGATAAAGCAGGAGATAATGACTGAATATATATTTATATATATATATATATATATATATATATATATATATATATATATATATATGAGCATCAGGGGGATTTAGGTTTTCACCAGCACAACACAACATTGTAGTTGGGGCTGGCTTAAATCTTCCTGATGAAGAATGTGAGAATGAAGACGGCATTCATGTTCCTGCCAAACACAGTTTATGCCTGATCTATTAGTTGAATTGCAAGCACTGATAGTTTGTGATACATTCTCCACTTTCTTCTTTGTTGGTGGAACTATCTCGTGCTTTGGAAAATAATGTAATAATAGATATAATTTGTCTTTTTGTTCTACTTAATCAAGCATCTTATTTAGTTTGCTTTCAGAAATGTGTATATTAGGCTGTTG
Organism: Corydoras sp. C115; assembly: GCA_019802505.1. Lineage (NCBI taxonomy): Eukaryota > Metazoa > Chordata > Actinopteri > Siluriformes > Callichthyidae > Corydoras > Corydoras sp. C115. The sequence goes on along the minus strand of JAFMOC010000015.1, from coordinate 127,217 downwards.
GTTTGCCATGCCACTGAATAAAGCATTCAGCTTAAAAGTGCACCCATTGCTTGCTTGGTAAGCGATTGGTCAAAAATTGGTTGTTTCCCGCTTTTTGTAACTGTAGCCTAATTTAAATATGATTATTTAGTGTTTATATAGTTTTAAAAATTTTTTTTTTCTAAATTATTTGTTTATTTTTTGTGCATTATAATGAGAGATTGCGTGGTAATCTGTGATTCAGTTTTCGACTGACGGTGCCTTTTCAGGGGCGGAGTCTACAAAGAACAACTTAAAAGTCTCTCTTAGTCTAGGAGACTTAAGAAGGCTTTTGGGAAAGTGCCGTAAAATTCGCGTTCTTAAAGTTAGGTCGTTCTTAAAGTTGCTCGTAACTCGCTAAGAACGTTCGCTTTTGGGAAATTCACCCATATATATATATATATATATATATATATATATATATATATATATATATATATATATATATATACATCCATCATCTTCCACTTTATCCACTATTAGGGTCGTGGTGGGGTTCCCCATGCCCATCCAGGGGAGAACTCGGGTGCTGGTATACCCAGGACAGGGCACCAATCCATCACTTGGCACCCACGCACTCACACAAACACACTCTATATGGGGCAATTTGGAGAACTCAATTCACTTGATCCATGTTTTTTTGGACTGTGGGAAGAAACCATAGGAAACCCACACGGACATGGGCAGTTGTCACGGTTTGTTTTGGTCACGTGGTGTGGGTTGGTCTCTGTGTTCACGCCCCTGTAATCATGCGCACCTGGGACTAATCACGGTTTTGTTATTTATACCCTGCACGCCCTACCCTCACCGCCAGTTTGTCTTGTGCCACGCCTGTGCAAAGCCTTGACACTACCAGCCCCATCTTGCTCTGATTACTGTGTTCTCGTTGCCTCGTCCATTGTTGCTGTTCTCTGTTTTATGTGTGTGCAGTTCGTCGTGTTTGCTACGTCCTTTGTTTGTGTTCTCCGTACTACGTTTACCCCTCTATTGGATAATAAACCCTGGTCTGACTGTACCTCCGTTTCTAGTTCGTCACTCCGAGTAGCGGATCTGCCTCGCTCGGTCTTACGACCATTACATTACAAACTGGCTGATATGGATTCCTCGGAGCAACGCGCTACCGCCACCAGCACAACCACCACCAGCCGGACAACAGCAGGGATTAATCTCATCGCTGGGCACGTCATATGCGTCATTTCTGGAAAGGTTTCGCTCAGTGTTCGACCGTCCTGATTATTCAGATGACATTGATTCTCGCCTGCTCTCAGTACTTCAGGGGCCTCGTTCAGTGGCGGAGTTTGTGGTGGAATTTCAGACTCTCGCCGTGGAGTCGGGATGGTGTGAGCGCTCGCTCCGCGGCGTGATCCGCCACGCACTGAACGAACGGATGTGGGACAAACTAGCGACCCGTGACCGACCCGAGACGCTCCAAGGTCTAGTAGACCTCGCGATACGCATTGACGGGCGTATCAATCAGCGTCGCCGAGAGCGCCAAGCCGGGGACCAGGCCTGTGCCGTCGCCCCGCCTCGTCCCCCACTAGCGTCTTCGAGGGGCACCCCCCAGCCCGAACATTCTGAATGGCCCGAGCTGATGCATCTGGGACGCACCACGTGGGCCTCCGAAGTCTGTAGCCTCCGTAAGGACCAGGTGCTTTGCTTCTACTGTGGTGGAGGGAACCACCAGCTGCGAGACTGCCTGGTTCGCCCTAAGAGAGCCGACCCGGCGGTAGGACTTGGGGTCCTGTCAAACCCCACACAGAAACCCCAAGCGCAGCGGCTCAGCCTCCCCGCTGTACTCACCCTCCAGGGGAGGCAGGTGACCGTAAACGTCCTATTAGATTCTGAGGCAGAGGAGAATCTGGTAGACGTGGGTTTCGCTAACCATAACGGTCTTGTCATCTCTCCCCTAGCTAACCCCCTCCACACATTGGCGCTGGATGGCAGGCGGCTATCCTCCATCATGCACCGCACCTCACCTGTTCAGCTGACGTTGGAGGGCAACCACCAGGAGAGGATCTGTTTCGCGGTGTTCCAGTCTCCCGAAGCCCCTGTCATCTTGGGGTACCCCTGGCTCCGGAAGCACAACCCCCACATTGACTGGGTCAACGCCCGTATCCTGACATGGGGAACGGATTGTCACTCACCCTGCCTGCTCGCCGCTGCCTCCACCAGCAACCCACCGGCCCTGAACAGCCCCGACCCTGTGGACCTCTCATCGGTGCCCAAGGAGTACCATGATCTTCAGCAAGGACAAGGCCTGCCAGCTCCCGCCTCACAGGGCGTACGACTGCGCCATTGACCTCCTGTCCAGGGCTCCCCTCCCGTCCAGCCGGATTTACCCTCTGTTGCGTCCGGAGAAAGAGGCTATGGAAAGGTACGTGTCGGAGTGTCTCGCCACCGGACTGATCCAGCCGTCGACCTCCCCTGTAGGGGCCGGGTTCTTCTTCGTGTCCAAGAAGGACGGCTCCCTACATCCCTGCATTGACTATAGGGGACTAAATTCCATCACTGTCCCCTACAAATACCCTCTGCCACTAACAGCTTCCGTATTTGAGTTTTTGCAGGGAGCAACCATCTTCACGAAGCTGGACCTATGGAACACCTACCACCTGGTCCGTATAAGAAAGGGGGATGAATGGAAGACGGCATTCAACACCCCCAGCGGCCATTATGAATACCGTGTGGTCCCCTTCGGCCTCAAGAATGCCCCGGCCGTGTTCCAGGCCCTAGTGAACGATGTGTTGCGGGATTTCCTGGATCGATTTGTGTTCGTATACTTAGATGACATCTTCTCCAGGACACTCAGCGAACACAACCGACACGTACGACTCGTCTTGAACTGCTTGCTGCAGAATCGTCTATTCGCCAAGGCGGAAAAATGCAGTTTTCATCAGAGTTCTGTGTCCTTCCTGGGATTCATATTGTCACCCGGCGCAGTGCGACCTGATCCTGAGAAGGTCAGGGCCATCGCCGACTGGCCGGCCCACATCGAGGACCGAGTTAGAGAGATTCCTAGGGTTCGCCAACTTCTGTCGGCGCTTCGTGAAAAACTACAGCAGCATCACCGCTCTCACCTCCACCAAAAAGAGATACTGCTGGACCCAGGAAGCTCAAGACGTTATGGATGTCCTCAAGGACCGGTTTACTACGGCCCCATTCTGATTCAGCCGGATCCTGCCAAGCAATTCATCGTCGAGGTTGACGCATCGGGTGCTGGAGTGGGGGCCATCCTCTCGCAGAAGTCAGAGGAGGGTCGGCTTCACCCGTGTGCCTTCTTCTCCAGGAAGCTGACGGCAGCGGAGAGGAACTACGGCGTGGGAAACCCCAAGCTGTTGGCGGTTAAGCTCGCGCTAGAGGAATGGCACCACTGGCTGGAAGGGGCAGCCCAGCCGTTTGTAGTTTGGACCGACCACAAGAACTTGGCCTACATCCAGTCGGCCAAGCGCCTGAATTCCCGTCAGACTCGGTGGGCCTTGTTCTTTGGTCGGTCAACTTCACCCTGTCCTACAGACCTGGCACTCGGAACACCAAGCCGACGCCCTGTCTCGCCTCTTTATGGACGATGAAGAGAGGCCGAGCACTGACTTTATTCTCCCTCCCAGTTGTGTGATTGCAGGTGTCTCCTAGGAGGTCCGCCGAGTCGTGGAACGCGGGGTTGGCGAAGGAGCCGGACACTGGGCGGGGTCCATCCAACCGGACCTTCGTGCCCACCACCGCCCGCTCCGCCGTACTCAAGTGGGGCCACGAATCTCGCTGGGCATGTCACCCTGGAGGAGCGCGCACCGAAGAGTTCATCAGGCGCCAGTTCTGGTAGCCCTCCCTGGCGGCTGATGTCAGGCAGTTTGTTGCCGCCTACACCACCTGTGCCCGTAACAAGTCCTCGCATCAGCCCCCCCGCCGGACTACTCCAACCGCTCTCCATACCTGGGCGTCCTTGGTCCCACATCGCACTAGATTTCATCACAGGTTTGCCAAACTCCAAGGGTAACTCAGTCATCCTGACCATTGTAGATCGTTTTTCAAAGTCTGTTTGTTTGATCGCTCTGTACAAGCTCCCCTCTGCTGTAGAAACCGCTAAGCTGTGCTTCGATCAAGTCTTCAGAGTATTCGGCATTCCTATGGACATCGTCTCGGACCGGGGACCTCAGTTCATCTCCCAGGTATGGAGAGCGTTCCACAAGTTCTTCGGGACGGACGTTTCATTGACATCAGGTGGCCACCCCCAGTCCAACGGGCAAGCCGAGAGGGCCAACCAAGTGGTGGAGACCACCCTGCGCTGCATTTCTGCCCAACATCCGGAGCGCTGGAGTGAGAACCTTGCGTGGGCAGAATATGCAATTAACACTGCACGCAGCTCCACCACTGGGAAATAGCGCTGGGCTACCAACCCCCCCTGTTCCCTGAGGACCAAGTAGAAATCAGCATTCCGTCCATCAACCAGCACATCCGCCGCTGCACCTGGAGGAATACCCTGCTTGCGCTCCACCAAGCCCAGGCCACATATGTTGCCTCCGCCAACCGAAGACGCTGCCTGGTCCCAGTTGTTTGTACTCCGCACGTTTTACGTCATCACCCACGTGATATATATATATATATATATATATATATAAATAGGCAGCACAGTGTATTAGTGGTTAGCACATTCGCCTCTCCACCCAGATGGGGATTCGAACCCGGAATCCCTAGCGCTGAGTTTCCATGTTCTCCCCGTGTCTGCGTGGGTTTCCTCCCACAGTCCAAAAACATGGATCAAGTCAATTGAATTCTCAAAATTGCTCCATATAGAGTGTGTCTGTGTGAGTGAGTGTGTGTGCCCAGCTATGGATTGGTGCCCTGTCCTGGGTCTATCTGCTTAGCGCTCGAGACGTTCTCCCCCTCCCCTGGATGGGCATGGGGAACCCCACCGCTACCCTAATACACACATATATATATATATATATATATATATATATATATATATATATATATATATATACAGTATATGTGTGTGTGTGTGTGTGCATCAGGGGGATTTAGGTTTTCACCAGCACAACACAAAATTACAGTTGGGGCTGGCTTAAATCTTCCTGATGAAGAATGTGAGAATGAAGATGGCATTCATGTTCCTGCCAAATACAGTTTATGCCTGATCTATTAGTTGAATTGCAAGCACTGATAGATTGTGATACATCCTCCACTTTCTTCTTTGTTGGTGGAACTATATCGTGCTTTGGAAAATAATGTCATAATGGATATAATTTGCCTTTTTGTTCTACTTAATCAAGCATCTTATTTAGTTTGCTTTCAAAAAAGTGTATATTACGCTGTTGGTTTGCCATGCCATCGAGTAATGCAGTTTAAAAGTGCACCCATTGATAAGCTTGCTTGGTAAGTGATTGGTCAAAAATTGGTTGTTTCCTGCTTTTTGTAACAGTAGCCTAATTTAAATATGATTATTTAGTGTTAATATAGTTTAAAAATATATATTTTCTAAATTATTTGTTTATTTTTTGTGCATTATAATGAGAGATCCGGGCGGCATGGTGGCTTAGTGGTTAGCACGTTCGCCACTCAGCGCTAGGGATTCCCAGTTCGAATCCCCATCTGGGTGGAGTTTCCATGTTCTCCCCGTGTCTGTGTGGGTTTCCTCCGGGTTCTCCGGTTTCATCCCACAGTCCAAAAACATGGATCAAGTCAATTGAATTCTCAAAATTGCCCCATATAGAGTTTATCTGTGTGAGTGAGTATGTGCCCAGCGATGGATTGGTGCCCTGTCCTGGGTCTATCTGCCCAGCGCCTGAGATGTTCTCCCCTGGATGGGCATGGGGAACCCCACTGCGACCCTAATAGAGGATAAAGCGGGAGATAATGAATGAATATAATGAGAGATTGTGTGGTAATCTGTGATTCAGTTTTTGAGTGACGGTTTCCTTTTCAGGGGTGGAGTGTACAAAGAACGACTTAAAAGTCTCTCTTAGTCTAGGAGACTTAAGAAGGCTTTTGGGATAGCACCGTAAAATTCGCGTTATTAAAGTTACGTTGTTCTTAAAGTTCTTCGTAACTCGCTAAGAACGCTTTTGGGAAATCCAGCCAGTGCCTTTTCAGGGACGGAGTCTAAACAGAACCACTTAAAAGTCTCTTTTAGTTTAGGAAACTTAAGAAGGCTTTTGTGAAACCACCGTAAAATTCGTTCGTAAATCGCTAAGAACATTCGCTTTCGGGAAATCCAGCCCGGATTCCAAAAAAGTTGGGACACTAAACAAATTGTGAATAAAAACTGAATGTAATGATGTGGAGATGGCAAATGTTAATATTTTATTCAGAATAGAACACAAATCACAGATCAAAAGTTTAAACTGAGAGAATGTATCAATGTAAGGGAAAAATATGTTGTTTCAAAATTTCGTAGCGTCAAGAAATCCCAAAAATGTTTTGACAAGGCTGTTTTACCACTGTGTGGCATCCTCCCTTCTTCTTACAACACTCAACAGACGTCTGGGGACAGAGGAGACCAGTTTCTCACGTTTAGAAATAGTAATGCTCTCCCATTCATGTCTAATACAGACCTTCTTTGTCACCTCTTCCTCTTTATGGTGCGCCAAATGTTTTCTAAAGGTGAAAGATCTGGACTACAGGCTGGCCATTTCAGTACCCGGATCCTTCTCCTATGATGTGATTGCTGCAGAATGTGGTCTGGCATCATCTTGTTGAAAAATGCAGGGTATTCCCTGAAAGAGATGACGTCTAGATGGGAGCATATGTTGTTCTATTTTTTGTTGTCATTTTCCTCAAAAACTCAGATGTTTAATAAAAACGAACAAAACGCAAAAGACACTTTTTTCAAAGCATGGAAAAGTTCCACCAATAAAGTAGTAATTGGAGGAAAGTATCACAAAAGTGCTTGCAGTTCAACTAATAGATTGCGGATAATGCTGACTTGCCACTTTCCAATCTAATAACTGCAATGTTGTGCTGCATAGCACATCTAACTATTATGGCACAGCTACGTTCTGGTGAACACCTAAGCCCCCTTGATGATTTCTCTCCATAACACTGCATTAGACTTAGACTTATATAATATTTATTGTCATTCAATATACACTTATTGTACTCAGAACGAAATTTCGTTGTATTGGCTCGCACGGAGTATAAAAAAGAAGTGATTTTTGTACATGGTGTAGAAACATGGGTATTGAGTATACTGTATAAAAATATAAATTATATAACATATAAATAATTGCAGACAATATATAAATTACAAGTTATGGCAGACAATATGTAAATTGTAGCAATTGACAAATATATACATTATAGCAGCCAAGTAGCATGAATAAAAAAAAAAAATAGATAAAAAAGACCTGAGGTGAAATTGCACATAAACAAATACCAAGTGATAAATAGTGCACAGATAGCATGTGGCTCAGGATTGAATTTTGAAATTGTCTCGAGTATTAAGAGTTTAACAGTGTAATGACATGGGGGAAAAATCTGCTGCATAACATGGTGGTCCTGCACTCAATGCTCCTGAGTCTTTTTCCAGAAAGCAGCAATGAAAACAGACCATAGTGAGGATGTGAGTGGTCACTGATGATGTTGTGTGCACGGGATATGCAGCGTATTGATGCAAGGTCCTGTATGGAAGAGAGAGAAGACCCGATGATTTTCTTTGCTGTCATTAACAGCGTAGGACAGCCATGTACAGATTGTGAAGTGATCTGTACATGGCTGTCCATATTGGCTGTCCAGTTTTCCATATTCAACAACTGTATTTATTCCAGTGAGTCCATCCTGCAGGACTGCAGCACTACCAGTCCAACAGAAATCCAGGATTTCATAAGGTATGGCTGCAGTGCTCCCTCAGATCTGTCGAAAAGTGATGACACCTCAAAGAAACTGATGACAAAGAAACTGGAAAAGCAGTTGGAGCTAATGAAGCACAGTAAATATGCAGTGCACACACTCTAAAAAAATGATTCATGGGGTTAGTAGGTAAAGCTCAAAATTAAGAGCTTTTTCAGCATGAAAAATTACATTTGTTACATATATACACAATAATGAATTGATAACTTAATTTATTAAGTTGGTCTACATTAAAATAAAGTAAACAGTCTTAACTCAATAGCAATAGGATTTTGAACAGACATTACTGCCTTAAATGAACATAGAAATCTATTCGGTTAGTGTTGTAGTGTTAAAAATCTTCTAAGTGTCTATTAAAAGCTGAGTATAAGGTTTAAAAGCTGAGTATTAGTTTTGTGCATATTGTAAAATTGGCATTGATCCAATACCAAGTAAATACAGGGCCAGTATAGCTGATATTAATACTGACACCAATATTTTTAACAATAAATTCAGCTTATGTACTGTTCATTGGAAAACAAAGGTCTCAGGCCTTATAATCAACATGCTAAATCTAAATACATTTTCATAACCCCTAAATGGTTGTAGTTTTTGCTTTCTATTGTTAATTAGTTAACCATGTTCATTCATTCATTCATTATCTTCCGCTTTGTCCTATATATTAGGGTCGCGGGGGGGTTCCCCATGCCCATCCAGGGGAGAACGTTTCGGGCGCTGGGCAGATATACCCAGGACAGGGCGCCAATCTATCGCTGGGCACACACTCACACAGACACGCACACATACACACACTACATGGGGTAATTTGGAGAACTCAATTGACTTGATCCATGTTTTTGGACTGTGGGAGGAAACCGGAGAACCCAGAGGAAACCCACGTGAACACAGGGAGAACATGGAAACTCCACCAAGATGGGGATTCGAACCGGGAATCCCTAGTGCTGAGAGGCGAACGTGCTAACCATTAAGCCACCATGCCGTTAAAACCTGAGAGAGCAAAATTTAAGATATAGGATTCTTAATCCGATAGGAAAACTTTATTGTCACATATGTTGGAATGAAATTGTGGATAATAAAATATGTAATTTAAAACATGAATTATGCACAGAACTGCAAATGGAGAACAATTGATGTATTTGTTGAGAAACAATATAATAAAAAAAACTAGTTATTCACTGCAATTCTGGTGTAATTAAAATCAGGACAAGGGGGGGTCAAGCGGGGGGGGGGGGGGCTTTGGGCGGGGGCGATGCGTGCCTGCGTATTACTTACACAGGTGGAAGAAAAAGTAGTTCCCACAAACCGCGTATCATTTAGAAAAGATCTCAATAGCTACTTCCAACTGTGTGGAACAATAATGATATACATTACCTCAAATGACTGAAGTATCAAAAGTATCGATATTTTGATTTGAGAATTGATTTTAGAGCATAAAGATCTTGTAATGGAGGCATGGATATCTCAGTATCAATCCGCACATCGCTAGATGACATGCCTGCACTTGTTTTTCTGAATGACCTGATGGAGCAGATCAAGAAAAGCTTCGGTTTTTGAAAACTTTGAGTTAGTTTTTAAAAAAAAAAAAATTATTCAGTTAATGTTCAATAGCTAATAACTCTATCAACACTCTCTACAAGAAATCGTTTTTGACTAAATTGAATGTTTTTCCTGGGTTAGTGCAGGTAATATTAAAGCTAGCTTTAGCTACTAATGTTCGATTATTGGTGGCAATTTGGCCATAACTTTAGTCTTTGTTAAGTTTTTGTTTATGGTGGCAGCTAAATGGTGTACGATAAGATAAGATAAGATAAGATAAGATAAGATAAGATAAGATAAACCTTTATTTTTCCTATAATTCACATTTCTCAGCAGCAGATACAGAGAAGGGTGAAAATGTAACCAGTCATTATAAGAGATTTATACTAGGAAAAATTTTAAATAGAGTTAGAGATCTATATATACAAGATAAAAATCTAATTTTCTAATTAATAATCTATTAATTGGCTCTGAATTTCTTTTGCAGTAGTTTTAACTTTGCAAAGATAAAACAATACAAAATTTGCCTCTTTCAATTTTTAAATTGTTCTAGCGGTAGTGTTTATTATTTGACTAGCAAAAGCTGCGTGGCTGGACCGTTGTAAGTGACTGAGCATGCGCTTTGTTCATAGAGCCACAGCAGCAGCAAGTGCAGTCTAAAAACACAGGTGAGGAAGCAAATGTTGTAGATGCCAACACCACAGGAATGGTCTTAACATTATTAAGCTAGTTGTTTTGCCTAATGCCCATTTATTTGTAGTAGGCTCATTCGCAAGTTTGTTTTATTTTTTCTTCTTGAATATTTAAAAAGAGTCCACTATTTATTGGAATTTACTGTATTGCTGATCTGGCACAAGTTTTAGGCACTACAGTTTTCTGAATGACACAAGGAATTTAAACATATTTTAAAATGAAGTGGATCTGTAAAATTTGCCAATTTGAAACTAAACGAAAGATAGATCTCTTAAAGATCTTAGATTGTCTTTTCGCAGACAGGAAGTTGTTAATCAAGAACCACCAGTCAGTTACCTGAAAGAAAGATGGCCTCCTGTTTTTGATGGAGCTCAGGTTTAGACAATATATAGTATGTGTTATTTTGGAGTAAATTGTATACGTTAATATGTTGTGCCTATTCATGCCTTTTTTTTTAAATACAGATTAACCAAGCATTCAGGAGAATCATAAATGTTCGCCTAGTGACAACATTCCTGGCAAAGCTGGACCAGTACTCCCAGAAAATAATGTCCCTGCTGTCCTCAAGAGGGAGGGCTGCAAAAATGAATATTCAGCGTATACAGAACATGCTTCTTGAGGTATTAATAAATGAAATGTAGTTACTTTCTCACTCCTTATACACACCTCACACACCATACACACCTCAGACACCATACTCATTCACACACACCTTATATACCATTCACACTCCAAACACACTCCTCATACACACCGCACACACCATACACACCGCACACACCATAAACACACCACACATACCTCTCACACGTCATGCACCAGACGACACTTACACACACCATAACATTTTCACACAACACCTGCACACAACACACCACGCACACATATCACAACACAGTTTTAAAGCTTTACATCTCTAGTTATGTGATGTAATGACCAAGAACTCATCTTACTGGTTCAACATTGGTTTTCTTATTCACAGGACAATTATATGGAAAGCAGGAGGGAGGTCGCAATTTGTGGCTTAATGGTGTATCTTATGGAAAAGGAGGAGGTACTTTTCAAAGAGGAGGTAATCAGACACCACTATACAGTATATAGAGATGTTGTTTGCCTTCTGATGGTAGACAGCAGGGACCTAACAAAATGGTAGCAAAACATTGGGTAAAAAATCTTGAAACTACACATACTGTGGGTGGGGTGGGGGTTATTTACATAAAATAACTGACATTTTCCAACCCACTACAAACCCTTTAAAATTGTACATTAATTCTGACCAAGCAAGATGGTGATGGGGATAGTACAGATGAACTGATGAAGATCATCACAACGCGAGGTGGCTCTGATCCAGCCTGTGCAAAAATCATCCTAGAGGGAACAGAGGTCATAACCAATGTGGATGTTCCCAGAGCCTGTGCTTTGCTCATGGGGCTGATATGAAAAATACCTTCGAAGTGTTTCAAAAGATATTCCTTGAGCTGGATGCTTTGAAAGCCAGTCCTAAGGTAATGTCGCTAAAAAATAAACTGTTGTGCTAAAAAATAATCTGAATAGTTAGGCTGTCCTCAAATTAAAGAGGAAATGTGGCACTTTTGTTTGGAGGTTTTCTTGGGTAACATACTGTACCATAGGTGTAATATTGTTCATTAAGGACACCTAGTTCAAAAGAATGCACTTGTAATAATGTGAGTTTGTCAGTTTGATTAGCATGACTTTTGATTTTGATTTCATGACAATTTCTTTAGACTGTTTTACAGGCCCGTCTTGTCATTTATTTTATGAAGGCTACAGTTTTGTTGCTATTAAAATGTCATGCAGTCATATTTGAATAAACAGTTTTGACCATTAAACTGGAATGAGTAATTTGTTCTAACAAAGATAAAAAAAAGTTACAAGTACACAAATAAATTAAGGTAACAATTTGCATAGACTTTTCTGAAAGTTCTGAAAGAAAGATTCTGTAGAATCAAAGGAAAAGAAATAGGTTAGAATAACTAAAAGTTAATTAGAATTAAGTTGGTTCAACTTCATTAAACTTGAAGAGAAGAAAGCAGATCATTTTGCTTGTACTAATGTAATTGAGTTTGCCTAACTTGTCTTGTGGCATTTACTCAAAAATGGCTGTTGAGATAAGTTAAAAAGATCTATGCAAATTGTTACATCAATTTTTTTTTATGTTGAGCCAGCATATTTTTTAGAGTGCATGTATTAGCCTTTACGATTGATGCAATTAATTTAAATGGCTAAGATTGTGTATGGGGATATGGGTGCCATCCACTGCACTATTGCCTGAGCTCAGGTTTAGACAATTTATAGTATGTGTTATTTTGGAGTAAATTGTATACGTTAATATGTTGTGCCTATTCATGCCTTTTTTTTTAAATACAGATTAACCAAGCATTCAGGAGAATCATAAATGTTCGCCTAGTGACAACATTCCTGGCAAAGCTGGACCAGTACTCCCAGAAAATAATGTCCCTGCTGTCCTCAAGAGGGAGGGCTGCAAAAATGAATATTCAGCGTATACAGAACATGCTTCTTGAGGTATTAATAAATGAAATGTAGTTACTTTCTCACTCCTTATACACACCTCACACACCATACACACCTCAGACACCATACTCATTCACACACACCTTATATACCATTCACACTCCAAACACACTCCTCATACACACCGCACACACCATACACACCGCACACACCATAAACACACCACACATACCTCTCACACGTCATGCACCAGACGACACTTACACACACCATAACATTTTCACACAACACCTGCACACAACACACCACGCACACACATCACAACACAGTTTTAAAGCTTTACATCTCTAGTTATGTGATGTAATGACCAAGAACTCATCTTACTGGTTCAACATTGGTTTTCTTATTCACAGGACAATTATGTGGAAAGCAGGAGGGAGGTCGCAATTTGTGGCTTAATGGTGTATCTTATGGAAAAGGAGGAGGCACTTTTCAAAGAGGAGGTAATCAGACACCACTATACAGTATATAGAGATGTTGTTTGCCTTCTGATGGTAGACAGCAGGGACCTAACAAAATGGTAGCAAAACATTGGGTAAAAAATCTTGAAACTACACATACTGTGGGTGGGGTGGGGGTTATTTACATAAAATAACTGACATTTTCCAACCCACTACAAACCCTTTAAAATTGTACATTAATTCTGACCAAGCAAGATGGTGATGGGGATAGTACAGATGAACTGATGAAGATCATCACAACGCGAGGTGGCTCTGATCCAGCCTGTGCAAAAATCATCCTAGAGGGAACAGAGGTCATAACCAATGTGGATGTTCCCAGAGCCTGTGCTTTGCTCATGGGGCTGATATGAAAAATACCTTCGAAGTGTTTCAAAAGATATTCCTTGAGCTGGATGCTTTGAAAGCCAGTCCTAAGGTAATGTCGCTAAAAAATAAACTGTTGTGCTAAAAAATAATCTGAATAGTTAGGCTGTCCTCAAATTAAAGAGGAAATGTGGCACTTTTGTTTGGAGGTTTTCTTGGGTAACATACTGTACCATAGGTGTAATATTGTTCATTAAGGACACCTAGTTCAAAAGAATGCACTTGTAATAATGTGAGTTTGTCAGTTTGATTAGCATGACTTTTGATTTTGATTTCATGACAATTTCTTTAGACTGTTTTACAGGCCCGTCTTGTCATTTATTTTATGAAGGCTACAGTTTTGTTGCTATTAAAATGTCATGCAGTCATATTTGAATAAACAGTTTTGACCATTAAACTGGAATGAGTAATTTGTTCTAACAAAGATAAAAAAAAAGTTACAAGTACACAAATAAATTAAGGTAACAATTTGCATAGACTTTTCTGAAAGTTCTGAAAGAAAGATTCTGTAGAATCAAAGGAAAAGAAATAGGTTAGAATAACTAAAAGTTAATTAGAATTAAGTTGGTTCAACTTCATTAAACTTGAAGAGAAGAAAGCAGATCATTTTGCTTGTACTAATGTAATTGAGTTTGCCTAACTTGTCTTGTGGCATTTACTCAAAAATGGCTGTTGAGATAAGTTAAAAAGATCTATGCAAATTGTTACATCAATTTTTTTTTATGTTGAGCCAGCATATTTTTTAGAGTGCATGTATTAGCCTTTACGATTGATGCAATTAATTTAAATGGCTAAGATTGTGTATGGGGATATGGGTGCCATCCACTGCACTATTGCCTGTTAAATGCATAATATTTACTGAATTAAACATAATTTTTTATGTTTTTTGTAATTCACCTTGGCATGTTGAAAATTAACTTATATACTGTACATATATATATATATATATATATATATATATATATATATATATATATATATATATATAAATAATAGTGAATCTCCATTGTTATAGAATTAGTGCATTTGTGGGTTTTTGTGCCTTCAAGGCGTACTTACAATACTAATGTCAACTGCTATTGAAAACAACTTAATGCAGAATATTGTTGTCAGAAACTGGCTATGTTTATTACATATGTGTGAAATTGTTCATTGTGTCATGCCGGTGATGAAGGAAGGCGAGAGCGTCGAGCTTACAGTCAGCACCACTTATTACACGCAGCAATATTCAACTTTGCACCGTGCACACCTCTGGAGCAAAATCAAAACAAACAGACGAAGCTGCGGGGCGATCACGCCTGAACAAAAGCGCGGCAGGCAGCAAACAAAGGGACGGGGCGGAGTCCGCAGGTCCGGGAGCCGTCAGCCCTGGTGCAAGTGCTCTGGTGCTACTGTCTAATCCGTACTTCGGTTGAAGGGGGCCAAATCACTGAGGTGGAAGACACAGGTAAGGTTAACATAGCTGTACATAGCTGTCCTACACTGTTGTTGCTGCCCGGCCGCTCAAGGAGGATGAGTCCCCCACTGAGTCTTGGTCCTCCCAAGGTTTCTTCCTTAAATAACAACATAAAAGGGAGTTTTTTCTTGCCACTGTCGCTTCGGCTTGCTCTTTGGGGGTTTAAAGGCTTTTCATTCTGTAAAGCTGCTTTGTGACAATGTACTGTTGTAAAAAGCGCTATATAAATAAATAACTTGAACTTGACGTGGGAGAATACGCTTCCACACAAACCGGTCCGAAGCCCAACCTGAAAAGTTCCGGCGTGTCCCGCGACTTCCCGCGTCTTAAATAATCCCCAAGAGAGGTGGAGCCCGGGACGGGACAATGAGCGTGCACAATCAATATTCTGGTGACGCCCCACGTGCAGCAGCATCTGCGCGTGGGACGTCAACAGTAGAGGGTGTGACACATTGAAAATGTATAATAATATATAATAATAAAATATCTCTTGACAAAACGCCAAAATGATTAATATGTACAAAATCCCTGAACTTAAAATCTAGATTATCATTTCAAATATCAAACATAAAAAAAACCACTGCTGTGCATTTTATAAGTGTTAAGTCTAGCAATATTGGTTTATGTTTTGAATTTAAACAAAACGAATGAAAAAGATCTAACTTTTTTAAATTGGAGTAAGTGATGAACTTTTATTTCTCCAAAATAATTATGTGCTATGGCCAGCCACGACCTCTGAAAAATACGTTTATTGAGAAAGCATGCAATCGTCAATTTAGTTGTTTATGTCATTTAGCCAATAACGCGATTTCAGGGAAGCGCTACTTTTAATTATAGGTTTATAAAGTAATCAATTAAGTAAATGTGCTCATTTTACAGATTTACATTACCGCTACTCAACTGTATAAAAATAAGAAAAAGGTTTTTGTAGGGACTTGTATCACTGTGCGCCACCCCAAGTATATCACAATCATGTAGTCCGTTACAAAAACCCACAACAATGCGCTCTCGTCAGAAACGGCGGAATGGTGAATAGGTTGCATGATAAGTATTATACGGCTTATAAGATTATTATACGGCATATGGACAAAGATTTCGGAGAATCTAAACTTTATACCTTCAGGAGCTTTTATGACATCCAATTCTGAATATATATTTGGATATGTCGTTTTAGCAGCTATACGAGCCTTTTTTTTGCAACGTTTCAGCTATGACTTTTCTGAAAACAATTTATTGCAATGTTGGAGTGTGTCTCTAATAATATTGAGATAAATATTCTTATAATAGTCTGCTTATTCACCCAGAAGTGCATTTGTAAGGTCAGTCCAGAATGTTAAATAAGCAGACTACATTTGCAATCTTCATTGTTGATGCCGAAGAGCTCAAATGTTCTAATAAAAGAAACTGCAAACTGGAAACATTTTAAGTAACATTTTTTATATGATTTAAAAGATGGCTTATAAATTGAGTCTGAATAAATTAGTTATTATGGTAATATGATGGGTCAGAAAGGTAGGTGGGACAGAACAGTAAATAAATGGGGTAAGCATTTCCATGAAACCCTTCAACGTACAATCTTTAGGTCAAAATGCACGAGACTATTCTTGTTTTTTTCTGCAGTGGCAGTTATTGTTTTCCTGTTTTTCACAGTTAACTTAACTACAAAGAAATCCTTAGCTGTTGACAGAAAAATGACACCATTTACCTCCTCAAAGTGTTTTCTATGTGGTGGATCTTGGTAAGATGCCTGAATGTTTGTGAATGAAAAATATATTGGCTTCAGTTTTTTAAATGTGCAAGTTATTGTTAATGCTATTGTGACTTAAGTGTTCAGAGTTAAGTACATTAACTGTATATGAAATAATTAATTTAAGTAAAATAAAATTAGGCCAAGTACACAATATTACAACAAAAGAAACCTGCAGTTAAGATATCCTGCAGTAAGTACAGTAGTCTAAAAGTGCTCTCTAACTTGTAAGTTGCTTTGAATAAAATTATCTGCTAATTGATTACATGCAAATGTGATGTAATGTAAAATTTCTCAGTTAAATTAAAATGTGAAGTCATGTGTTTGATAACACAGAACACGTTTCCCCTGGCATTAAATAAATCTCAGATGACTGTAAATAAAATAAATTATTATGTCTATTGTGACTGTGAGTATCCTATTAATGCATATGAATTATTTGAAACACACTGTATAAATAGACGAATTGTGTCAGAAATCGCATCCATTGTAAAAATGTTACAAAGCAACTATGCAAATATTCTTACTGTGGCGACTCCTAATGGCAAAATGAAATGTATGTATTATGTTAAAAATAAATATTACCAAAATATAATTTAATGTGTTTTTACAAAACATCAAGGTATTAGTGTTTATTATTCTAACATTTTGTAAACACACATTAAATTATGGCATTTCTATATTATGTTAATGTTATTGTAATATTAGATTGAAAAAGTATATTTACTTATACCTGATTTAGACAACTGTTTTCCGAGTTTCATGAGAAAAAAATCAAGGCTAACTGTTATTAATGTGGCTTATTATATTGGCTTATTGGCTTATTATAAAAGTAGAATAAATTACTTTTTTTTCTCATTTAGAGACTTGTTAAGCTCATACTGCTTAACTTAACAGATGTGAAAGGGTTTTTGTAAGAGGTTGTATCACTGTGGTAGCCCAATAGCACAATAATATAGTCAGTTACAAAAACTCCCACCATTATCGTACACAGAAAATTCAAGCATTGTGGGGCAGGTTGGTTAATGAGTTTTAGATATTTTGAAATAATTTAATAAAAAAATAACAGTATTAACACATGTTTTTGGACATAGACCTACAGGAGTTTTTTTAACAATCAATTCTGAATTCATATTTCTGCAGTCATAAAATTTTCTACAAAAGTTTAGATTGTGTCTGTCTGAATATTAGAATTTTCATAATGTACATCCTTTCTGAGGTTAAACACCAATGTTAAAAAAGAGCAAATTGCTTTCTGACAATAAGACATTCTACATAATCAGGTTCTTCTACATAATCAGGCTCCACAGTATCTGAGTGAGCTGATTCAATTGTATAAGCCAACACGTGAGCTCAGATCACCTAGAACAAATAAAATTACTGCTGGTGGAAGAGCGTTCTCCCACAAGGCTCCTCAAAGTTAGAATAGCCTTCCAGTTACTGGTTGAGATTCTGAATCATTATTAATCTTTAAAAGTAAATTAAAAACACATTTATTAATCTTGCGTCCCCTGTAGATAAAGATGTAGATCTCAGGCTTGGCTGTGTTGGGGGGTAATCTGTGATCAGTGTGTGCTGGCGTTTCACCACTTCACCCACTTCATCATTAATGGGTGGGTGCGGCGCTGAAATGATGCTGTTCCGGGGAGCCATCTCAACTATGTAGAGTCTGCAGTATCTGCCTCTTTTAGTTCTGCTGCTCTAGTCAGTGATGACGAAGTCACATGCTGCACTGTGTCAATCAATTACTTATTAATTAAATGCGGTGCTTTATTATTAGCTCTAACTGCCTTCCTTGTCTGTTTCTTTTGAGGTGTGTCCAGTTTCCTGGAGGTGTAGTCAGACCTTCATCCATGGCTTTGCCGACAAATACTGGATGAAACCTGAATATAAATTGGACTGGCAGTCCTGCAGGACTCCTTAATGGACTTGCATATAGTTTTCAGTTGTTAGAGGTTTTCCATTTGTTAAATACAGTCACCTGATCTTCACACTATCTGTACATGGCTGTGCTACACTGTTGTTGCTGCCTGGCCGCTCAAGGAGGATGAGTCCCCCACTGAGTCTTGGTTCTCCCAAGGTTTCTTCCTTAAAATAACAACATAACAGGTAGTTTTTTCTTGCCACTGTTGCTTTGGCTTGCTCTTTGGGGGTTTAACGGCTTTTCATTCTGTAAAGCTGCTTTGTGATAATGTACTGTTGTAAAAACCACTATATAAATAAATTACTTGAACTTGAAATTGAACATTTCCATTGTCTCTTGGTTCATCTCATATTATTACTTTCAGCAAGAAATGTCAGAACTTGCAGCGCTCTGCTGTCAGCTGACAGCCAAATACCAACTATACATGAGTTGCTCTCCCTGCATGCTCTGGGAATAAAACGCATAAGTGTCAGCAGACAGGAAAACTTGAAATTTGCATTTGGGGAAAAATGTCCCAGGTCTGAATCTCAGGTGCTCTGAGCATCAGGGTTGGAATCAATAATTAACTAAAGTTGTCTGGGATAATTACACTGCTGCAAGCTTCATGTCTGGACCAAATTTCTAGCCAATAATCTGTTACAAGTAAAAAGTGGGAACACTGTTTCTTGTGGGAAATGCAATTTACTATCTAAGGCCTGGCAAACAGTTAGTGCTGTTTAAAATAAAAAATAAAAAAATACAGTATTAGTTAAAACAATATATTAAACATTCATTCATTCATTGTCTTCCGCTTCATCCTATATTGGGGTCGCGGGGGGGGGGGTCCCCATGCCCATCCAGGGGAGGACGTTCTGGGGGCTGGGCAGATACACCCAGGACAGGGCACCAATTTATCGCTGGGCACACACTCACACAGACAAGCACACACTCTATTTGGAGAACTCAATTGACCTTGATCCATGTTTTTGGACTGTGGGAGGAAACCGGAGAATCCGGAGGAAACCCACGCGGACACAGGGAGAACATGGAAACTCCACCCAGATTAGGATTCGAACCAGGAATCCCTAGTGCTGAGAGGCAAACGTGCTAACCACTAAGCCACCGTGCCGCGCCACCCAATATTCATTCATTCATTATCTTCCGCTTTCATCCTATATTAGGGTCGCGGGGGGGGGGGTTCCCCATGCCCATCCAGGGGAGAACATGTCGGGTGCTGGGCAGATACACCCAGGACAGGGCGCCAATCCATCGCTGGGCACACACTCACACACACAGACACACTCTATATGGGGCAATTTGGAGAATTGACTTGATCCATGTTTTTGGACTGTGGGAGGAGACCGGAGAACCCGGAGGAAACACACGCAGACACGGGGAGAACATGGAAACTCCACCCAGATGGGGATTCGAACCGGGAATCCCTAGTGCTGAGAGGCGAACGTGCTAACCATTAAGCCACTGAGCCGCGCCACCCAATATATTAAACAATATATATAAAAAAAATTTGCCAGGGGTATGAATAATTTCAGGCTTGACTGTATATATGTATGTATATATGTATAATATATATATGTATAATAATTATATATATAATGATAATGATAAATGGTGAATTCCAGTTTATTACTATTGTGTTTATTATGTTTTTGATGCGGTTTATAGAATTAGTGCTAGGCACTCTTCACCTGTTTCTCATTTCATTTAGTTATTTTCATTTAATGTTTCTCATTTAGTTAAGTAATTTCTTATTTTCATTGGTTGCTTTTGTTTCTCACGTGGTCTGGTTTGGGTTTATATGTTTTCCGTTCCGTCGGCAGACTGGCACTATTTCGAGTCACGCGGTGTCAGAGGCCTCTTTTCTTGTGTATTGATTCAGCGAATCAGTAAAAACCAACTCACTTACCTGCTCCTCCTGGATCCTCTCTGCGCGACGGCGCTTGCTTTTTTGCCTCTGCGGACACGCCGTTGACATTTAGTGTGTTTTTGTGCTTTTACAACATACTTACAACACTAATGTCACTGCAATTGAAACCAACTTAATGCAGAATATTGTTGTGAGAAATGGGCTATGTTTATCAAAAATGTGTGTAATTGTTCATTACAAATGTATAATTAATATAATAATGAAATATATCTTGGAAAAACACCTAAATTATTAATATGTTCAAAAAGACTTATCATTTCAAATATCCAACATGAAAAAAAAAAAATGGCGTCCAATTAGCATCCTTTTCATTTGTAAATGTGGCCATTACCTGAGGACTCTGCAGGGGGGCGAAGTAGAGCTAAACTCACACCTCACACAAAGTCCTGTCTCAATGACTGTAAACATTGTGATATGCATTTTTTAAGTGTAAAGTCAAGCAATAATGGTTTATGTTTTAAATTTAAACAACACGAATTAAAAAGATTTCATGTATATATTTTTTAAATTATATTAAATGATGAACTTTGTGCTATGGCCACACATGACCTCTGAAAAAATGCGTTTATTATGAAAGCATACAATCGTCAATTTAGATGTTTTTGTCATTTAGCCAATAACGCAATTTAGTATCAATAAATTTTGATAATTTTGTAAAGTAATCAATAAAGTAAATGTGCTCATTTTTCTAACTCATTTAGACTTACTCCTATTCAACTGTCTTAAAAATAAGAAAAAAAGGTTTTTGTAAGGAGTTGCATCACTGTGTATACCACCCCAGTATATCACAATCATGTAGTCCATTACAAAAACCCACAACACTGCGCTCTCATCCGAAACGACCAGATGGTGAACAGGTTGGATGATATATAAGATTATTATACTGCATATGGACAAAGATTTCAGAGCATCTACACTTTATACCTTCAGGAGCTTTAATGACATCCAATTTTGAATAATTATTTAGTTATGCCGTTTTAGCAACTATAATAGCTTTTATTTTCTTTGCATCGTTTCAGCTATGACTGTTCTGAAAACAATTTATCGCAATGTTGGAGTGTGTCTGTAATTCACTCAGAAGAGCATTTGTGAGGTCAGTCCGGAATGTTAAATAAGCAGACTACATTTACAATCTTCATTGTAGTTGATGCTGAAGAGCTCACACGTTCTAATAAAATAAACTGCAAACATTTTTATTGTATAAGTTTTTATATAATTTAAAAGATGGATTATAAATTGAGTCTGAATAAATTAGTTATGGTAATATGGTGGGTCAGAAATGTGGGTGGGACAGAACAGTAAATATATGGGGTAAGCATTTCCATACAAAACCTACTTTTACTCAACATACAATCTTTAGGTCAAAATGCACTAGACTATTCTGAGCCTTTTCTGCAGTGGCAGTTATTATTTTCCTGTTTTTCACAGTTAAATAAACTGCACAGAAATCCTCAGCTGTTGACAGAACAATGACACCTCAGTGTTTTCTACGTGGTGGATCTTGGTAAGATGCCTGTAATGTTTGTGAATGAAAAATATATTGGCTTCAATTCTTATAATGTGCAAGTTATTGTTAATGCTATTGTGACTTAAGTGTTCAGAGCTAATTGCATTAACTGTATATGAAATAATTAATTTAAGTAAAATAAAATGAGGTCAGGCTTAGTGGTTAGCACGTTCGCCTCTCAGCACTAGGGAATCCCGGTTCGAATCCCCATCTGGGTGGAGTTTCCATGTTCTCCCCGTGTCTGCGTGTGTTTTCCCTGGGTTCTCTGGTTTCCTCCCATAGTCCAAAAACATGGATCAAGTCAATTGAATTCTCAAAAATTGCCCCATATAGAGTGTGTCTGTGTGAGTGAGTGTGTTCCCAGCGATGGATTGGCGCCCTGTCCTGGGTCTATCTGCCCAGCGCCCGAGACGATCTCCCCTGGATGGGCATGGGGAACCCCACCGCAACCCTAATAGAGGATAAAGCGGGAGATAATGAATGAATGAATGAAAATTAGATCATTAGGTCAATTAGGTAAAAATGTTCCAAATTAAATATGCAATTCTCTTTACTGTGGCGACTCCTACTGGCAAAATGGGATGTATATACAGTATTGTGTTAAAATAAATAATCACCAATGTGGGTCCTTGAGTGTGGAAGCCCGTTTCCGCCACTAAGAGGAGAAACAAAAGTAACTCAGAATTCTGACTTTATATCATATCGGACAGTGCATGCGTGTGACAGGCTCATAGCTCATATATACATATGCATGAGGCGCGCAAAAAGGCTGCTTGTGGTTTGGTTGTACGTCATTGTGTTTAAATAATTTCATGGTATATACCTAAATTCACTTTTTTTTTTAAATTAAATCTAATTAAGCAGTTAAACAACCTTGACCTCACCTTTGATACAGTATCGTTGAGACTTCATCTCAGTGTTTAACTGTAACTGCTCTGCATGGGACCGCAACGCGCTGCAGCGAGTGGAACAACCGCCCAGCGCATCACTGACACTCACTCCCTCACAGTTTACTGCATCTAGTGCAAGTGGCTAGGGCATAGGAAATTTCTTATCCAAACCATGGGCTTTTCAATCTCAATTTATTATACATACACGTCCTCATGTCCGATAATCATAGTAAAGCTGCTTCGGGTTACCGATCAAGTTTTTACATTTTAAAAATTATTTGTATACCTTTTTGTATACCGTAGGTAATTAATTTATTTACAGACACGCATAATCTATACTATAGTATATGTGTCTGCAACCCCCCCCCCCCCGAATTAATAAAGTATTCTGATGTGGATGCCAAATTGTGTAGTACTGAATAACAAATCTTGCGTTGAAAAGCAACTCGTTAAAACAATTTCGTGGTATATACGTTTGTTTTCTTTTTAAAAACGAAACCTCAATAAACAGTGAATCATCCTTTAGCCCGACGTTAATTTAGTGATGAGACTGCATCTGAGTGTGTTACGATGACTTCTCCCGCCGACCAGTGGCGAAAACTGTCCAGCACGTTAACAACTATAAAGTGTATTATTAATATAATGTACTCTTTACACATTGTAGATTTATCCAACTATATATATATATATATATATATATATATATATATATATATATATATATATTTGGACGTAAAAGTATATATCGGTAACCCCAAGCAGCTTTACTATGATTATCGGACATGAGGACGTGTATATATAATAAATTGAAATTGAAAAGCCCATGGTTCGGATAAGAAACTTCCTATGCCCTAGCCGCTTGCACTAGATGCATTAAACTGTGAGGGAGTGAGTGTCAGTGATGCGCTGGGTGGTTGTTCCACCCGCTGCAGCGCGTCGCGGTCCGATGCAGAGCAGTTACCGTTAAACACTGAGATAAAGTCTCAACGATAATATCAAAGTCAAGGTGAGGGTTGTTTAACTGTTTACTTAGATTTCATTAAAAAAGTGAATTTAGGTATATACCATGAAATTATTTAAACACAACGATGTACAACCAAACCACAAGCAGCCTTTTTGCGCGCCTCATGCATATGTATATATGAGCCCGTCACACGCATGCACAGTCCGATATGATATAAAGTCAGACTTCTGAGACAAAAGGTCAGACTTCTGAGACAAAAGGTCAGACTTCTGAGACACTTTTTTCCCCTCCCTCTTAGTAGCGGAAACGGGTTCCATACTTGAGCAAGGCCCTTAACCCTCATTGCTCCAGGGATGTTATAATTAACCCTGTGCTCACCTTGTATGTTGCTTTGGATAAAAGTGTCTGCTAAATGACCAAATGCAAATATTACCAAAATATATCATAAATTAATGTGTTTTTACAAAATGTCAAGGTAATAGTGTTTATTTTAACATTTTGTAAACACATTAAAGTATGGTATATTTGTATTCTGGTAATATTATGGTCATATTAGAATAAAAATATATTTACATAGGCGGCACGGTGGCTTAGTGGTTAGCATGTTCGCCTCTCAGCACTAGGGATTCCCGGTTCGAATCCCCATCTGGGTGGAGTTTCCATGTTCTCCCCGTGTCCGCGTGGGTTTCCTCCGGGTTCTCCGGTTTCCTCCCACAGTCCAAAAACATGGATCAAGTCAATTGAGTTCTCCAAATTGCCCCATGAAGTGTGTTTGTGTGAGTGAGTGTGTGCCCAGCGATAGGTTGGCGCCCTGTCCTGGGTGTATCTGCCCAGCGCCTGAGACGTTCTCCCATGAATGGGCATGGGGAACCCCACCGCAACTCTAATAGAGGATAAAAGCGGAAGATAATGAATGAATATATTTACATACATAAATAAAACCCAATAAAAAAATAAAAAATAAAAAAAAGTCACTTAATTTATACAACTGTTTTCTGAGTTTCATGAGAGAAAAAAATAATAATAAATACATCAAGCCTAACTGTTATTAATGTGGCTTATTGTATTGGCTTATTATAAAAGGACAATAAATGACAATATTTCTCATTTAGAGACTTGTTAAACTCATATTACTCAACTTAACAGATGTGAAAAGGTTTTTGTAAGAGGTTATATCACTGTGGTACTCCCATAGCACAATAATATAGTCAGTTACAAAAAACCCCACCATTATAGTACACGGAAAATGCAAGCATTGTGGGGCAGGTTGGTTAATGAGTTTTAGATAATTTGAAATAATTTAATAAAAAAATAACAGTATGAACAAATGTTTTTGAACATATACACCTACAGGAGTTTTCATAACAACCAATTCTTAATTCATAAGTATTTATACAGTTATACAATTTTTGCTGCTTGAACACAATGTGCTCTTAGAAATGTTTCTTAAAAGTTTAGATTGTGTCTATCTAAATATTAGCCTTTTCATAAAGTACAACTTTCTGATGTCAGACATCGTTTAAAAAGACAATGTTTAAAAAGGCAAATTGCATTGTGACAATGAGACATTTCCATTCTCTTTGTTCATCATATTTTTACTTTCAGCAAGAAATGTCACAACTTGCTACACTCTGCTGTCAGCCAAATATCAACCATACACGAGTTGCTCTCCCTGTCCACACATGTGGCCAGAGGCACGATCTGAGAATAAAATGCATAAGCAACAGTCAACAGGATAAATTAAAATTAGCCATTGGGGAAAAATGTCCCAGCCCTGAAATTCAGGTGCTCTGTGCTTCAGGGTTAGAATTAAGTAAAAGTGGCTGGGATAATTACACTGCTGCAAGCTTCATGTCTGGAGAAAAACCTCTAGCCACTGATCTGTTACAAGTAAACAGTGGGAACAGTTTCTTGTGGGAAATGCAATTTACTATCTAAGGCATGGCTAACATTTAGTGCCGTTTAAAATCTAAAAAATATACAGTATCAGTTAAAACTTTGGATATTCCACCTTATTGTTGTATTGTATATGAGCCTCTTCCCAGGTCTGGGCACTTCTCTGCATTCAGTCATTAACAGCAGGCACATTCCTGTGATGTCATTCCAAAATTCATGACATCACACAACAAAGATGGCCACCAAAATTTATTGCTGACCAGAATTTTCATACGCTGAATGCCAGGGTGTCCAGAGCTAGGGGTAGTGTGGATCCAGAGTAACAGATGATTGCTCACACTGAAGGGGACATGCGTCTTATCAGCTGGACAGGTGCTTGGACTAGGGTCGGTCTTCTGCGCCTTTTGTATCTCCTCCATGATGTCCCACTGCACAGGGGCAATGATAACTGATGATGGCAGAATGTTCTCTTTTTTTGGAACAGGTTCTGGGCCATGGATTCGAGAGAGAGCATCAGCCTTAATGTTCTTAGAGCCTGGCCTGTAAGTCACTGTGAAATCGAAGCGTGTAAAAAAACAAAGCCCATCTGGCCTGACGAGAATTGAGTCACTTGGCTGTCCTAAGGTATTCTAGATTACGGTGATCAGTCAACAACAGGAAGGGATAGACAACAATTCTCTGTTCCCTACAACATAGTTCCTTTCTGTCTTGGTGAGTTTCCGAGAGAAGAATGCACATGGATGTAATTTGGATGGCTTACCAGAGCGTTGGGACAACACAGCACCTATTCCTGTTTCCGAAGCATCCACTTCGACCACAAATGGGAGTGATGGATCAGGGTGCCGAAGGACTGGGGCAGAGACAAAACGTTCCTTGAGTGCTGTAAAGGCAGCAGATGGTTCATCAGTCCAATTCACCGTTTTCTGTTGTCCTCTCAGTAAAGAGGAGAGGAGGGCTGCAATAGAACTGAAACCACGAATGAAGCATCTATAGAAATTTGCAAATCTTAAAAAATGCTGCAAATCCTTGACGTTTTTTTGGCTGAGGCCAGTTAAGTACTGCATCTACCTTTGAGTCATCCATACTCACACTATTGGCCTCAATGTTATACCCAAGGAAAGAAATTTGTTTCTTGTGAAACTCACATTTTTCTGCCTTGTCAAACAGACTATGTTGCAGGAGCCTTTGTAGAACCTGTTTAACATGACTGATGTGCTCAGACAAGGTGGCAGAGTAGATCAAGATGTCATCTATGTACACAATGACCGATCTATCAATCATGTCCTTCAAGACCTCATTTACAAAAGCCTGAAAAACAGAGAAGGCCATATGGCATGACTAAATACTCATAGTGACCTCTAGTGGTGATCAAAGCTGTTTTCCATTCATCCCCCTTGCGTATACAGAATAAATTGTAGGCACTCCGCAAATCTAATTTGGTGAAAATTTTGGCACAACATAATTGCTCAAAGGCTGCAGGAACCAAAGGAAGAGGATAACGGTACTTCACAGTTGCAGCATTGAGACCCCTATAATCAATGCATGGCCTCAATCCACCATCTTTTTTTTTCCACAAAAAAAGAATCCTGCAGCTGCAGAAGTGGACGGCCTGATGTAGCCCAACTCAAGTGCCTCCTCAATGTAACTTTCAAGTGCCTCTGTCTCTGGCATCGATAGGGGATATAGCCTGCTTTTGGGAGGTCAGGTGTCTGGCAACAGTTCTATGGCACAGTCCCACGGTCTATGTGGGGGTAATTGAGAGGCCTTGCTTTTGTTAAATACCTCTGCCAGTTCTTTGTAATCAGGGGGAATGGATACTGTTGAGTCATCCTGAGGGCTTTCAACTCTTGTGGACAAACAGGGAAGAGACATGTTTTCAAAGCCAGGGATAGCCTACTATAATAGGATGATCAGGGGAGTCTATAGCTAAAAAGGATAAAAAGGTGTTTCTTCATGGAACAGGCCAACCTTGAACTTCAGGTTTGTTGTAGTCCTTGTGACTGAACCCTCCACCAGTGGCTATCCATCCAGAGCCTTGATGTGCAATGGGGTGTGACGGGTGTTCAGAGGATTGTGAAGCTCTTGAGCCAGTCCAATGTCCATGAAGTTTCCAGCTGCTCCTGATTCCACTAACACTGAAAGAGAAAAAAAAACCTCTGAATGCCACCACACACACTGACGCCTAATAACAATTGTCTGTTCTCAAGCAGAAAAGGGACAGTTTCACTCACCTCTGACATCCAGGACAGGAAGAGCACATATGGCCTGCTTATCCACAATAGAGACAAAGCCGATCTCGCAGTCTCCATTGCCGTTCCTCCATTGAAAGGTGGGCCCATTCAATTTGCATGGGCTCAGGATCCGAAACAGAAGGTACAGGAAGTGGACAGACCATGTGACTGCTCCAGAGTCATCTTCTTTTACACAGAAGACTGTCCAAGGCAATAGATGTCCTAATAATCTGGTCCAATGAGAGGGCATTCCCACGACACACCAACTCAGCTTGAAGATCTATGCACAATCCCCTGTGGTACATTGTTAACAAGGCTGGCTCACTCCATCCACTACCAGCGGCTAGAGTCCTGAATTCAAGAGTATATTCAGCTGCAGACTTAGATCCCTGCTTTAAATCACAAATTAGTGACCTCACGTCCAGCAGCTGGATGATCAAAAACAGACTTGAAAAGGGCATAAAAACATGTTTCTGAACACAACACTTCACTATTGTTAGTCCAGATTGCAGTAGCCCAATCCTTAGCCCTTCCAGTCAATAAAGAAAGCACAAAATGTATTTTGTCTACCTCAGACTGAAACTGGGCTGGGTGATGGTTAATGTAAAGAGTACATTGCATAAGAAAGCCTTTGCAATGGCCAGGAGATCCATCGTACCTTTCAGGAACAGCAATGAAAACAGCAGAGGCTCCAGATTCAGAAACAGGAAGGTTAGATGCAGATGAAACTTGACCTTGGTCATTACTGGCTGTAGCATGAAGTTGATTAGCCAAAGGAGAATGTTGCAAAGCTGCTTGAACAAGTTCATCAAGTCTTTGTTCTTGGCAGGCTAGCCAGTCCTCTAAACCTGCTGGAACCATGAGAGGCAAGGTCTTCTGTCACAAATAACCCAGCAGAACAGGTTTTAGAATCCAAATGCAGGTTTATATGGCAGAACAGAAAAAATACAGAGCATACAAAAACCAGATCAAAAGAATAAGAACCGAAAGGTAAATAGTTACAAACAATATCCAGGCTCAGAACTGACACAAATACCTAACAGGATATTCCAACAGGATATACAAGACCTTGCAAAGAAGCATGCAACAGCTTGTCCTTATATAGCCTCCAGGACAAAGACAAAATGGCAACCGATTGCAGAACCAAACATTTAAAACTCTGGTGAGAGTGACCTCTGGTGGCGGGGAGGAGAGTCCCCCGGCCCATATGTGACAGATAACCACTAAGCTACCGTGTCATCCAAAATATATAAATAATTCAGTTTTTTACATGTACACCTAGTTTATTAGTAAAAAAGCTAAATTAGTTCACCAAGTTGCCTGTTACGTACATGAACAAATCCAAAAAAATATAACAGTAAATATCAAAACCATTCTGCGCTACGTTTTACACAGCATTTAAAGACCAACTTTACTCCAACACCAAACCTCACATTTATATAGCTGTTTCTATTTGTAAGGGACATATTCATCAGAGCTGCTTTTTGGGCTGCAAAACAGCAGGCGGAGGAGAAATTCAAGGTGAAAGCATACATAAATTATAGCTAATTATTTAACTTTTTCATTCATTCATTCATTCATTCATTCATTCATTCATTATCTCCCGCTTTATCCTCTATTAGGGTCGCGGTGGGGTTCCCCATGCCCATCCAGGGGAGAACATCTCGGGCGCTGGGCAGATAGACCCAGGACAGGGCGCCAATCCATCGCTGGGCACACACTCACTTACACAGACACACTCTATATGGGGCAATTTTGAGAATTCAATTGACTTGACCCATGTTTTTGGACTGTGGGAGGAAACCGGAGAACCCGGAGGAAACCCACGCAGACACGGGGAGAATCCCTAGCGCTGAGAGGCGAACGTGCTAACAACTAAGCCACCACAGCCTCCCAGACACTGT
The DNA here is from genome assembly GCA_019802505.1 of Corydoras sp. C115. Classification (NCBI taxonomy): domain Eukaryota; kingdom Metazoa; phylum Chordata; class Actinopteri; order Siluriformes; family Callichthyidae; genus Corydoras; species Corydoras sp. C115. The sequence continues at coordinate 97,311 of JAFMOC010000015.1, read as the reverse complement.
TAAAGCTGTACTGTTTACCCTCCCTGTAGATCTCACATTTTATGAAGGACCACAGGTTCTCTATGTGGTTCAGATCAGGTGAACAAGGGGGCCATGTCATTATTTTTTCTTCTTTTAGACCTTTACTGGCCAACCATGCTGTGGAGTATTTGGATGCATGTGATGAAGCATTGTTCTGCATGAAAATCATGATTTTCTTGAACGATACAGAATTCTTCCTGTACCACTGCTTGAAGAAGGTGTCTTCCAGAAACTGGCAGTAGGTCTGGGAATTGAGCTTCCCACAAGTTCATCTTTGATAATACCAGCCCATCCCAGTGTAATATTACTGTTCATTGATAAACACTATAAACTATATAAACACTATAAACACCGAAGGTGTTTGTTTTGAGAACTTACTTGTGAAAATGAGACATACAGTGAATAAGGAGAGCCTGATGATCTTCATGGTTGATGAAACTCACACAATGCAGTAGCTTTTAAATACTGCACTGGCACAGAACATATGACATTTACATTATCACGTCATTGTGAATAGAAACAGGTGGATCGTGGTGGTTAAAGATATCCGAGCTTGGCATTTCCTTCATGCTAAATTTCTAGAAAGAATTTACCCATCTTTTATTTACATTTTTACAATTTATTATTGCAAGATTCATTTAAGATTTAATTAAGGCATATACACTCACCGGCCACTTTATTAGGTACACCTGTCCAACTGCTCGTTAACACTTAATTTCTAATCAATCACATGGCGGCAACTCAGTGCATTTAGGCATGTAGACATGGTCAAGACAATCTCCTGCAGTTCAAACCGAGCATAAGTATAGGGAAGAAAGGTGATTTGAGTGCCTTTGAACGTGGCATGGTTGTTGGTGCCAGAAGGGCTGGTCTGAGTATTTCAGAAACTGCTGATCGACTGGGATTTTCATGCACAACCATCTCTAGGGTTTACAGAGAATGGTCCGAAAAAGAAAAAACATCCACTGAGCGGCAGTTCTGTGGGCGGAAATGCCTTGTTGATGCCAGAGGTCAGAGGAGAATGGCCAGACTGGTTCGAGCTGATAGAAAGGCAACAGTGACTCAAATAGCCACCCGTTACAACCAAGGTAGGCAGAAGAGCATCTCTGATTGCACAGTACGTCGAACTTTGAGGCAGATGGGCTACAGCAGCAGAAGACCACACCGGGTGCCACTCTTTTCAGCTAAGAACAGGAAACTGAGGCTACAATTTGCACAAGCTCATCGATATTGGACAATAGAAGATTGGAAAAACGTTGCCTGGTCTGATGAGTCTCGATTTCTGCTGCGACATTCGGATGGTAGGATCAGAGTTTGGCGTCAACAACATGAAAGCATGGATCCATCCTGCCTTGTATCAATGGTTCAGGCTGGTGGTGGTGGTGTCATGGTGTGGGGAATATTTTCTTGGCACTCTTTGGGCCCCTTGGTACCAATTGAGCATCGTTGCAACGCCACAGCCTACCTGAGTATTGCTGACCATGTCCATCCCTTTATGACCACAATGTACCCAACATCTGATGGCTACTTTCAGCAGGATAATGCGCCATGTCATAAAGCTGGAATCATCTCAGACTGGTTTCTTGAACATGACAATGAGTTCACTGTACTCAAATGGCCTTCACAGTCACCAGATCTCAATCCAATAGAGCATCTTTGGGATGTGATGTAACGGGGGATTCGCATCATGGATGTGCAGCCGACAAATCTGCGGCAACTGTGTAATGCCATCATGTCAATATGGACCAAACTCTCTGAGGAATGCTTCCAGCACCTTGTTGAATCTATGCCACGAAGAATTGAGGAAGGCAAAAGGGGGTCCAACCCGTTACTAGAATGGTGTACCTAATAAAGTGGCCGGTGAGTGTATGTTAACTCACCTGTGTAAATCTTTAAAAAAGTTTATATGTAGTATTAAAATTATAATATTTACAAAATTATTTATATTCACATATTTATAATAGAAATAACATTTGTTATTATATTAATTAATTTACTGTTAGGTTCCAAATACCGAGCCGACCAAACAGCTGCGGTCCCGATGCCAAATGAAAAGCTGACCCCGTTGTCAGCTATCAGTCAGGAAACACGCTGACTGCAAATGATGCTTCTGAACCCGATGCCGGAGCCCTCTGTGTGCCGAAGTGCAAACGTTTGGGAAGAAAAGACAACCACGCGAGTGTTGATCATCAATGCTTCGATTTATTAGGATTCACAGCTCGTTTATATAGGTAGATGGAAACGAACAAAACACAAAACAAAGACAGTCTTCCCACAGACTGCTAACCAGGTGCATGTGAAAGAACCACAGTTAGTCAATACAACCCATGTCCCAACCGTGTGAAGCTTGAGCCCAATCATTTTCCACAGGACAGTAACTAGCAAACATGTATTTCTCAGCCAGAAGCCAAGGTCAGTTAGGCCTTTCACCAGAGAAAGTGAGGCCTTCTAAGGGTCATTAGATCAACATAAAGTATTATAGTAAATGGTTCAATGATATGAATGAAATGCATTTGAATGATTAAGAATAATATAAACATAAACTTTTAAGCATATGACCTCAATCTCTAATATATCAAATAAATTACTCTCCATTATACATTACATCCTTACAAACAAATAAATAACAAATAAATTTTCATGCCATGTAAATGCCATCATGCCATCTGGCTTAAATACTTTTAGAATGAACATATTCTTGAATTGGGGAAATTCTACTGCCACATTCAAACTAAATGAAAATGACAGTAATAATCACAAAATAATTAAATAAAAAAAATAAAAGTTTTGTTCACACAGTGTCAACATCCTTAAGTAGGATTGCATAAATAACTACTAATATTTAATATTATTTAAAACAAAACATATATTATGTATTCTAATTATGTCTGTCCTTGGCTGTAATACTATTAATAATTGTAATACTACTACTAATACATATGACAAATAATCGACACCTAGTTGAATAAGTGATTGAATTAACTTTTATTACACTTCACATTTCTTTACATTTCCTACATATGCCTAAACCAATGCAAAAAAAGTACTTTAATAACAACCTTCACCATTAGACCCTGGAGTAGTTAATAAATATCTTCTGAAAACACAGGCTGCAATCATAATCCATCACTGTAACACATAAGCCTGATTTGTACATACATAGTAGGGTAGCGGTGGGGTTCCCCATGCCCATCCAGGGGAGAACGTTTGGGGCGCTGGGCAGATACACCCAGGACAGAGCGCCAATCCATCACTGGGCACACACTCACTCACAAAGACACACTCTATATGGGGCAATTTGGAGAATTCAATAGACTTGATCCATGTTTTTGGACTGTGGGAAGAAACCAGAGAACCCGGAGGAAACCCCTGAGGAACCCATGGAAACTCCACCCAGATTGGGATTCGAACCGGGAATACCTAGTGCTGAGAGGCGAACGTGCTAACCACTAAGCCACCACCAGATGCAAACTGTTCCCACTAATTCAAGTCAGGCTTTTGTATTCAATGCATGTGCACTCAGTAATCAATATTCAAATAGGTAATCAAAATGTCAAAAGATCCTGCTAAACACTCATGGCAGGGAAAAAAGGAATGTAGGCTACATAATTAAGTGGCTGGTCATGCAGTGTTTACATTCACTGAATTCTGTTTGTTTTTACACCCATTGTCCATTCAGAGAGTTCTACTAAAGTTTAGAGAACTGACTGGTAAGATATCCATCCATTAGCTTCCGCTTTATCCTCTACTAGGGTTACGGGAGGGTTACCCATGCCCATCCAGGGGAGAACGCTTCGGACGCTGGGCAACCCAGGACAGGGCGCCAATCTATCACTGGGCACACACTCACTCACATACAAACACACTCAATAATGGGGTAATTTGGAGAATTCAATTGACATTAATCCATGTTTTTGGAAACCAGAGAACCTGGAGGAAACCCATGTGGATGCGGGGAGAACATGGAAACTCCACCCAGATTGAGATTCGAACTGGGAATCCCTAGTGCTGAGAGGTGAAAGTGCTAACCACTAAGCCACCGTGCCGCCCGACTGAAAGGATAATTGGTGTAAATTCTACAATTACAGATTGTAGTTAAATACTTTATCTGCATAATTTGTTACCCTCTTTAACTTTTTTCAATGTTTAGAACCCCATAAACAAGGTACTGCTTGGAATTATAATATTAGCTGATATAGGATCAGGATGTTAGGGTCTCCTACCCCTTTTATAGAGTAGCCTTGTGGAGGTCACTTCGTAGGGCTCTGACAGTGGTTCTTCTGTTTAGCAAAATCATTCCATCATTCAGGGGGTTGTCTTAATGTTGCCTTTCCAATTCATCTAGTGTCATTTTAATTTTAATGAAGTTGGTGCTTATGCTTCCTAACAGGACAGAATTATATTCTTGATGTTTACGTAATACTGTCATAATTAAATGTTTCCTTAAAAGTGTATAGACTTTTGTTTTTAAATAAATAACTGCTTGTGTAGTTTTTGTATATGTCTGTAGTCAATTGTGTAAGTGTGAGTCTCTAGCACAGTAATAAACAGCTGTGTCCTCAGCTTTCGGGCTTTTTATCATCAGGTACAGCATGTTCTTGTTGGTGTCTTTTGTAATGGAGAATTGACCCTGCAGGGACTGGGCAAATATAGTGCTAGTGCCAGTATCGATACGCCCAATCCATTCCAGTCCTTTTCCAGGTTTCTGGCGAATCCAGTGCATCCAGTAGCTGCCCATGGAGAATCCAGACACAGTACATGAGATTGTAACTGATTCTCCAGGTTTCTGAATCACAGAATCTGATGAGGTCAGGGATTGTCCATTAGAATCTACAAAATAGAAAAAAAAAAATATTTAAGCACAATATAATGGTCAGAAGAGCAAAAATAGTTAGATAAGTTGCCTAAACATACATGAACAAATGAGGAAAAATAAAATACTGTTTATTAAAACCATTCTGCACAAGTTTTACAAGCGTTAAAGAACAACCATAACACCAAATTTCACATTTATATATATATAAAGGGGGCGTGTTCCTAAAATCATCTTTTAAATAGGCCTACCCTATAAGCGCAGGAGGAGCAACACCCAGTGTTTCAAATAGAACACGAACACATTAACAATTTAGAGAGTTTACATGTGTTAATTTCTTTTAATTTAATCAGGTCACCACTAGGGTGACCAGATTCCAATCCACCAGATGTGGGACAAAGACTATGTTTGTGTGGGACAATGTGGAACACCAATGCATCAAGGTTGTCTAAAATAACGTAAAACAAAAAATGAAACATCTCTAATCTGCCCCTTAAGCACATAACAGACTGCAAATAAAAACGTGTATATATACACGTGTTAAATTAATTTAAACAGAACAGACAGTTCTTTAATTCATTCATTCATTATATTCCGCTTTATCGGAACGTCTCAGGCGCTGGGCAGATAGACCCAGGACAGGGCGCCAATCCATCGCTGGGCACACACTCACTCACACAGACACACTCTATTTGGGGCAATTTGGGGAATTTAATTGATTTCATCCATGTTTTTGGACTGTGGGAAGAAACCGGAGAACCCGGAGGAAACCCACGCAGACACGGGGAGAACATGGAAACTCCACCCAGATGGGGATTCGAACCGGGATTCCCTAGTGCTGAGAGGCGAACGTGCTAACCACTAAGCCACCGTGCCGCCCAGTTAAAAAGTGTATGGCTTTCCTGTATTTCTCCAAAAAGTATATGTATATATAACTTGAATATCTTATACCTTTCTCTATTTAAATGTCTTCTTTCTCATTTGTCTTATTTAAATGTACCTTTCACACCCGACTGTGTACAATTAAACAGAACAGACATGCGTCCGCGTTCCCGATTGGTTGACATTCAAACAGCCCACCTTTCCCCCCGATAACAGACAACACAGCCGTCCAATGCCAGATTATAAAACACGCATTTTAAAACCGCAGTCTGACTTTCAATAACAATGCGGGACAACGACTCACTTTGCGGGACGCCTGAAAGTAACGAAATTGCGGGAAAGTGCGCACAAAGCGGGACATCTGGTCACCCTATTCACCACTGTCCTTATGTCACTCCTGCTCCCTCTGTTGTGCTCTCGGGTGAAGATATGTCACGTGTTCAATCTAGCCGTTGTCGATCACCTGAATTTTGATCACCTGTTTTGTTTTTCCGTTCACTTCAGGTACACTCTCTTTATAAGCATTGTTTGGTTTTGTGCAGCGTTGCGATTGTCTTCATCGCGGTCACGCTGCTCAAGTTCAAGTTGTTTGCTCAGTGTTTGTATTTTGTTTTTTGTTCTTTTGGAGAACTCTTTTTGCTGTTTAACAGATGTCTCGTTAAACCTAGTCTTTTACATTTTTTTGAGTAAAATGCAATCATTTAATTTCTCCACTATTCGTATTTTTTTTTCCAAACTCAATTTTATCACAAATCTGCTGTTGAGGAAGCAATTCTCTTAAACAAGAAAATACTAAAACTTTACATCTAATTTACCATGTTTTTCTGTGAACCACTTATACAACAAATACAAGAGCTGTTCTTTGGTAAACCAACACTTTTTCTTTCAGGATAAAAATATGATGGGAGACATCCCATGTGAAAACCATCACTTCATCTGATTTCATGTTTAAAATGATAGTTAAAACATGAGAAATAAATATTATATTTTATTTAATTACTTTAAATCAGGGGCCTCAAACTCAAATTACCTGGGGGCCACTAACCAGGCTGTGTTTTCAATGAGGGGCCAGATTAAAGAATTGCAACAAAAAGCAGCGGGAAAATGGAAAATCAACTATTTATATAATAACTATGTACATATATTCATTCATTCATTCATTATCTTCCACTTTGTCCTCTATTAGGGTCGCGGGGGGTTCCCCATGCCCATCCAGGGGAGAACGTTTTGGGCGCTGGGCAGATACACCCAGGCAGGGCGCCAATCTATTGCACACACTCACACAGACACGCACACATAGACACTCTATACGGGGCAATTTGGAGAACTCAATTGACTTGAACCATGTCTTTGGACTGTGGGAGGAAACCAGAGAACCCGGAGGAAACCCACGCGGACATGGGGAGAACATGGAAACTCCACCCAGATGGGGATTCGAACCGGGAATCCCTAGCGCTGAGAGGAGAACATGCTAACCACTAAACCACCGTGCCGCCATGTACACATATTGTAATTCAAATACATTTTGTACGTTCTACATTCAAATACATTCAATGTTTGCTCAGTGCTTGCTACCAGAAACTGGACAGTGCTTCTTCTGACACAAATGAGCCACATTTGCTTTAAGTGAGTTTGCAATGGACACTCTGATGATGGACTGGAGATGGGCATCGGTCAGTCTGGATCTGTGCTTGGATTTATTAAATTTTACAGTTGAGAAGAGTTTTTCACACACATTTGTACTTTTTTCCAAGTCAACTTTTATTTTATTTTTTGAGAGTTTCGAAAGTGACATTTTTGCTAACAAAATGTTTTTGCTGAGAATGGTGAGCGCTGTACCTTCTATTCCCCTTCCTGCCACTGGTGGCGCTCGGAGTTCTTCTCTAGAGTTCTAAACTTTCTGTTTTATCTTTCTATCTCGCTGTTCGGTTGGGTTGGCTGTTTGCGTCTGATCTTCGGTAATGCGCTCCCTTGCTACATTCTGTTCTATGGATTATCTTTCTGGAGAGTTCGGTTTCCCAGAGTGTCAGTGATCACCTTCATCGCGGCGTTACACCATCAGTACGTTTACTGGGGTTTGAGCGCTGTTTTCAATAGAATGTTGTGCTGTAACATGGGCACTATGCTTAAAGTATGCGTTGAGGGAGGACGATACATGTGGAAGAGTAAAGCGATTCGGAGTTCCTATTACTAAACGAGTCTGTGTCTTTCATTACCACCAGCGACACATCTACACCAGTGACTGTTATACTGTTCATCGTTTCTGAGTTCAACCCGTTACACGTAGAGACATGCAGCTTACGAGTGGGTGGGGCTTACGCAGATGGCGCTAATCACCAGGCAACGCAGCATACGCAAAAAAATAAAGACGTCACACAAACACCACATTACAAATTAAGATAAAATATAAAGATTAACATAATGTGTAAATAATTAAACCAAATAGCGGGCCAGATTATTATGAATTTTATTTATTTATTTATTTATTTTTAACCCTTAAGGGGCCAAAAAAGACTGCTTCTGTGCCGGCACTAAATTTACTTATGAAAATGAAGCATAATGATTTGCAGTAAAAATTTGTTCAGTAGTAGACCAGTTTGACAGTTCGAGTCATGTAGTAAATAAGAAGTGAAAATTGAATCCAATTCAAGACACGTGCATTGTTATGAACTTAACAAATTAAGTTCAGTTACTGATTCAAAGAAATTCAGATGACTACAAGATGGACCAATAGCTAAAAGACATGCAGTTATTTTGCAATAATTATTTAAAAGCATTAAACTATTGTATTTTAGTTTTTGTTATACTTTCAAAACTTTGGAGACTACTTTTATCAAGTTTCCTGATGAAATTAATGCTTTAGCTTACACATATTGCTGATATCTGTTTGATGATGCAATTTTACAACTTTATAAGCACTCTATTTCAGTAAACCTTTGATGATTATGGTCTCCTGTAAGCAACTTCCTAGAATTCTGATTAAATAAATAATTTGAAAAGAAATAAGGAAATGAAAATGAGGACACAATATAAAGGCATAACTTATAATATATAGTTAACAGAAGCTGAGGTCTGGCAGACCAAGAAACCTTTTCAACAGTAGGGTTGTTAAAAAGGAAAATCAAACCCCTGACTGCAAAAGCTTTAGACTATTTGTATAGCAGTAATATAGAGCCACCTACAGGCAAGGTCACAATGTTTGATACAACAGCCTATTGTATCAAAACCCATTACAGTTGCAAAAGATTAAATGCCATCTTTTTTGTTACTCTAAAAATCAGTAAATATGTCTTGATTCACATTTTCATATTCTGTTATTTCATGATTTTCCATACAATGTATTTGTAAATTGCGAAGACATTTTAATATTTTCAAAAGTAACTTGCAAAATAAATAAAAAGGCAAAAGGTAAAAAGATTTTTCACTGCTTTTGGATTGGCTAAATTGGTCACAACACTGAATGAATGGACAATTACATTTAGATTATTATGTTGGCTAGCAATTATAGATTAATCATCCTTGTCTAATACTTTTGGCTATCGTATATGATAGTTTGGAAGTTTAGATACAGCAAAGCATTACTGAGAATTGTTTTGCATTGAAGTATACCAACAAACTATTTATAAAAACAGTATGTTTGTTCGTATAAAATAATTAATCAATTTTAGGTGGCATGATAACACGTGGGGAACAATAATAAGCCATAGTCAACATACAGATGTTGAAAATACAACAACTGTATGTGTTCTACACTCTTTACTTATTTTAGTCCTCTTTACTCTATTCTCTAATGGTCAGGACCCCAATAGTAGCACCACAGATCAGGTATTATTTGGTTGCCACATTATTCCTATCCCAAAAGTGTCACTGAGGTGGAAAAATTAAACTACAGCAGATCTGCTGCACTAAACCCCCCTCATCACATTAGTGTCACTCCAGAACTGACACTAAACAATACACCACTCAAAATATACATGTAGTGTAGTACCCAATCAAGAGGGCTTCTTAAATTGGCATTTCAGTATAACACACACTATTGATGGTGGAACAGAAAAACTATACAAGTTCAGTACCATTAAGTGTTTAAATCATACATAGTACCAAATGGCTATTCCTATTTTTAGGCTTGGCTTTACATTTGAAGAGTGCATTTGTAGTTGATGTTTAACCCTCATGAACAGCAGAGAGGTCACTGTGAGAAAAAAAAATGAAAATATAAAAAAAGCCATTGCATGAACATTGAACATGAGATAGAAACCATTTCTTTTTCTGAAGACCTACTGAATCCTTCATACTTTGTGTTTATTGGATTTGACATCTGTACATTATCTATGCCATGTGGCTGTTTAAAAACAGCTGACACATCTTTTAAACTAAATAAGATTTATGTTAAAAAAATGCTAATGTAGGCTTTTGTATGTGTTTGTCATCTTTTATTTTAGTGTGAGTCTCTGGCACAGTAATAAACAGCTGTGTCCTCAGCGTTCGGGCTTTTTATCATCAGGCACAGCATATTCTTGTTGGTGTCTTTTGTAATGGAGAATTGACCCTGTAGGGCCTGGGCGAAAGCAGTGCCAGTACCACTTTCGATACGCCCAATCCATTCCAGTCCTCTTCCAGGTTTCTGGCGAATCCAGTGCATCCAGTAGCCCATGGAGAATCCAGACACAGTACATGAGATTGTAACTGATTCTCCAGGTTTCTGAATCACAGAATCTGATGAGGTCAGGGACTGTCCATTAGAATCTGCAAAATGGAAAAAAAAAAAACGATTCAAGCATAATATAATGGTCAGAGGAGCAAAAATAGATAAGTTGCCTAAACGTACATGAACAAATGAGGAAAAATAAAATACTGTTGATTAAAACCATTCTGCACAAGTTTTACAAAGCGAAAAAGAACAACCACAACACCAAACTTCACATTTATATCCAGGTTTCTGCTTAAAGGGGGTGTGTTCCTAAAAACTGTTTTTAAATAGGCTTACCCTGATTTAGCTGTATAAGCGCAGGAGGAGCACAAAGTCAACACCCAGTGTTTCAAATTAAACAAATTATTAAAAATTAAGGGTGTTCACAAGTGTTATTTTTTTATTTAATCTGGTCACCACTGTTCCTAGCTCAATTTTGCATTTAGTCCTTACAAATGTCTTGTTAAACCTAGTGTTTTTTATTTTTAATTGAGTAAAATACAGACATATTTAATTTCTCCACTGTTCATAATCAGTCTTTTTTTTCCAAACTCAATTTTATCACAATTCTGCCATTGAGGAAGCACTTCTCTTAAACAAGAAAGTACTAAAACTTTAAATCTAATTTACAATGTTTTCTGTGAAACAATTAAAATACAAGAGCTCTGCTTTGGTAAACCAACACTTTTTCTTTCAGGATAAAAATAAGAGGGGAGACACATCCCAGGTGAAAACACTCACTTCATCTGATTTCATGTTTAAAAATATGGTTAAAACATGAGAAATAAATATAATATAATATTTATTTTATTTATTGCTTTAAATAATAATAAATTTACTTATGAAAACTAAGCATAATGATTTGCAGTAAAAAATTGTTCAGTAGTAGACCAGTTTGACAGTTCGAGTCATGTAGTAAATAAAAGTGAAAATGGAATCCAATTTAAGACACATGCATTGTTATAAACTTATTTAATTATGCTTGTATTCTACATCAGTTATTGATTCAATGAAATTCAGATGACTACAAGATATATCTAAAATATCTAAAAGACATGCAGTTTGTTTTGCAATAATTATTTAAAAGCATTAAACTATTGTATTTTAGTTTTTGTTATACTTTAAAAACATTGGAGACTATTTTTACCAAGTTCCCTGACATAATTAATGCTTTAGCTTACAATATATTGCTGAAATCTGTTTGATGATGCAATTTTACAACTTTAAAGCACTCTATTTCACTGAACCTTTGATGATTATGGTCTCCTGTAAGCTTCCTAGAATTTTGATCAAATGAATAATTGGAAAAAAAAATCAGGAAACGAAAATGAGGACACAATATAAAGACACAACTTATATAACATATAATATATAGTTAACAGAAGCTGAGGTCTGGTAGACCAAGAAACCTTTTCAACAGTAGGGTTGTTAAAAAGGAAAATCAAACCCTTGACTGCAAAAGCTTTAGACTATTTGTATAGCAGTAATATAGAGCCACCTACAGGCAAGGTCACAATGTTTGATACAACAGCCTATTGTATCAAAACCCATAACAGTTGCAATAGATTAAATGCCATCTTTTTTGTTACTCTGTAAATATCTGTAAATAAAATCTGTAAATATCTCTTAATTCACATTTTCATATTCTGTTATTTCATGATTTTCCATACAATGTATTTGTAAATTTCAAAGACATTTGAATATTTTCAAAAGTAACATCCAAAATAAATAAAAAGGCAAAAGGTATAAAATTGGTCACAACACTGAATGAATGGACATAATTACATTTAGATTATTATGTTGGCTAGCGGCGATAGATTGCCGCCCTCTCCTGGGTGTATCTGCCCAGCACCCGAAACGTTCTCCCCTGGATGGGCAGGGGGAACCCCACCGCGGCCCTAATATAGGATAAAGCGGAAGGTAATGAATGAGAGGTAATGTTGGCTAGCAGGCGGCAATGTATGAATTGAAACGGAATGAAAGGTAATGTTGGCTTAGTGGTTAGCACGTTCGCCTCTCAGCACTAGGGATTCCCGGTTCAAATCCCAATCTTGGTGGAGTTTCCATATTCTCCCCGTGTCCACGTGGGTTTCCTCCGGGTTCTCTGATTTCCTCTCACAGTCCAAAAACTTGGATCAAGTCAATTGAATTCTCCAGAAATTGCCCCATATAGAGTGTGTATGTGTGAGTGAATGTGTGCCCAGCGCCCGAAACGTTCTCCCCTGGATGGGCATGGGGAACCCCACTGTGACCCTACTAGAGGATAAAGTGGAAGATAATTGATGGGATGGATGTTGGCTAGCAATTTATAGGTTACTCATGCTTGTCTATTTATTTTGGCTGTTGTTTATATGAAGATAGTTTTCAATTTTAGATACAGCAAAGCATTACTGAGAATTGTTTTACATTGAAGTATACCAACAATAAAACTATTTATTTAAACGTTATGTGTGTGTGTGTGTGTGTATAAAATAACAAATCAATTTTAGGTGGCATGATGTTAACATATGGGGAACAATAATAAGCCATAGTCAACATACAGATGTTGAAAATACAACAACTGTATGTTTGTGTTTTACACACTTCCTTTAGTCCTCTTTACTCTGTTCTCTAATGGTCAGGAGCCCAATAGTAGCACCACAGATCAGGTATTATTTGGTTGCCACATTATTCCTATCCCAAAAGTGTCACTGAGGTGGAAAACCCATTAAACCCCTCTCACCACATTAGTGTCACTCCAGAACTGACACTAAACAATACACCACCCAAAATATACATGTACTGTAGTACCCAATCAAGAGGGGCTTCTTAAATTGACGTTTCAATTAGGGCTGCAACAACGAATCGATAAAATCGATAAAAATCGATTATCCAAAGTATCGATAATGAATTTCCATTATCGATTCGTTGGGTTGCACTATTTCCGCGTTACTCGTGATGTCGTGACCGCTTGCGTCACCTGCAGCGCTTCAATAACGCTGGAAACAAATAGCGGGTTGAACAGAACGAGGCGGAGTCTGCAAAACAAGTTATAAATCGTACAAATGAGACACAGCCAACGCTGAAAAAATCTCCGGTTTAAATCCAAACTGCGGGAGCTTCACCTGATGATTCCACCTCACCGAGGAGCTAACTCTCAAGCTCTGCGAACATGAACTGAGCTGCACGGAGATGATACATGATGATACATGATAACGGAGTATGTCCGTTATACGAATATGTCCGCAGTTCCCGGGACATGTCCGTATTTCACGTCCTTTCCCGGGTTTTTTTTAAAGTGAGGAAAATGTCCTGGTTTTTAAATGACCTTCATTGGATCATTAAATGTCCCGGCACTGGGACACTGCGCACTGAGTCTGAGCTGCGTGTGAGTCCGCGAGCAACTCGCAAGTTTAAAGCGCAAGTCTGTTTACAAAAGCGAGCCCCCCCCCCAACCCCCCCCCCCCCCCGCGCGCGCTTTCAAACTGGGTCGACTTTTCACACAAGACGTATTTTTTTTGTTCATTGGCTAATTTGTTAATTTATTTTTTTCAATAGCTGCTTGTTAATTAGTTCATTTGTTAATTTTTTTCCAATAGGCTACAGAACAGACAGTATTTGGAATTAAGTGTACTATAATAGTATGTTTAAACACAAACATACTATATATAATACTATACTATAGAATAATTTTACTGAAACCCCCCCCCCCCCCCAAACAGCTTAATAAGTGCTTTTATAAATACTGTACATACAACTTTTATTTTTTTTATTTCATTTAAAGGAGAATTAAGTAACATATTAGAGTGACTCAAATTTGTGTAATTTAGTATTTTTTTTCACACTGTGCTACATATTGTCAGTGTGTATGTGAGATTTGTGTTTAATTGCTCTTTGGGCTACTTGGATGCCTTAAACTCCTACTGTAAATAAAACCAGACATTTATTGACCTGCTTAATAATTGTACAGTGTAGTTGGTTTTCTTCATAACTACTGACATGTAATGTTCTCATTTGTAAGTCGCTTTGGATAAAAGCGTCTTTTAAATGATTAAATGTAAATGCAAAGACATGGAATTTCTTTTTTTATATTTATCCGATTAATCGATTAATCGAAAAAATAATCGGCCGATTAATCGATTATCAAAATAATCGTTAGTTGCAGCCCTAGTTTCAATATCACACACACTATTGATGGTGGAACAGAAAAACTATACAAGTTCAGTACGATTAAGTGTTTAAATCATACTGTACATAGTACCAAATGGCTACTCTTGTTTTTAGGCTTGAGTTTAACCCTCATGAAGAGCAGAGAGGTCACTGTGAGAGAAATATAATGAAAATATTTTAAAAAAGCCATTGCATGAACATTAAACATGAGCTTAGAGTACATTTCTTTTTCTGAAGACAAACTGAATCCTTCATACTTTGTGTTTATTGGATTTGAGATCTGTACACTATCTATGCCATGTGGCTGTTTACACGGCTGACACATCTTTTGAACTAAATAAGATTTGTGTTAAATAACAAAAATGCTGATGTAGGTTTTTGTATGTGTTTGTAATCATTTATATTAGTGTGAGTCTCTGGCACAGTAATAAACAGCTGTGTCCTCAGCTTTCAGACTTTTTATCATTAGGTACAGAATGCTTTTGTTGGTGTCTTTTGTGATGGGGAATTGACCCTGCAGGGACTGGGCAAATATAGTGCTAGTGCCAGCATCGATACGCCCAATCCATTCCAGTCCTCTTCCAGTTTTCTGGCGAATCCAGTGCATGTAGTAGCTGCCCATAGAGAATCCAGACACAGTACATGAGATTGTGACTGATTCTCCAGGTTTCTGAATCACAGAACCCGAAGAGGTCAGGGACTGTCCATTAGAATCTACAAAATAGAAAAATAATTGGATTTATTACACGTATATGTAATATAATTGTAACGAAAGCTATAATAGATTAATTGTAAAAGTTGCCTGAACATACAAGTACAAATAAGAAGGAATAAAACACTATATATTAAAATCATTTTGCACACAGGTTCACACAGCATTTAAAGAACAATGCAATCGAAGCATCAAACTTTACATTTATATACCTGTTTCAGTTTGAGGGTGAGGGGTTGGTGTTTCTGTCAACCCCTTTTCAACATTATTGGGCTGCAAAACAGCAGGAGGAGCACAAATTCAAAGTCAACTCCCAATGTATTAAGTAACAATCAATAATTTAACTTGCTCCTCCTGCTCATTAATAATGAAGTTAAAGTGTTTTTTGTCTCACCCCTATTTATTTATGACAGTCTTTAAGTGTTAAAGCTTACACTTAGTCAAAAACAAATTTTGTTGAATCTAGTGATTTTCTTTGTTGACTTAATCTATTTCAATAAACTATTTATCATTTCATTAACATTATTTTTTAGTTTTTGTTTTTAAAAAAAAAGCTACAATTGTTCCAGTATATAAAGTCGCACAGTATCATGGAATTCCATTTCCCATGTATCACAGGGTAATCAGCACTTTTTTTTTTTACTTTTCTTACTTCCCTATTTCTTGGTTGTCTGGACGGCATCTTTTGAGAAGTTAGGAACATCGGGTGGCCTCACAGCTGGTCATCACGACAAGAGTAACGGGTTACGCGAACGCATGCATAATAAATTCACATTTTGACATTCAACCATCTGTTGGACTGGGCATGTTATTTACCGTGTGCCTAATCACCCAGAATTCTCAATGTCAATCACACCATTTCAGTGTATACTAGGCTACCAACCCCCTTTCTTACTAAACTTATAAAAAACCATCAACTAAATTATACCAGTTCCCTGATGATCCTGAACAATTGAGAACAGATACCCAAAAGGGGGTTTACAAACAAACAGATTTACTACAGTCTGTACTTGTAAAACAATTCATCCATATCGTCACAAGGAGAGACGATTGAGCCACAAGGCATTGTGTTCAATCTTTTGTCTTGTTCTGTACGTTACCATTTACCTGATCTGCCCCATCACACCCTAACACCACAGCCATGATATTTGGGCAGAATATAATTATACAATAATGACAGAAAATAAACACACTTTGCTAACTTAATTTTAAAATAGTTTTAATGTCATCCATCCTTCCAGGCCTCGTGTGAAGCATAGAAAACAGAAAATTACATTAAACTGTTGAATTCAACTGTGTTGAAAAATGTTTAATGTTTGTTAAATGTGTTTTCTAAAATAGCTTAAAAGTAATTTTTTTTGGTAAAATCTCTTGATCCTTGCATTTTCCAAAATTATGGTGTGTGTGTTATTTTTTTAATGGTTGTTTTGACCTTCGTTACCAGCATCATGTTAATTGTTAGTACACAGAACAAAAGTGTTTAAAATGCTCCAATTGCTCATTCACCATGCTGCATGTGTAATAAAATTAAGCATACAATTTTTTTGCCATTTTTTTACATTTTGTTTTTTTGTACAGTGCTTTCACTGCACTCAACAGATGTTTGACTTTGCACAATAAAAAACAGCGGTATCTTCATTAACCAGGTTGCTAATGTCTAAGTACAGCTGATTGCTGCTTGTGTCTCTTGAGATGCTGAAGTGAGATTTAAAGGAATTTCCTAAGTTTATGCTTCCACCACCCCATATTATCCCAATCCACTCCAGGGCTTTTCCTGGCCGTTGTCTAATCCAGGCTGTGCCATAGCTGCTGAGCTGATATCCAGAAACTTGGCAGGACAACTTCACTGAGTTACCAGGAGCTTTCACCTGAGAAGGAGATGAAGTCAGACTGATGTCGGACCAGACACCTGAAAGGATAAGAGTGATGAAACACCATATTTTGAACAGTAATCCTCATAGTAATATCCAAAGACTTAAACTCGAAACTCCAGATGTTAAACTTTCTTCACAATCCATGTTTATGTTTAAGATATTGTGAGCAACAAATTACACTCAAAGATCATAAGTAGTTTTTCCTGTTTTATTATTCAAAAGGAAAATAAAAACAAATGCTTGTGGGAGCATATAAAACCTTCTCTAGATTCTTGTACACGTCTCTGTTGCGCAATATAAGGAAGTGACATAAGAAAAAGGTCTAAACCTAAATAAAAATCATTACGGCTGACACAGAGAAAATGAATAAAAGTCCCATATGGATGTTACTCTACTAAGAACATCAGATAACAGTAACAATGTTACGATCGGGCACGCTGTCCGTTAGATGGCGGCGCAGCGCGGTGCGGTGTGGTTGTAGGAAGTGAGTCAGGCGACCAGGTAAGCAAACAATGAACAACTTTAATAACAGAAGTCAGCGGGAATGCCACTGAAGGCACGGCGAGACGTGCCGGGAGCAAAACACCGATACAAAATAACAAAACAGCGGGAACGGCGCTGAAGGCACGGCGAGACGTGCCGGGGGCAAAACACCGATACAAAATAACAAAACAAACCAACCGAACCGAACCAAACACCCGACGTAGCACTTAGGCGTCTGTACACCGAAGCATACACCCAGAATGCTGGCCTGCTGACACACAGCGCATGCGCGATTCAAGTGCAGTCAGCAGGCCACATGTGATCAGATACCTACCGGACACACACCAAACCTAAAAAGACAGGGGGGAGTGGCCTAGCACTCCCAACCTGACATATCGCACCCCAAAAACAACCGGGGGGCAAAGGAACCCGGAGAAAAGAGAAAAAACAACAAAAGGAGAGGAAAAAAACAAAACAAAAGGGGGCTCGAGGACTGTGATGAGACCCCTAGAGCGGCGACGTGACCGTGAGCGCGGCGGCGCCGTGCCCCCGTGTGAGGGTACGGGCGTCGTGATCCCTAGTGAACGCGAGGGGCACGTAACCCCTTGAGGATGCGGGGGCATCGTGACCTTTGAAGGGAGGAAGGACTACATGACCCCTTGAGGCAGCGGAGACGACGTGACCCCTTGAGGCTGTGGGGGCGACGCGACCCCCCGTGAGCACAGCGGCACCGTGACCTCCCGTGAGTGCGAGGATGTGACCCCTTGAAGATACGGGGGCGCCGTGACCCCTCGGGAGTGCGAGGGGGACGTGACAGTAGCGCCGTGCCTTCTTGTGGGCATGAGGAGGATGTGGCCCCTTGAAGATGCGGGGGCGATGTGACCCCTTGTGAGGGCGGCGACGGCCCAACCCCCGAGCGTGCGAGGGCGACGAGACCCCTTTAGGATGTGGGGGCTCCATGACCCCTTGTGAGCACGAGGAGGGCGTGACCCTATGTGAGTCCGAGGACATGCCCCTTGGTGAATGCAGCGGCGCCGTGGTCCTTTCTGAGCGCGAGAATGGCGCAACCTCTTGAGTGCGCGTGGG
Organism: Corydoras sp. C115; assembly: GCA_019802505.1. Taxonomy (NCBI): domain Eukaryota; kingdom Metazoa; phylum Chordata; class Actinopteri; order Siluriformes; family Callichthyidae; genus Corydoras; species Corydoras sp. C115. Next base: position 78,601 of record JAFMOC010000015.1, on the reverse strand, counting down.
CGGTGGAGCCCCTTCGGTGCGCGTGGGTGCCCCTTCGGTGCGCGTGGCTGACCTGACCCTTGGAGAGCGCGGCGGCGCCTAGGCCCCTTGTGTGCGTGTGGGCAACGTGAACCCTTGGGAAAGCGGGGGAGACGTGACCCCCTGTGTGCATAGCGGCGCTGTGGCCACCTGAGAGCATGAGGGTGACAGAACCCCCACGCGGACTCCGGTGCGGGAGAGCAAAACGCGGACCCAGGGACCCGAGAGAAAAACGTGGGTTCAGGAACCGGAGAGACAAACGCGGGTTCCGGAACCGGAGAGACAAACGCGGCCGCAGGGGAGAATGGGGTACACGCGACTGCAGAGGTGAACCGAGTGAACGCTGAAATGACCCGAGTGGACGCACATGTGACCCGAGTGGACGCAGAGATGACCCGAGTGGACGCAGAGATGACCCGAGGGGACGCACATGTGACCTGAGTGGACGCAGAGGTGACCCAAGTGGACGCAGAGGTAACCCGAGTGGAAGCAAGTGGGACACAGTCTTGGCCCATGAGCAGGGTAGCCGGTACAGAGTCCCATGAGAGTTGAGCGGCCTTCAACAACTCCAGTTCAGAGCGCACCTTGTCCAGAGCGGCTGGCACCTTGTCCAGAGTGGGAAATGCGTTGTCCATATGAAGGGGCAAATAGTCCAGCACGGAGGCATTATAGTCCAGAGTGGGCATGGTATGGTCCAGAGCAGGGGTTAACTGATCCTGTGCGGGGACCACAGAAATCCACTGCCTCCCCACCGGACCACTGGACTGCACTCTAGGGGATCCGCTGATCACCACGCCTCGACTCCCAGTCTCCCTCCTCTCCGCCACCTGGACACAGAGGGAGAGAACCAGTACCATGGCAACACCACATAAAATACATTCCTGGTCTACCGAGACGGGTACCGAGCATCGTGCGGAGAATCGTGCGGAGAATCCGTTTTGTGTTATCCTTTTGTGGACTCTAATAAACTGTCGCTAGACCTTTTGCACGCCAAACCATTGTCGTGTGCTCTGTTGGTTCGCGTGCTGACAACAGGTCACATTAAAGCTGCAGTGTCACTGTGAACAGAGTTCTGTAACTTCATTTGTATAAAGTACATATTTTAGATACCACCTTCTTTTCTGTGCTCCAGTCCTGTCCCAAAGCCTTCAGATGAGGCTGCAGTGTACACTGAAGCAACCTGATTCAGCTTTACTAAAACCATGCATGTGATGGGGCTTCATGTCGCATGTACTTAAGCAGTGATTGACATGTTAGACACACCCTCAGGCTTTAGTTGATTTGATTCTGGAGACATGGATTTTGCAGGTAGCAACATGAACAATAGGTGGAGACTTGGTTTTTGTCCTTGTTCATGTACATGCAATGTCCTTACAGTAAAAGGACACAGTGAGCCTTATCTACAGCAGCTTCAAAACACACTTATTTAATAATTATTATTCTAGATCACCCACCTTCTTTTTACTGTCTGCCATACACGCCTGTTGTTGATGGTACAGGTGTTTAACAGTGATTTGTTAATGCAGCAGTGCCTGGGCCAAATCTTACTTCTCGTTACCATCAACTTTCCTTCTAAAAGTTGTTGCATATGGCTCTGATTTCATATCTTGTACCAGTAATCAAATGTCAGAAAATACCACCTTTAAGATAATGACTGTTTTATGGTCACTTAAATAGATGTGTTTTAATAGGACTTAAGTTCCGGAATTCATCTAGTTTCTAAAATAAATGGTTATTTGTAGCAGCACATCTTTGTGATTAAAATTGCTGCTTTTTCATAAAATATTAAAAGCCTTTGTATTGCGCTTATTTAAATTTCAAAATGAAGTCATGCCATGTTTTTAATTTCTCACACAGGTGCTTGAGTGGTTCAGCAATCTGATTTGCCATCACAACACATTGGACACAATTTTACATTGAGCGTTGGGTTTATAGGGTTTGGAGTGACACCCCTCCTCCACACACTTAATACTTTGTGCTATGTGTGTCAGAGGAAGTGCATGCCAACTATTTAAACAGAAATGAGGGTTAGTTTTTTATTATTTTTTTAATTTATTTTAATGTTGGGATCCCAGATAATATATTAAGCCTATATTACTGCTGATTCAGACAAATGTGACGACATTTGTACACTGGATCAGATATTATGGTAAGAGGTATATGGTCATTAAAGTGTATAATTATATGAATCATCAGCTCTAATATAGAACCATGTGATTGATACTCATGCTATGACCCCACATGGCAATATATTTGGTTGCTAGAACCTAGAGTTGAGTAGTATATTTGGGATAGAAGAATTTATCAGAAGGACACAGTTGAAAGTTACCACTGATATGGTTTTCAGTCCGCCTGAGAAGGTAGAAGCTTGACTGATAAATTTTATCAATTAAGGTACTGCAAGTGTGGACTTGAACTCCATGTTGGATGGGGTAAAGCTGTTGAAAGCAATTAGTTAACATATTACAGCAACTTGGTCAAATAAAACATGTACACTGGACAGTAGGGGAAAAATGGTCAATAGCATTCAATTACTATATAGATTGGGCAAAGGGTTTACCAGCCATGAAGCCATAAAGAGGGCATAATGACTAAATTTCCACCATCAACTGAAGGGAGTCAAGTGTCGGTCTTGAAAGTTGAATAGTACACAACAGGTAAGATGCTGTGTTTGGGTGAAGTAGGGGTAGGTAATAGCTAGATTAGAAGGTAAAAGGAGGTGAATGTTGATTGAAATAGTGGAAGAGGTTTGAAAGGACGGACAGAAAACACCATTTTCAAGCATAAAAGAGGATGTATGGGATATTCTTAAGGATATACCCCGTAACTTATAGTTTAGCATCCTTGCCAGCTCTTAAGAGATCTGATATGAGTTGATATAGACATGGTGAAACTTTTAGAAAGTGTGGTGACTTATGGCTGGAAGCAACAGAAATGTAATGGAGATAGCAGGTAGGGAACGCATGTGAAGGCCAGTTAGGTGATGTGGTGGAAATTCATAGTTTGCCATATAAACAATGGGAAAAGACAGTAACACACCATTGTCTTTGCAAATACTCAATTAGCATTTAAACATGGTTATGGATGAGTTAAACACAATTACTATGATGACTGCACAATGTGGACTTATCCTTACCTACAGGTTTACAGGCTGATTTAACAGGTGGCTGAATTTATTTCTTTATGTCAAGCTTATTATTTCACCATAAATTTGCATATTCAGAATTGTTATGGAAATTATTTAGAAAAAGCTTCTCTGGGTTCCACTAATTGTTATTTGGTCTGAAAAAATTTGATTGGGTTGATTTTCACACATTTTGATCTTTGCTTTGCCCTTTTAAGCAAAGGAGACACTAATACTGGTGCTGACCATAGGTCTGATTACATAATAAGTCATGTAGCATACAATAAAGATAATGATTACATAAAATAATAGACTAAATGCTTACTTAAATAGTAAATAGAAGGATAAATTAGTTGGTTTTCAATCTGCCCCATATAGAGTATATGGGTGAGTGAGTGGGTGCCCAGCGATAGATTGGCGCTCTGTCCTGGGTGTATCTGCCCAGCGCCTGAAACTTTCTCCCTGTGATGAACATGAAGAACCCCCATGCAACTTTAATAGATAATTAAGTAGAAGGTAATGAGATGAGAGTCTCAGATGAATAAAAGACTATTATTAAACACAGGATTGGAAAAAAACATGATATATTAGGGTAATTCTTGCTACATTGCTATATATACAATATTCTTGGCAATATGACAAAACACTTATTTTACGCATAAACATACTACTGTTTTATCCTCTGCACTCACCAGTGGAACACACTAAACACTTTTAGAAATGCTGTGTCTCTCTCTCACACACACACACACACACACTAGTTTCTTCTCTTTGAGATACTGTGCTACTTTGACATACTGCCTTGTCATCCGAAATTGACTCAGGTAATGAAGATATACCATGCATAACTGCATGATCTCATTGGTCTAACAAGTGGGAATATCACTCACAATGTTTGTGTTGTGAACTATATGACAATGACACACCCTTATTTTTTAGAAAATTCAGATTTATTAATTTATCCCATTATATTGATACAGCAGCCAGTTCTAGCCTTACTAACATCTTATGGTTAAAAGAGGCTGTTAAGCAAACCTATCAAAGAATTGTCATGCTTCCTCCCTGAACATTGTATATATTGGTTGTTATATACATCAGGATTAAGATCCATAGAATATTTGTGATTTTCAACATTCCCTATGTTTTAGTTTTTTTTTCCCTTAAGGTTTTGAAACGGCCTCCAATAGATCATTTAATATCCGTTTACATTTTCATTTCAACGGCTGTTTTAGTAGTGTGGGGAAAATGTTTGGTGAATCGCTGTTGCATCAGTTCACTAAAATACATTTTCCTTTTGAATGTCACACTTCATTACAGATATTTTATGTGGACAGGTGCCAAATATAGAGACAGTATTGTATACATTTATACTGCACAATTGTTATTTGTCAAACAAAGCCATTGTATTTTTGGAGATTTTGTATGGTAAGCTGTCCCTGGAGGAGTTTATTAAGAGTGCAAAAAGTGACCATCCATTGTGCGACTGTGGCAGTGTGACCCAAGCAGTGCTGGACAGTTCTGATAGATGTGTCCACCACGTTATCCTCCAGTATTTTATTTATTTATTGGGGTTGGTTTAATGTATATATTATAGGGCATCCGACCAATTTATTTAGGTAAAATAATTCATAATAAAAATATATGGGAAAAATGTTGAGCATGTAGCTACATGCAGTAAGAATTTTATTTTAATTTTATACAGTATATGGTTTGATTTTGGTTTTGTTAGTTTTAAGGTCTTGTGGTTTTACTTTTCCTTAAGTGTAAACTAGGTTGGTTATTGGTGCACTCTTTCACTCAGTTTAAAATTTCTACACAGTGATAATCTTTTAAACATCAACATACTGGTTAAATTAAACTACCACATTTAGCTTTTACTAAACCATTTGTATTTCAGAAGTATTTTGTTTGAGGTTAACTTTTATTCCTTGTTTTGGCCTTTAACATGCTTGTTTGAATGATTTATTTTGGCTTCAAAACAGAGCACATTATTCTCGAGCTATTGGAGTTCCTCTTTCCAACAGACATAAAATTCAGTCCTGATCCCATGTCCTAAACCTGTTCTCTAGATAATCGATGTGTTTCAGATAAAATGCGGCTGGATGTAGGGGTGAATCTAGATTCTCTAGGAAGTGGAGTTCCAGGAACAGAGTAAGTGGTAATCAGGATGGATCGGCTGTGAGGATGCTGATGCTCGGGGAAATGGAGACCAGTCCCTGAAGCAAGAAGAGGATGCTTCTCTGGATGTGTCAACAGACCTATTCAGGGTGGTATTGAGGTATTGCTAACTCTGCTTTTAGAAAAGTGTTGACGACGAGGGTGCTGCTGCTGCTGATGACGGAGAGCCGCTGACAACAAGGGAGCTGCCATTGATGACAACGATGTTGACAACAGGAGGACGCCAACGATGAAAGGAACTGATAGAAGGAACTTCAAGAACCGACGAGGGAATGCTGGGACTACAGAACTAAAAGACTAAAGCAGATACTGACCAGGAGAACAGAACCTTCAATAATCTTTGGGGAAAGTTTCTGCAACAGTGGTGCAAGGGGGGTGTTAATTTGGGTTTGTGAGTGTAGGGACGGAGGCTTTCTCGTTAGGCGTGGTCTCTATTAGTATAATTGATAGATGTTTGTTTTTAGAATTGTGTTTTCAGCCTATATGGCCATGTAATATGTTGGGCACCGTCAAGAGGGGTTTTAGTTAGAGGGGGGTAGGGCTGCAACTAACGATTATTTTGATAATCGATTAATCGGTCGATTATTTTTTCGATTAATCGATGAATCGGATAAATTTAAAAAAAATTTCCACGTCTTTACATTTACATTTACATTTACGCTTTTATCCAAAGATGGATGTTTTTCAGTAAAATTATTCTATAGTATTATATATAGTAATTTTATTCAAAATATTTAAGTTAACATTTCCTGTAATTAATGAAAAGCACAATGAAAGAAATAATGTATCATCTAAACATCCCTCACTTAACAAAAGTCAACTCCAAATAACATGATACTCAGTTGCCCTCAGTAATGACTAAATATTGTCTGTTATGTAGACTATTGGAAAAAAAATAATTAACAAATGAATTAAATTAACAATCAGCTATTGAAAAAAAAAATAACAAATGAACTAATTAACCATCAGCTATTGAAAAAAAATTAACAAATTAGCCAGTTAACAAAAACGGGGGGCGCCAAAAACAGCATGACGCTGCTCTGCCGGTCTGATAGTGTGACATTGCATTACGTTGAATCACCTTAAACTAAAGAATCTCGGGATGTTGTAGTGATTTATCTGCTACTCAGCTTCATCCTCATCAGTGTTGAGTTTCAGGTGACGGTGGTGCTGCGTGCAGCTCAGTTCATGTTCGCAGAGCTGCATGTTCCACGTTCTTTATTTGTGTGATGGTGAATCTTCCGCAGTTTGGATTTAAACGGAGGCTTGTTTTCTGCGTTGGCTGTGTTTCATTTGTAGATTTATCAACTTGTTTTGCAGACTCCGCCTCGTTCTGTTCAACCCGCTATTATTTTCCAGCGTTATTGAAGCGCTGCAGGTGACGTAAGCGGTTGCGACATCGCGAGTAACGTGGAAATCGCGCAACCCAACGAATCGATAATGGAAATTCATTATCGATACTTTGGATAATCGATTTTTATCGATTTTATCGATTCGTTGTTGCAGCCCTAGAGGGGGGTAGTTTAATTAGCGCTCTGCCTCCTCAGCATTCAGTTATGTGAACTTGTAAAATTCGTTTTGGAATTTAGTTGCGTTTAGATTTGGGTTAATTGAGTTGTGATAACATGCAAATTTTTAGAAATGGTAACGTGTAAAGTTTGGCGTAAAATTTATGGCAGTAGAATTTTTTATTTAAAAGTTATTTATGGAAGCATGTAGGTGCTCCCATAGGGGGGAATTGTCAGGAATTTTAAATTGCGTGCACATAATAAGTGTCTCAAGTTTGCATTCAAACACATCACTCTTATGGGTTCCGGCTGCCACTAGGAAGTGGGGTGGGACACGCTAGATTTGAACCAAAATACTGGTCTTGGACTGGCTGATTTAAACCCTATGGCGGTAATTTGTGATTGGCTTAGGCAGGTAAGGGGCAGGAACTAGACATAACGGATATACTGTATACCCAGGTAAACACTGCGGGAGGCGCACTTTCACTGAGACCCGGAGGCAGACAGCATCGGAACACTGAGGATGGCAGACCCGCTGGCCAGCGTGAGTTACTGACGGTGTCCATGAAGTTTTCCTTTGTCCTCAATAAATGAGTTGAGGCGACCATTTTTGCATAGGCTCGTTCTTTCTGCCTTTTTCAAAATCAAAAGATCCTAACACTAGTCAGCAGGCCGCATGTGACTAGGTAGGACCCAATCCCAGCTCTAGGTGATGGGCCCTACCTACGGGAACCCCGAACGGCCAAATCCCGAAATCCCGAATGAGGAAAACAGGGGGGAGTGGCGTAGCCCTCCCAAGCCTGACAAATCGCCCCCCCAAAACAACCAGGGGGAGTATGGCCCCCCAGGGAAAAAACAAAAAAAACAAAGGGGGACCGGGTCCCTCTGGGACCCTATGAGGACACAACGGCGACGAGGCCAGTAGAGGGCGCGAAAGCGGCGAGGCCTCTTTGAGGGCCCGAAGGCGGCGTGGCAATTTGAGGGTGCTAAAGCGACGAGGCTCTTTAATTATGCGGAGGCGAGGCGGTCTCTTGAGGGCACGAGGGCGGCGAGGCCCTTTGAGGGCGCTAAAGCGGCGAGGCCTTTTGAGAGTGCGAGGGCGACGTGACCCTTTGAGAGCGCGAGGGCGACGTGACCCTTTGAGAGCGCGAGGGCGATGTGACCCTTTGAGAGCGCGAGGGCGACGTGACCCTTTGAGAGTGCGAGGGCGATGTGACCCTTTGAGAGCGCGAGGACGACGTGACCCTTTGAGAGCGCGAGGACGACGTGACCCTTTGAGAGCGCGAGTGCGACGTGACCCTTTGAGAGTGCGAGTGCGACGTGACCCTTTGAGGGCACGAGGGCGACGTGACCCTTTGAGAGCGCGAGAGCGACGTGATCCCTTGAGGACGCGGGGGGCGACGTGGCCTTTTAGGGGCGATACCTGTGGGCTCAGGCGCTCGGTTGACCACAGGGGCAACCGAGGTACAAGCGACCGCAGAGAGGCGGTCTCTTGAGGGCACGAGGGTGGCGAGGCCCTTTGAGGGCGCGAGGGCGACGTGACCCTTTGAGAGCACGAGGGCGACGTGACCCTTTGAGAGCGCGAGGGCGACGTGACCCTTTGAGAGCGCGAGGGCGACGTGACCCTTTGAGAGCGCGAGGACGACGTGACCCTTTGAGAGCGCGAGGACGACCTGACCCTTTGAGAGCATGAGGGCGACGTGACCCTTTGAGAGCACGAGTGCGACGTGACCCTTTGAGAGTGCGAGTGCGACGTGACCCTTTGAGGGCGCGAGGGCGACGTGACCCTTTGAGAGCGCGAGAGCGACGTGATCCCTTGAGGACGCGGGGGGCGACGTGGCCTTTTAGGGGCGATACCTGTGGGCTCAGGCGCTCGGTTGACCACAGGGGCAACCGAGGTACAAGCGACCACAGAGGTGACCCGAGTGGACGCGAACGCAGAGGTGACCCGATTGGACGCGAACGTAGCACCATCTTTGTCCTTATGCTAGGTGTCCGAAATCGAGTCCCGTGTCTCTTGAGCGGCGGGCAAACTGTCCAGAGCAGAGGTAAACTGATTCCGAACGAGGGGTACACAGTCCAACGCGGGCGGGTAACATACGGTCCAGAGCGGGGGTGAACTGGTCCCGTACGGGGATCTTAGGTGACCACTGCTTCCCCATCGGACGCTGGACTGATTCCTCTCCGCCTCCAGAAAACAAAAAGAGAGGACCAGTACCACACCAACACCACATAGTAATAGGTCCTGGTCTACCGAGGCAGGACCCACCGAGGCTGGATCCGAGCACCGGACGCAACCCGAGCGGATCACGGATGGCTCGGGACAGGAAGCGACTGACGCAGACTGGAACCCGTAGCTTGAATCGATACCCCGAACCCTGCCAGGCGTGCAGGTGGCGCGGCTCGCTGGTGGCACAGCACGGATCAGGGGTCGGCATGCTGGTGGCACTGAGCGGATTTCTATCGGCGCGGAGCGGCATGAAAAGCGCCTCGTGCTCAGAGTCGAGCGGGATGCGGACCTCGTGGCGCGGTTCGCTCGCAGCACGCAGCGGATCACAGACTGAGAGCGACAGGACGCGGACAGTGAGCGGCGGGGTGCCGACGGCGCGCGGCAACTCACGGGGTGGATTACCGACGGAGCGGGATGACTCGCGGAGCGGCACGCTAGGTGTGCGGCGGATCGCTGACGGAGAGCGGTGGCTCGCGGAGCGGCTCGCAGACGGCGAGCGGTGGAACACTGAGGGCTCGTGGACGGCTCGTCGCGGCTCGCTGACGGCGTGCGGTGGCTCGCGGATGACTCGCAGCGGTTCACTGACAGCGTGGAGCGGCTCACAGGGCGGATCACTGGTCCAGAGGCTACGAGGCGGATTGCTCACGGTGTGGATGACCGGAGGCACGGAGCGGCTCGCTGACAGCGTGGAGTGGCTCGCAAGATGGATCACTGGTCCGGAGATTACGAGGCGGATTGCTCACAGCGCGGAGCGGCACGCTGGCGGCGCTCGGCGGATTACCAGCAGCGTAGAACAGCTCGCGGAGCGGATGACCGGTGGAGCGGAGCGGTTTGCGCAGCGGCTTGCGCAGCGGCTCGCTGACAGCGCGGGGCGGCTCGCAGGGCGGATCACTGTCCCGAACGGCCAAATCCCGAAATCCCGAATGAGGAAAACAGGGGGGAGTGGCGTAGCCCTCCCAAGCCTGACAAATCGCCCCCCCAAAACAACCAGGGGGAGTATGGCCCCCCAGGGAAAAAACAAAAAAAACAAAGGGGGACACGACGGCGACGAGGCCAGTAGAGGGCGCGAAAGCGGCGAGGCCTCTTTGAGGGCACGAAGGCGGCGTGGCTATTTGAGGGTGCTAAAGCGACGAGGCTCTTTAATTATGCGGAGGCGAGGCGGTCTCTTGAGGGCACGAGGGCGGCGAGGCCCTTTGAGGGCGCTAAAGCGGCGAGGCCTTTTGAGAGTGCGAGGGCGACGTGACACTTTGAGAGCGCGAGGGCGACGTGACCCTTTGAGAGCGCGAGGGCGATGTGACCCTTTGAGAGCGCGAGGGCGACGTGACCCTTTGAGAGTGCGAGGGCGATGTGACCCTTTGAGAGCGCGAGGACGACGTGACCCTTTGAGAGCGCGAGGACGACGTGACCCTTTGAGAGCACGAGGGCGACGTGACCCTTTGAGAGCGCGAGTGCGACGTGACCCTTTGAGAGTGCGAGTGCGACGTGACCCTTTGAGGGCACGAGGGCGACGTGACCCTTTGAGAGCGCGAGAGCGACGTGATCCCTTGAGGACGCGGGGGGCGACGTGGCCTTTTAGGGGCGATACCTGTGGGCTCAGGCGCTCGGTTGACCACAGGGGCAACCAAGGTACAAGCGACCGCAGAGAGGCGGTCTCTTGAGGGCACGAGGGTGGCGAGGCCCTTTGAGGGCGCTAAAGCGGCGAGGCCTTTTGAGAGTGCGAGGGCGACGTGACCCTTTGAGAGCGCGAGGGCGACGTGACCCTTTGAGAGCACGAGGGCGACGTGACCCTTTGAGAGCGCGAGGGCGACGTGACCCTTTGAGAGCGCGAGGGCGACGTGACCCTTTGAGAGCGCGAGGACGACGTGACCCTTTGAGAGCGCGAGGACGACCTGACCCTTTGAGAGCATGAGGGCGACGTGACCCTTTGAGAGCACGAGTGCGACGTGACCCTTTGAGGGCGCGAGGGCGACGTGACCCTTTGAGAGCGCGAGAGCGACGTGATCCCTTGAGGACGCGGGGGGCGACGTGGCCTTTTAGGGGCGATACCTGTGGGCTCAGGCGCTCGGTTGACCACAGGGGCAACCGAGGTACAAGCGACCACAGAGGTGACCCGAGTGGACGCGAACGCAGAGGTGACCCGATTGGACGCGAACGTAGCACCATCTTTGTCCTTATGCTAGGTGTCCGAAATCGAGTCCCGTGTCTCTTGAGCGGCGGGCAAACTGTCCAGAGCAGAGGTAAACTGATTCCGAACGAGGGGTACACAGTCCAACGCGGGCGGGTAACATACGGTCCAGAGCGGGGGTGAACTGGTCCTGTACGGGGATCTCGAGCGGATCACGGATGGCTCGGGACAGGAAGCGACTGACGCAGACTGGAACCCGTAGCTTGAATCGATACCCCAAACCCTGCCAGGCGTGCAGGTGGTGCGGCTCGCTGGTGGCACAGCACGGATCAGGGGTCGGCATGCTGGTGGCACTGAGCGGATTTCTATCGGCGCGGAGCGGCATGAAAAGCGCCTCGTGCTCAGAGTCGAGCGGGATGCGGACCTCGTGGCGCGGTTCGCTCGCAGCACGCAGCGGATCACAGACTGAGAGCGACAGGACGCGGACAGTGAGCGGCGGGGTGCCGACGGCGCGCGGCAACTCACGGGGTGGATTACCGACGGAGCGGGATGACTCGCGGAGCGGCACGCTGACGGCTAGTGGCGGAACGCTGGCGGTGTGCGGCGGATCGCTGACGGAGAGCGGCGGCTCGCGGAGCGGCTCGCAGACGGCGAGCGGTGGAACACTGACGGCTCGTGGACGGCTCGTCGCGGCTCGCTGACGGCGTGCGGTGGCTCGCGGATGACTCGCAGCGGTTCACTGACAGCGTGGAGCGGCTCACAGGGCGGATCACTGGTCCAGAGGCTATGAGGCGGATTGCTCACGGTGTGGATGACCGGAGGCACGGAGCGGCTCGCTGACAGCGTGGAGTGGCTCGCAAGGTGGATCACTGGTCCGGAGATTACGAGGCGGATTGCTCACGGCACGGAGCGGCACGCTGGCGGCGCTCGGCGGATTACCAGCAGCGTAGAACAGCTCGCGGAGCGGATGACCGGTGGAGCGGAGCGGTTCACGCAGCGGCTTGCGCAGCGGCTCGCTGACAGCGCGGGGGCGGCTCGCAGGGCGGATCACTGGTCCGGTGGCTGCGAGGCGAATTGCTCACAACGCAGGGCGGCACGCTGGCGGCGCTCGCTGGATTACTGGCGGCGTAGAACAGCTCGTGGAGCGAATGACCGGAGGGACGGAGCGGCTCGCTGACAGCGAGGAGCGGATGACCGGAGGGACGCAGAGGCTCGCATAGTTTACAGGCGGCATGGCTCGGCTCGTGAGACGGTATGCTGACCACATGCGGTGGCTCGCTGTCGACGCCCCGTGGTATACAGGTGGAGTGGAGCAGCTCACGAGGTGGTATGCTGACTGCGCGCGCCGGCACGCTATCGGCCTATTGACAGCGCCCAGGTGCTCGCTGACGGCGCGGGCATCCGAACCCGGGGCGGACGGAGCGGGATGACTCGCGGAGCGGCACGCTGACGGCTAGTGGCGGAACGCTGGCGGTGTGCGGCGGATCGCTGACGGAGAGCGGCGGCTCGCGGAGCGGCTCGCAGGCGGCGAGCGGTGGAACACTGACGGCTCGTGGACGGCTCGTCGCGGCTCGCTGACGGCGTGCGGTGGCTCGCGGATGACTCGCAGCGGTTTACTGACAGCGTGGAGCGGCTCACAGGGCGGATCACTGGTCCAGAGGCTACGAGGCGGATTGCTCACGGTGTGGATGACCGGAGGCACGGAGCGGCTCGCTGACAGCGTGGAGTGGCTCGCAAGGTGGATCACTGGTCCGGAGATTACGAGGCAGATTGTTCACGGCGGGGAGCAAAAAAATATGTGGCGCTTACCCGGATGAGGATTCCTGGACTTCACGAGGTGGTGAGGCCAGCATTCTGTCAAAGTAGCGCCGGCCGACCAACGGTTTCCCTACCTTGCGCAGGGTGAAGTATTCGCGGAGCGAAAGAGTGAGCCAGGCGACCAAGTAAGCAGCAGAGAGTTTTAATGAAGGAACCGTGTAACCGAAAAACCAAAGCACGGACGAAACGTGCCAAAAAATAAAACATAAACAAAACAAAAAACCTGAACGGAAGAGCGACCGAAAACGTAGTATACACACGAACACATATGACAAAAGGTAATGTTGGCCTACTGACTCATGCGCTTTTTAAGTCTAGTCAGCAGGCCGAATGTGACTAGGTAGGACCCAATCCCAGCTCTAGGGGATGGGCCCTACCTACGGGAACCCCGAACGGCCAAATCTCGAATGAGGAAAACAGGGGGGAGTGGCGTAGCCCTCCCAAGCCTGACACTTATTACTGAGTCTCATTTTTTTTATCTTTATTGATCTTATCACATTCAATATAATCGCATCACTTTATTCATCATGTTTTCTGTTTAAGATTGTTACTAAATTATTAAAACTCAAATTGTGCTCATGTTGTCCGATAATAGTAAAGCTGCTTGGGGTTACGATATATATTTTTACGTCCAAATAATATGACAAAGCATTACATATAATATCCATTGTAGCTTCCTCAGATTCAAAGTCGACAGCACAAATATTCTTTCCAATACTGATTAGGTTTATTCTTGAGTATGCACCTTAACTTTGTACATAATCTTACACCCAACCGTAAGAACTCATTGGCTGCATGAAATATCTAAGGAGAGCTATGGTCACGCTGTACCCTGTTGGTCTTAACTTTCCGAATGACTCTTTGGAACTAACTTTGCTAACTTTGGAACCTTTGTAACGTGGTAACCGCGGTAATTTGCAGTGTAACCATGGAAAAGAACCTTGTCAATGTTCTTAGAAGAACAGAAGTTCTATCAACAAGTTCTATTATACACTATTATACAATTTTACAAACTTTAAACCAACTAAGAATATAAACTGCTTAAGTAGGCAGTTACACTCCCACCAAAATCTATGATTTTAAATCATGAAATGAAATTATACCAAGCAGATTATTTTACAGTACTAGCTTGGTGTTGAATTCGCATGAATTTACAACTATAAAGTGAAGATGAAGATGATGGTCTTCACTCTGCTTCTAGTAATGTCACCGTCTTATGGATAGGCCTCTCCAGATAAATTGGTTTGGAAACACGCCTTCCTTTCTTATCCAGGTTGGAATCGCTGATGCACAACTTCACATTTCCCACTCTACCGTCTCTTCATGGATACACTTCAACGACCCTTGCCAGTTTCCACAGGTTACGAGATGTAGCGTCTTCTTGCAGAAGGACGATGTCGTTAACCTTTGCATCTCTGCAATCCTTGATCCACTTCTGTCTTGGTTGAAGGTTCATGAGATACTCTTTCTTCCACCGACTCCAGAAGAGATTGGCTAAGAATTCTTGGTGCCAACGTTCCCACTGAGGTTGCAAATCATCGGGTGAAGTATCGTCCCAACACGGTTGCAGCAGGATCTGCTTTCCCGATGATCCTCTGAGGTTAAGTAGTTTCTCCCTGACAACCACTCTAAACCGAGACTTGTCAGGAGCCATACACCACTGCGCTCCAAGAGCTCTTTCTATTTGAGATTCTCCTAATGTCATATCCTTGGTTGTAGTAGCTTCAGTAGATTCTTTCTTGGGAATGGTGTAGAGGACTTCTCTGCTATTGGAAAAAAGCTTGTGAAGTCGTAGGTTGCCTGTGCTGCAAAGTTCTCTGGCTTCTTTCACCAGCTGGATTGCTTGACTTGTAGATGTCATGCTTAACAGGCCATCATCGACATAAAAATTCCGCTGTATGAACTTGATGGCGTCATCACTAAAGCGTCCTCGTCCTTCCACGGTAATATGCTTGAGCTCATAGTTGGCACACCCAGGTGATGAGGCTGTGCCAAACAAATGGACCTTCATTCGATAGGTGGAAGGTTGAACTTCAAGATTCCCATTCTCCCACCAAAGGAATCGAAGATAATCTTGGTCTTCTGTTTTCATATGGAACTGGTGAAACATGCGCTCTATGTCACTTCTTCGGAAGCGAAACAAAACTCCCACCAAGGCATTCGTTAGATCTGGACCGGTTAAAAGATGAACAGTCAGAGAGGTTCCTTGGAACTTGGCAGAATACACTTCACTTGTAAGATCTGAGGGAGACTGAAGATCTGGTACCACTTTCTTCACTACCACTTGGTGGCTTACTTCCATACTATCTCCATAGTTGAGACATGGATTACCACAGCCTACTGCAATCCATCCCAAATCCGTTTGCAGTGCAAAGGGTTGGTTTCTTTCGCCAGCCACTACTCGTTTTGGTAGTAAAGCTTGAGGACAGTTGCTGCCTATTAAAAGGCCAACTTCACAGCTTTGCTGAGGGGCAATCTCATCTGCAATATGTTCCAGATGAGTCCATAACTTTGCTTTCTCCGGTGTAAGAATATGATTTCTATTTGCCGGCAGAATTTCTCTGGAATAAGTCACAGAAAGTGGTATTATCTCGTCTGAATAGAACCCTCTTACTTGTAAACCAGTCATCTTCTTGCAGGACACAATGCTATTTGTTGAAGATAGCGTGGTAATACTCAGCTGAACTGGTTCACTCCTTACGTTGAGTGCCCTTGCAGTCTCCTCCAGTATAAATGTCGTATCACTCTGTGTATCCAGAAGTGCGTACACAAGAACTTCACGATTTGGCTCAGCCGCAGCAGAGACCCACACCGGGATTATTGTAGATGCATGGATGTGGCTGCCATTCTGGATCACCGTATGTACTATGGCTCCACATGTACTTGTAGATGTACTTGGTTGATCTTGTAGGTTTTCTGGCCTTTCATCCTTTGGCTCGTCTTTGTATTTTGCTCCATCAGCCTTTACTAGTTGTGTTCTTTCTTGCTTGCGTTCTTCTTTAGGACGGTTATCATGAAGACAAGTTTGATGACCTTTCTCGCATGTCTTGCAGATATTTCTCTCACTGCAGTTCTTGGAACGATGACCCCATTTCAAGCAACCGAAGCACAACCTTTTCTCCTGGACAAACATGACTCTTTCTGTGATTGTCTTCTTCATAAACTTACGGCAATCTGGTAGGCTGTGTCCTGCTTTCTCACAGAAGACACAGTCTTTGATGTTCGCATTCTCATCTGAATTCGTTATTAAAGTATTTGCTCCTGCTCTATTACTTATACCCTTACTTTTCTCTCCTTCACGTAGATTTGGTGTAGGGAAAGATGTCATTGGGTTACAAACGATTTTGGCTTCACGTGTTAGAAACTGGACAAACTGGCTGAAGCATGGAAATTTTATACCTTGTTCTTGTAATTTTATAACTTTCCGTTTCCATCTCAAGATCAACCAATCTGGAAGTTTAGTGAGTATCTTTCTGTTTTCGCTGCAACTGTTAAGCGCTTCGAGATCTTCAATCTGAAACATTGCAGATTCACAACTGCGAAGGAAGTCAACCAGTTCTTGCAGTTCCATATTATTTTTGCTGCTTATTTTGGGCCATGCTTCGATCTTATCTCTGTAGGCTTGGGCAAGGATGAATGAACTGCCATAACGTTCTTCCAGGATATGCCATGCATCAAAATAGGCTGACTCAGTCCCTTGCAGGAAGTAACTCTCTATGGCCTTTTTCGCATTTCCACCCACATATTTTCGTAGATAATATATCTTTTCTTCATCTGGGATGTTCTTTCTGTCTATAAGCGTTTGAAAGGACACTTTCCAGTCCTTGTACCGAAGTGGATCACCACTGAATATTGTTGGTTCTGGGATGGGAAGGCGATTAGCATTGATCGATTCTGCAAGTACTTTAGCAAAGGATGCTGTGTTGTCTTCAGCTGGATTTATAACAGCTTGTGGTGGGAAAGAACAACGTGGTGGACTTAGTTCCTGTTTGATTTCCTTTCCACTCTTCGTAGGAACAGCTTGATGAAGCAGCTTATCCATTTCGTCATCTAAACGTTGACTCCTTTTAGATGTTCGATAAGAACGTTCACTTTGTTCATATACAGTGACCTATGGGGTTCCCCAGGGGTCGGTACTGGGGCCTATCCTCTTTACGCTATACATGCTTCCCCTTGGTCAAATTATTAATCACTATGGAATACCATTTCACTGCTATGCCGATGATATACAACTCTACATTCGAGTTGACATAACCCCCTGCACTGCTGCTTCTTTTCCATCTTCACCCATTTCAATACTCACCGATTGCCTCGATGAGATAAATGCATGGATGGAAAGCAATTTTCTTCAGTTGAACGGTGCAAAAACGGAAGCGATGTTGATTGGCACACCACATCAGATCCAGTCATCGCCCATAGCCAGTATTGCAGTATCTGGGCACACCATTCCACTAACCACAACAGTTACCAACCTTGGCATAATATTAGACCAACAACTCACCTTTGAAACCCATATTAAACACCTCTGTAAGGTTTCCTTTTATCATCTTAGAAACATTGCCAAACTCCGCGCTACTCTCACTGTTTCAGACGCTGAGAAACTGGTCCACGCATTTGTCTCATCAAGACTGGATTACTGCAATGCACTCTTCATTGGGCTCCCAAAAAAGAGCCTTCAGAGACTGCAGTATATTCAGAACAGCGCTGCTCGAATCTTGATGAGAGTACGGAAACATGAGCACATTACACCTGTTCTTCACTCACTTCATTGGCTTCCTGTTTCTGTCAGAATTTAATACAAGGTCTCCCTTCTTGCTTACCAGTGCATACATGGAAATGCACCTTCATATCTGAAAGAACTTCTTACCCGGCAAACATCATCACGATCGCTTCGCTCTGTAAATTCAAACCGCTTCCTCCTCCCCAGAACTAAGCTCAGCACCATGAGTGATAGAGCCTTTTGTACTGCCGCACCACGCTTGTGGAATGCTCTACCTGACCAGCTGAGAGCTCCTCAGGAAATAGAAAGTTTTAAAAAAGGACTTAAAACGTTTCTTTTTTAAAAGAACTTACCATGGGCTGCAAATTCTTAATTGATTGTTGCTTTTATAGTGTTTTTATCTGCTTTTTAGAAGAACTGACCATTTTTAATTGATTGTTGCTTTTATAGTGTTGTTATCTGCTTTTTTAGAAGAACTTACTATTCTTAACTTTTTGCTTTTATATGTTGTTATTTGCCTTCATCATGTAGCACTTTGAGATTTGTGCTCAAATGTAAAGTGCACTACAAATAAAATGTATTATTATTATTATTATTATATACTTGCTGCCTTGCCTTAGCAGCTTCCAGTTCTTTAATCATCTCCAGACGTGCTATTTCTCTACGCTTGGCTTCTAGCTTGGCTTCTTGTTTAGCCTTTAGCTGGGCAGCTTCAGCTTCCAGTTTAGCTTCCAGTTTAGCCTTTAGCTGGGCAGCTTCAGCTTCCTGTTCAGCTTTTAGCTGGGCAGCTTCAGCTTCCAGCCGCTGCAATTCTTCCATATGATGTTCTTGCTCTAGCAGTACTTTCAAGGTGGCTTCTTTGGCAGCAACTTCGGCAGCTGCGCTCCTTTTACTAGCAGAAGATCGATGGGAATAATTTGAATTCTTTCTACTGCGAAGGCGAATGCTGCTTTTGGCTGATCTTGGCTCTTCAAGACCATGTTCTTGAACATTCGTTGCTCGGTGCATGATCTTCTGTGTCACTGATTGACAGATGTCGATTCTACGACGTGTATCTTGATCAGGAACACTAATTTGTCTCAGCTCGTCATAGATAGCATTCAAGTTTTTTGAGGCATCATTCGCTTTGGTGACATTTTCATCCAACAAGTCGGCTGAGCACTGTCCACCTAATTCTTGGTTGACGGTCTGAACGACTTCCTTCCACTTCTTATAGCACACACTGAAGCGACGTTCAATTCTTTTCACTCGTTCATCGTGTAGTGCTTGACCCTTCTCCGTTCTCTTGCGGACTCTTTGGTCTCTTTGTGGCTCTTCTTCAGGAGTTGAATCAGGACCTTTTGGACAGTCAGTCGCTTGTGATTGCGTGTCATCATCATCATCATGAGACTGCGGCTCATCCTTGACGCTTGATCTAGTCTCTACGAAGATCTCGTTGCTATTCGTATCACTACGACTATTTGGCATCTTCTATCTGCAGGATTCCTCAAGCAGTGAAGCAGTGAGTTCTTACTTTACCATGAGTTCTTACTTTACAATGAGTTCTTACTGTAGCTTCCTCAGATTCAAAGTCGACAGCACAAATATTCTTTCCAATACTGATTAGGTTTATTCTTGAGTATGCACCTTAACTTTGTACATAATCTTACACCCAACCGTAAGAACTCATTGGCTGCATGAAATATCTAAGGAGAGCTATGGTCACGCTGCACCCTGTTGGTCTTAACTTTCCGAATGACTCTTTGGAACTAACTTTGCTAACTTTGGAACCTTTGTAACGTGGTAACCGCGGTAATTTGCAGTGTAACCATGGAAAAGAACCTTGTCAATGTTCTTAGAAGAACAGAAGTTCTATCAACAAGTTCTATTATACACTATTATACAATTTTACAAACTTTAAACCAACTAAGAATATAAACTGCTTAAGTAGGCAGTTACATCCATTTTTAATGATATTGATATATATATATATATATATATATATATATATATATATATATATATATATATATATATATATATATATATATATAGTTGGGGGTGGCACGGTGGCATACTGGTTAGCACGTTCGCCTCTCAGCACTAGGGATTCCTGGTTCGAATCCCCATCTGGGTGGAGTTTCCATGTTCTCTCCGTGTCCGTGTGGGTTTCCTCCGGGTTCTCCAGTTTTCTCCCACAGTCCAAAAACATGGATCAAGTCAATTGAGTTCTCCAAAATTGCCCATATAGAGTGTGTTTGAGTGAGTGAGTGTGTGCCCAGCGATGGGCACCCTGTCCTGGGTGTATCTGCCCAGCTCCCGAGACGTTCTCCCCTGGATGGGCATGGGGAACCTAATGGAGGATAAAGCGGGTGATAATGAATGAATGAATATATATTGTTGGATAAGTCTATAATGTGTAAAGAGTAAATTATATTAATAATAATGCACTTCATATTTGTTAACTGAGTCCCTGTGCTGGGCAGTTTTCGCCATCGGCTGGCAGGAGAAGTCATCGTAACACACTGAGATGCATCTCATCAACACTAAATTAATTAAGGTATACAAATAATTTTTTAAATGAAAAAACTTGATCGGTAACCCCAAGCAGCTTTACTGTGATTATCGAACAAGGAGCACATTTTGAGTTTTAATAATTCAGTAAATAACAATCTTAAACAGTAAATTACAGCCGCTTGCACTAGATGCATTAAATTGTGAGTGAGTGAGTGTCAGTGATGCAGTAAACTGTGAGTGAGTGAGTGAGTGAGTGAGTGAGTGAATGAGTGTCAGTGATGCATTAAACTGTGAGGGAGTGACAGTGATGCATTAAAATGTGAGTGATTGTCAGTGATGCATTAAACTGTGAGTGAGTGTCAGTGATGCATTAAACTGTGAGTAAGTGAGTGTCTGATGCATTAAACTGTGACTGAGTGTCAGTGATGCATTAAACTGTGAGTGAGTGTCAGTGATGCATTAACTGTGAGGGAGTGTCAGTGATGCATTAAACTGTGAGTGAGTGAGTGAGTGTCAGTGATGCATTAAATTGTATGTGAGTGTCAGTGATGCATTAAACTGTGAGTGAGTGTCAGTGATGCATTAAACTGTGAGAGAGTGTCAGTGATGCATTAAATTGTGAGTGTCAGTGATGCATTAATCTGTGAGTGAGTGTCAGTGATGCATTAATCTGTGAGTTTCAGTGATGCATTAAACTGTGAGTGAGTGTCAGTGATGCATTAAACTGTGAGTGTCAGTGATGCATTAAAATGTGAGTGAGTGTTAGTGATGCATTAAAATGGGAGTGAGTGTCAGTGATGCATTAAAATTTAGTGTATCACTGACACTCACTCACAGTTTAATGATTAAACTGTGAGTGTCAGTGATGCATTAAACTGTGAGTGAGTGTCAGTGATGCATTAAACTGTGAGTGAGTGTCAGTGATGCATTAAACTGTGAGTGTCAGTGATGCATTAAACTGTGAGTAAGTGAGTGTCAAAGTGATGCATTAAACTGTGAGTAAGTGAGTGTCAGTGATGCATTAAACTGTGAGTGAATGAGTGTCAGTGATGCATTAAACTGTGAGTGAGTGTCAGTGATGCATTAAACTGTGAGTGAGTGTCAGTAATGCATTAAACTGTGAGTGAGTGTCAGGGATGCATTAAACTGTGAGTGAGTGAGTGTCAGTGATGCATTAAATTGTAAGTGAGTGTCAGTGATGCATTAAACTGTGAGTGAGTGTCAGTGATGCATTAAACTGTGAGTGAGTGAGTGTCAGTGATGCATTAAACTGTGAGTGAGTGAGTGTCAGTGATGCATTAAACTGTGAGTGAGTGTCAGTGATGCATTAAACTGTGAGTGAATGTCAGTGATGCATTAAACTGTGAGTGAGTGTCAGTTATGCATTAAACTGTGAGTGAGTGAGTGTCAGTGATGCATTAAACTGTGAGTGAGTGTCAGTGATGCATTAAAATGTGAGTGAATGTCAGTGATGCATTAAACTGTGAGTGAGTGTCAGTGATGCATTAAACTGTGAGTGAATGTCAGTGATGCATTAACTGTGAGGGAGTGTCAGTGATGCATTAAACTGTGAGTGAGTGAGTGAGTGTCAGTGATGCATTAAATTGTATGTGAGTGTCAGTGATGCATTAAACTGTGAGTGAGTGTCAGTGATGCATAAAACTGTGAGAGAGTGTCAGTGATGCATTAAATTGTGAGTGTCAGTGATGCATTAATCTGTGAGTGAGTGTCAGTGATGCATTAATCTGTGAGTTTCAGTGATGCATTAAACTGTGAGTGAGTGTCAGTGATGCATTAAACTGTGAGTGTGAGTGATGCATTAAACTATGAGTGTCAGTGATGCATTAAAATGTGAGTGAGTGTTAGTGATGCATTAAAATGGGAGTGAGTGTCAGTGATGCATTAATCTGTGAGTTTCAGTGATGCATTAAACTGTGAGTGAGTGTCAGTGATGCATTAAACTGTGAGTGTCAGTGATGCATTAAACTATGAGTGTCAGTGATGCATTAAAATGTGAGTGAGTGTTAGTGATGCATTAAAATGGGAGTGAGTGTCAGTGATGCATTAAAATTTAGTGTATCACTGACACTCACTCACAGTTTAATGATTAAACTGTGAGTGTCAGTGATGCATTAAACTGTGAGTGAGTGTCAGTGATGCATTAAACTGTGAGTGTCAGTGATGCATTAAACTGTGAGTAAGTGAGTGTCAAAGTGATGCATTAAACTGTGAGTAAGTGAGTGTCAGTGATGCATTAAACTGTGAGTGAATGAGTGTCAGTGATGCATTAAACTGTGAGTGAGTGTCAGTAATGCATTAAACTGTGAGTGAGTGTCAGGGATGCATTAAACTGTGAGTGAGTGAGTGTCAGTGATGCATTAAATTGTAAGTGAGTGTCAGTGATGCATTAAACTGTGAGTGAGTGTCAGTGATGCATTAAACTGTGAGTGAGTGAGTGTCAGTGATGCATTAAACTGTGAGTGAGTGAGTGTCAGTGATGCATTAAACTGTGAGTGAGTGTCAGTGATGCATTAAACTGTGAGTGAATGTCAGTGATGCATTAAACTGTGAGTGAGTGTCAGTGATGCATTAAACTGTGAGTGAATGTCAGTGATGCATTAACTGTGAGGGAGTGTCAGTGATGCATTAAACTGTGAGTGAGTGAGTGAGTGTCAGTGATGCATTAAATTGTATGTGAGTGTCAGTGATGCATTAAACTGTGAGTGAGTGTCAGTGATGCATTAAACTGTGAGAGAGTGTCAGTGATGCATTAAATTGTGTGTCAGTGATGCATTAATCTGTGAGTGAGTGTCAGTGATGCATTAATCTGTGAGTTTCAGTGATGCATTAAACTGTGAGTGAGTGTCAGTGATGCATTAAACTGTGAGTGTCAGTGATCCATTAAACTATGAGTGTCAGTGATGCATTAAAATGTGAGTGAGTGTTAGTGATGCATTAAAATGGGAGTGAGTGTCAGTGATGCATTAAAATTTAGTGCATCACTGACACTCACTCACAGTTTAATGATTAAACTGTGAGTGTCAGTGATGCATTAAATTGTGAGTGAGTGTCAGTGATGCATTAAACTGTGAGTGAGTGTCAGTGATGCATTAAACTGTGTGAGTGTCAGTGATGCATTAAACTGTGAGTAAGTGAGTGTCAAAGTGATGCATTAAACTGTGAGTAAGTGAGTGTCAGTGATGCATTAAACTGTGAGTGAATGAGTGTCAGTGATGCATTAAACTGTGAGTGAGTGTCAGTGATGCATTAAACTGTGAGTGAGTGTCAGTAATGCATTAAACTGTGAGTGAGTGTCAGGGATGCATTAAACTGTGAGTGTGTGAGTGTCAGTGATGCATTAAATTGTAAGTGAGTGTCAGTGATGCATTAAACTGTGAGTGAGTGAGTGTCAGTGATGCATTAAACTGTGAGTGAGTGAGTGTCAGTGATGCATTAAACTGTGAGTGAGTGTCAGTGATGCATTAAACTGTGAGTGAATGTCAGTGATGCATTAAACTGTGAGTGAGTGTCAGTTATGCATTAAACTGTGAGTGAGTGAGTGTCAGTGATGCATTAAACTGTGAGTGAGTGTCAGTGATGCATTAAACTGTGAGTGAATGTCAGTGATGCATTAAACTGTGAGTGAATGTCAGTGATGCATTAAACTGTGAGTGAGTGTCAGTGATGCATTAAACTATGAGTGTCAGTGATGCATTAAATTGTGAGAGAGTGTCAGTGATGCATTAAACTGAGTGAGTGTCAGTGATGCATTAAGCTGTGAGTGTCAGTGATGCATTAAACTGTGAGTGAGTGTCAGTGATGCATTAAGCTGTGAGTGAGTGTCAGTGATGCATTAAACTGTGAGTGAGTGTCAGTGATGCATTAAAGTTTAGTGCATCACTGACACTCACTCACAGTTTAATGCATCACATCACAGTGATGCATTAAACTGTGAGTGAGTGAGTGTCAGTGATGCATTAAACTGTGAGAGTCACTCCTCGTCCGACGTGGGCGCCCGCCACGCAGCCAGGGGGCGCCCGCCTCGCCACGCAGCCAGAGGGCGTGGCCACCTCCATGCCCGACGTGGGCGTCCACCGGACCACGGTGCCAGAGGGCGTGGCCCACTCCTCGTCCGCCGAGGGCTTCCACCGGACCACGCAGCCAGAGGGCGTGAAACTGTGAGTGAGTGTCAGTGATGCATTAAACTGTGAGTGTCAGTGATGCATTAAACTATGAGTGTCAGTGATGCATTAAAATGTGAGTGAGTGTTAGTGATGCATTAAAATGGGAGTGAGTGTCAGTGATGCATTAAAATTTAGTGTATCACTGACACTCACTCACAGTTTAATGATTAAACTGTGAGTGTCAGTGATGCATTAAATTGTGAGTGAGTGTCAGTGATGCATTAAACTGTGAGTGAGTGTCAGTGATGCATTAAACTGTGTGAGTGTCAGTGATGCATTAAACTGTGAGTAAGTGAGTGTCAAAGTGATGCATTAAACTGTGAGTAAGTGAGTGTCAGTGATGCATTAAACTGTGAGTGAATGAGTGTCAGTGATGCATTAAACTGTGAGTGAGTGTCAGTGATGCATTAAACTGTGAGTGAGTGTCAGTAATGCATTAAAACTGTGAGTGAGTGTCAGGGATGCATTAAACTGTGAGTGTGTGAGTGTCAGTGATGCATTAAATTGTAAGTGAGTGTCAGTGATGCATTAAACTGTGAGTGAGTGAGTGTCAGTGATGCATTAAACTGTGAGTGAGTGAGTGTCAGTGATGCATTAAACTGTGAGTGAGTGTCAGTGATGCATTAAACTGTGAGTGAATGTCAGTGATGCATTAAACTGTGAGTGAGTGTCAGTTATGCATTAAACTGTGAGTGAGTGAGTGTCAGTGATGCATTAAACTGTGAGTGAGTGTCAGTGATGCATTAAACTGTGAGTGAATGTCAGTGATGCATTAAACTGTGAGTGAATGTCAGTGATGCATTAAACTGTGAGTGAAGGTCAGTGATGCATTAAACTGTGAGTGAGTGTCAGTGATGCATTAAACTGTGAGTGAATGTCAGTGATGCATTAAACTGTGAGTGAGTGTCAGTGATGCATTAAACTGTGAGTGAATGTCAGTGATGCATTAATCTGTGAGTGAGTGTCAGTGATGCATTAAACTATGAGTGTCAGTGATGCATTAAATTGTGAGAGAGTGTCAGTGATGCATTAAACTGAGTGAGTGTCAGTGATGCATTAAGCTGTAAGTGAGTGTCAGTGATGCATTAAACTGTGAGTGAGTGTCAGTGATGCATTAAGCTGTGAGTGAGTGTCAGTGATGCATTAAACTGTGAGTGAGTGTCAGTGATGCATTAAAGTTTAGTGCATCACTGACACTCACTCACAGTTTAATGCATCACATCACAGTGATGCATTAAACTGTGAGTGAGTGAGTGTCAGTGATGCATTAAACTGTGAGAGTCACTCCTCGTCCGACGTGGGCGCCCGCCACGCAGCCAGGGGGCGCCCGCCTCGCCACGCAGCCAGAGGGCGTGGCCACCTCCATGCCCGACGTGGGCGTCCACCGGACCACGGTGCCAGAGGGCGTGGCCCACTCCTCGTCCGCCGAGGGCGTCCACCGGACCACGCAGCCAGAGGGCGTGAAACTGTGAGTGAGTGTCAGTGATGCATTAAACTGTGAGTGTCAGTGATGCATTAAACTATGAGTGTCAGTGATGCATTAAAATGTGAGTGAGTGTTAGTGATGCATTAAAATGGGAGTGAGTGTCAGTGATGCATTAAAATTTAGTGTATCACTGACACTCACTCACAGTTTAATGATTAAACTGTGAGTGTCAGTGATGCATTAAATTGTGAGTGAGTGTCAGTGATGCATTAAACTGTGAGTGAGTGTCAGTGATGCATTAAACTGTGTGAGTGTCAGTGATGCATTAAACTGTGAGTAAGTGAGTGTCAAAGTGATGCATTAAACTGTGAGTAAGTGAGTGTCAGTGATGCATTAAACTGTGAGTGAATGAGTGTCAGTGATGCATTAAACTGTGAGTGAGTGTCAGTGATGCATTAAACTGTGAGTGAGTGTCAGTAATGCATTAAACTGTGAGTGAGTGTCAGGGATGCATTAAACTGTGAGTGTGTGAGTGTCAGTGATGCATTAAATTGTAAGTGAGTGTCAGTGATGCATTAAACTGTGAGTGAGTGAGTGTCAGTGATGCATTAAACTGTGAGTGAGTGAGTGTCAGTGATGCATTAAACTGTGAGTGAGTGTCAGTGATGCATTAAACTGTGAGTGAATGTCAGTGATGCATTAAACTGTGAGTGAGTGTCAGTTATGCATTAAACTGTGAGTGAGTGAGTGTCAGTGATGCATTAAACTGTGAGTGAGTGTCAGTGATGCATTAAACTGTGAGTGAATGTCAGTGATGCATTAAACTGTGAGTGAATGTCAGTGATGCATTAAACTGTGAGTGAAGGTCAGTGATGCATTAAACTGTGAGTGAGTGTCAGTGATGCATTAAACTGTGAGTGAATGTCAGTGATGCATTAAACTGTGAGTGAGTGTCAGTGATGCATTAAACTGTGAGTGAATGTCAGTGATGCATTAATCTGTGAGTGAGTGTCAGTGATGCATTAAACTATGAGTGTCAGTGATGCATTAAATTGTGAGAGAGTGTCAGTGATGCATTAAACTGAGTGAGTGTCAGTGATGCATTAAGCTGTAAGTGAGTGTCAGTGATGCATTAAACTGTGAGTGAGTGTCAGTGATGCATTAAGCTGTGAGTGAGTGTCAGTGATGCATTAAACTGTGAGTGAGTGTCAGTGATGCATTAAAGTTTAGTGCATCACTGACACTCACTCACAGTTTAATGCATCACATCACAGTGATGCATTAAACTGTGAGTGAGTGAGTGTCAGTGATGCATTAAACTGTGAGAGTCACTCCTCGTCCGACGTGGGCGCCCGCCACGCAGCCAGGGGGCGCCCGCCTCGCCACGCAGCCAGAGGGCGTGGCCACCTCCATGCCCGACGTGGGCGTCCACCGGACCACGGTGCCAGAGGGCGTGGCCCACTCCTCGTCCGCCGAGGGCGTCCACCGGACCACGCAGCCAGAGGGCGTGGCCCACTCCTCGTCCGCTGAGGCCGTCCACCGGACCACGCAGTCAGAGGGCGTGGCCCACTCCTGATCCGCCGTGGGCGTCCACCTGACTTTGCAGCCAGAGGGTGTTCGGCACGCCTCCCCCGCAGAGGGCGTCCACCTGAGGGCGCCTTTCAAGCCCGGCTCAAGGAGGGCGGAGGACCCCCCCCCCCCCCGGACTGTTATTTTTTTTTTCTTGGTCGCGTCCCCCCGTTGCGCGACCGCAGGGGCAGGGGTAATGTAACAGATGCCTAGGGCACCTGTCACCTGTTCTGTGTTTCGTTCCTTTTGGTTGAGTTGATTAACATTCATGTGTCATTAGTTTAGTTAATTAACTCCTTATTGTCATTGGTTTGTCTTGTGCACGTGGTTGGGTGTCTTTTTGTATTTATTTCCGTTGTTTCTCGTCCTCGGTGCTGGTCGTTGTTTGATGTCACTAGTCTGTTTGTACCTCATGTTTTGTGGTGTTACTGCACCTTTAATAAACTCGTTCTTCTGCTACCTGCGTGCCTGGCTCCCTTCAGCGCGTTAAAACGTGGCGGCTCTGCACTTCCTATGCGCAGCCACTTTATTCCGAGGTAGACTATCGTGACACGCAGCATATTGATGCTATAAGTAGGCAATTTATATATAACAGTTAGACCGAGAGAACATTACAATGATCAAACAAAATGAATGTAACAACAGTTGAAAAAATGGATAAATATACAAAATTTTTTAAACCCTAAAAGTTTCAACTGCTATTGAAACCAACTTAATGCAGAATAGTGTTGTGAGTAATGGGCTATGTTTATCAGAAATGTGTGTAATTGTTCATTAAGAATGTATAATTAATATAATAATGAAATAAAATCTTTCATTAAAGATGTAAAAACACCAAAATTATTAATATGTTCGAAAAAGCTTAAAGTTAAAACTTAGACTTATCATTTCAAATATCCAACATGAAAAAAAATGCTGTGCAATTTTTAAGTGTAAAGTCAAGCGATAATGATTTATATTATTAAATTTAAATAAAACGAATGAAAAAGATTTCATATATATATATATATATATATATATATATATATATATATATATATATATATATACTGTATATATATATATATATATATATATATATATATATATATATATATATAATTAGATAAAATGATGAACTTTTATTTATCCAACAATTTAAACAGTATGATTAATTCTGTGCTATGGCCACACATGACATCTGAAAAATGCATTTATTAGGAAAT